>OY755244.1:41349187-41864262 GCA_963576725.1 Azorinus chamasolen
CATGAAGTGAAATGTTAAACATGTGTGGCCATGATATAATCCCTGGCAATGCTTACCAAAGGCTTTTATAGAGCCCCTTCGATAGGTTGCAGCCGCAATAGAGGGCGATGCATCGTTGGCATTGCGCTTTGGAGTCATCGATTGTGTGCTGACCTTCATCCTAAAACGTTTGGACATGAAACAGCAACAGATGATCCCGACAATGACGCCAACGAGGACAATCCCTGCCAGCACGATGAGGACTATAATCCAGGGGGCGATACCGCAGCAAGTCTCATTCGGAACCTCTCCGCAACAACCGTGCGAACAATACTTGGTGCGTGCGCCATTGTCCATGGTACATGTGTCACCCGCGACGGCTTTTGCTAATTAAAAACGAAGCCAAACGATAGAATAAGCATGTAACACGTGTTCTAATTTGACATAAAATATCACTGCTGCTATGGGAATATTTCAGGTACAAATGCCATTGCCCATTGTTAATTCTTAAAGGCATACGCCCTCCTATTCTTACAGAAACTATACCATAGTGTCAAATGGTTTAGATCTAGATTAGACGCAGAGTTACTCGGCATCTCGTCCAGATCCAAACTATTTGCAAATGTAATCACCACTTCGTCCCTATGACTGAATGGGTTAACTATTTCAACGCTGAATGTTCTTAGGGAATTTCCCAAATTTCAAAAAGGCCAAGATTATCTTGAGTATACAGGGACTGTTTTATAAAGAAACCTGTCCAATGACAAACAGTGCATATCCTGACGAGAGGGCTTTTCTAGGAGCATTATCGTATGCGTCTTCACTGTTTGCCAAGGATATAAGTACCTCGTTTACCGTACTAAAATGATTAAAAGAAGTCTTAAGACAGGTCGTCTTTCTACATTACTTTCGTTGTGCATTACACAGTCATAAGCTTTTAACGGATATCATCTGATACCTTTGATAGCAGGACAGACCCTGATCAGAGGGTCTCTACAAGAGCATATGCCCTTCTTGCTTTCAAAATAATACAAATTTGACACTATTGTTCAGCCATTACCAACTATGCCACATGCCATTATAAAAATGCGCCTAATTAATATCCACGGTGTCATTCTTTCTTACATAAATATTCACCAGGTAAAAGGTTAAACACACACATTTTCATTGAATATGCGGTTGATAGTGGGACTCAAACTGTTCTAGTACATGTAGTTGAATCTGCTGTGCTATAATAGGACAGAGGTTATAAGAAATGGCCCAAAATTGTTTGGGTATGGCCCATTACACCATAGGCTATTTTAAGATACAACCTCTTTGAATAAGTCTACCGAAAAGGAGCATTGACTAGAGAAAAGGAAACCTTTAGAATTTTGTAGTTTTAAACCATTGTGATAAATAGAGCATTTGCTCCTATAGGAGCAAATGCTCTATTTATCACAATGGTTTCATAACGTGACTTTTACAGAGTCGGCAAAAGTCGTCACCATAATGGAATTGATATATGTCTCTGGTACATTGTATGGCAGAAACTGTACAATCAGGTCTATATAATTCTATAAACAAACAGAACACAGCCTGGTCTGACGGCTCCTAGTTGCAAAGGCGTCAATGGGCGTCTCTATGTGGTAAATAGTAAACCCTTTCCCTCATACGAGGGTTGTCCCAGTAAATCGTGGACTGAGCTTACTGTAGAAAAAGTAACAATCGTAGTCGCTTTCAATTTTCAGTTATATCATATACATGTATTCTGAGTGTACACAGAAAATTACAGCAAAATATGTCTAAGTATAACATCTCTGTATACAAAATAAAACTACAGGGTATGCTTATGCGGCACACATTGGCGACGTCGTCTACACTTGCAATACCGCTTTACCCACTTCTATTACACCAACCACTGTCTAATGAACAGTTGAACTATTGAATTGCTTGAATCACATCGCCGACCATCTAGCCTTCACCATGTGTACTAGGATCGCCTCTCTCATACCCGTGAGTTCGATACACATCACTTTCTCCATGAACTTCACAACCTTCGCCTTCTTTGCTGGAGGACTGTCATGGTTTTTCCATACCATCGGCATCCGCTCGTCTTCTGGCTTGTAGTAATGAACCCATTTTCTCATCCGTGGCAATACTACGGGACAGAAAGGTGTGCTTTCAATGTTACGAAGAAATGTCCTGGACACCACAACTCTAGCCTGTATTTCTTCCTTCGTTAGTAGCCTGTCAATGCGTAACAACTGAGCTCTCACATTTGACATTTTTAAGTGAGATTTTAATATGTGTTGGGCAGTGGATTTACTTATCACAGTACACTTGGCAATTACTTAACCCTGTAAACTCGGCAACATTTCTTACCGCCTTGCGTCTGTCTCCGTCAATGACGTCGTTAACAGCCATAATGTTACCGTTATCCTTGTAGGGTTTATAGCCACGCTGTACACTATCCGCCCATCCATCGCTTAACCTACCATGATACTTGAACACAAGGCTCTTGGAAACACTACTGCATCTCCCTGTGCTTTTAAGTTTCTTTAATGTGTTAATGATGATTAAACGTCAGATGAAAAAAATATAAGCACAGTCCACGATTTACTGGGACAACCCTCGTATAAACGTGTTTTCATGCATTTGCAAACAGAGAAGATCCAGATCAGACGGCTCTACAGGAGCCGTCTGATCAGTGTCTGCTCTGTCTGCAAATGGAATTTGACAGATCTGTCCACCTTCCATATACATCCACGAACATATACATTCATTGTTTTTCGCATGAATATTAATGAGGGAATGGTTAATTATATATTAATGAGGGAATGGTTAATTATATATTAATGAGGGAATGGTTAATATAAAATTATAGTTCACTTACCTATCAAGCAACTGGCAATAATCAACTGAAATATTACGACATTTTCCATGATAGTTCGAAGCCTTTTCTTGTCTTCTTCTTCAAGCAGCTCATTTGTGAGTAAAAAAATTGCGAAATATACTTCTTGCTCCGTTAGTTGTTTTGTATGCGATCAACTTTCTTGTGTTTAATGAAACGCTGCTGCCAGAAGTTTTGAATAATTGATGAATTATTTAACTAAAACCATACCATGCTGTTGACGTTTAGAATGTGAAGTTGTTGGTTGTCCACAAAGCAAATATTATCTACTTTATTTCTCAAAGTATTTTATTCTATTTCTTCTCAATTCTTAACATTACATGCCAATTACGATCTTAAATGGCATCTCATCAAGATCGAAACTGTCTGGCAATCGGTCTGTATGTTCTGGAAAGCTTCTATACCAGTCGTAGGTTAGTAGAAATGCAACAGTTCAGAGTATTGCTAGACATTCGTTTTTTCAGCACGATTATGGTTAATTAGGAAAACATAGTTAACTATTTATTCTATCTATACTCATGCAGGAAAACATTTGAATCATGAATATTAATTAGATTAATTTTTATAATGGCACCTGGACATTAACAATATTTGGTCGTGACAGAAATTGTTTAATCGTATCTATATTATTTCAAAAGCAAACAGAGCAGATCCTGATCAGACGGCTTGTAAGGCAGATGGTTACAAATGCTCAAATTATCACAATGGTTTCAAAAACTGACTTTTATAGTGGCGTCAAAAGGCGATTAAGCAACCATCTGCTTTTTATGACTCTAATTTGGAATAACTGACGTGTTCCTTAAGTCTTTCCTCCATAAATACGCCTTTCTACGCTTCTGTGAAGCTCACTTAATGAACCATTGTGATAAATAGAGCATTTGCTCCTATGGGAGCAAATGCTCTATTTATCACAATGGTTTCAAACTACAAAATTCTAAAATTTTCATTTTCTCTAGTTAATGCGCCTTTTCGGTAGATTTATTCAAAGTGGTTGGATCTAAAAATAGCCTATGAGGTAATGGGTTAAGACAGGTTCTACTTTAGTTGACGAGTGTCTCATTAGACTCCATATTGATTGGCATCTACGTATATTGTAAGAAAACAAAGTTTGTTCAGTGCAGCAGACTACGATTGGCAAAGCGTACTAAATGTTTTACCCTTTACTGTTCTGTATTCATGTGGCATCGTAAAAATTTATTAACTATTTTTTTTATACTGTAAACTATTCAAGGGCATTTTTGTTTTGACAACCAGAGCTATATCATGTCAAAAGCAAAAAGAGCAGACCCTGAACAGACGGCTCCTACAGGAGCCGCCTGATCTTGGTCTACTCTGTTTGCATATGCGTGCATAAGCGTTTATATGAAGGAACGGGTTAATTTAGCATTGACACTGTCTCGTGTTACGAAACAAACAACACTTATCCAGATATAAGTGTTTATGCTGACATTTGCAAACAGCCTGGATCCAGATCAGTAGCCGAGTAAATCGGCGTCTCATCTGGGTCCAAGCTGATGGACGCTTAGACAATAGTGTCTCTAAACCTTTATCGAATAGGAAGTAATTGCATCACATCCAATTTAACCCTTCTCTTGCTGAATTTTAAAATACATTTCTCCTTCTTTAGCTATACCATGTTGTATAATTACATATATCTTCGCTGTGTACAAGTATTTCGCTGTGCAATCACTGCTGTGGAGTGCACTGGTTGCACAATCAACTTGTAAATAGTGCAGACCCTGATGAGACAGCTCCTGCAGGAGCTGTCTCATCTAGGTCTTCACTATTTACTGGTAGGTGGTAGATTGACGTGAATAGCAAGCGAAGGGTTAAAGCAGACAGTAATGTTAGAGCGGGGTTAAAATTGATTGACGTAGTACAATGTATGTATACACTCTTAAATGCAATGCGGTTAAGATCGTATTATCAATTTGTATGCCTGTATTAGGTAACAATGGCTTCGTCTTTATCCCTGCAAAGGCGTGCATTTTTGAATTTTTTTTAACAGCAAAACCTCTTTAATACGCCCGCTCAAAATCTAATTCTGCTTTCAAGACATGTAATAGTTTAATGCTGGGTGACATTGATACATGGCGCTCCTATAAAAATCTGCATTAAGTTGTCAACTGATTTTAGAACGTCGCTACATGTACATACGAGTATTGCAAACAGCGTAGAGTCAGATCGGCCGCGACGTTTTAAGACTTTACTTCAAAGAAACGCTATTCCATGCCTTTGCAAATAGAGTGGTCTCAGTGGTGGCTACTGTAAATGCAAAACCTTCAATGCTGAGTCTACTATACAAAGCCTACAAAGCCTCCAATGCAAAGCATATAAAGCAAAGCCTCTAATGCAAAGCCTACAATGCAAAACCTCAAATGCAAAACCTACAATGCAAAACCTATAATGCAAAGCCTACAATGCAAAGCCTACAATGCGAAGCCTACAATGCGAAGCCTACAATGCAAAGCCTAAAATGCAAAGCCTAAAATGCAAAGCCATCAAAGCAAAGCCGTCAATACAAAATATACAGTGCAAAGACAACAATGCAAAGCCTACAATGCGAAGCCTACAATGGTAGAAACTGTCAGATCTGTTATAATCTCATACGCAAACAGAGCAGACCCTCCTACAGTCGTCTAATATAATAATAATAATAATAATAATAATAATAATAATAATAATAATAATAATAATAATAATAATGATAATGATAATGATAATGATAATAATAATAATAATAATAATAATAATAATAATAATAATAATAATAATAATAATAATAATAATAATAATAACAATAACAACAACAATAATAATAATAATAGTAATAATAACAATAATACTTCCATGCGGCCCTCATAACATATATACATCTACAAAAGTCAAATTAGCAAAAACCAAACAAACACAGTAAAATCTCGATAATTCGAACAACCCGTTGATATAGGTCTATTCTGTTGCCAATGCGTGAAAAGGCGTTTATATGAAGGAAAGGGTTAAACTTTGTTCTTAGTGATCTACTCCAATATATATATATACATGTATTTTGAATGAATCTAAATTTCATTTTCAAGAGAATTTCTGTAACAAATCGTTATTCTTGTATACAATGAGGAAATTAGTTTGTGATGTAAACACTGCAGACTCTGTGCGGGTGTCCTTCAGGAACCCTCTAACTTTCGTCTACACGGCTTAGAAAACTGGTCAGGATAAGAAAAATTGAGCAGACTGAGGAAACGTTCAATTTAGACATATGAAAGTTTTCATCGTTTTGTATAAATCTGTCGTATATGACTGAAACAAATACTATGTTTTGTAGACGAAAGATACTTGATCTTGATAGGGAAAACTGTATTTATTTAACCCATAACTCATGAATATTCATGTAAAGAATAATGATATAATGCATACATGTATTAATTAAATAAATTCGTATAACGGCATATAACCACAGGCAGAGTTAGTCATCGCAGAAACAGTAGAATCAGATCTATATACATGTACAACCCCGCTAATGCGACCACTTAATAAACAGCCACTGGCGCCGTTTAAAGCAGGTGGTTGCTTAATGCAGGACGAAAGTTATGCAGAAAGCTCCTATAGGAGCTTTCTGCATAACTTTCGTCCTGCATTAAGCTACCACCTGCCTCTGTCACCCAGAATTATACCTCTTTTAGGTGGTCGCATTAGAGGGGGTTTTGCTGTAATTCCGTAAGAAAGCAGAATAGACATTGGTCAGACATTTCCTACAGGAGCCTATATCTGGGTCTGCTCTGTTTCATAGTCGACACGGGGTGTCTATATCAGGTAAAATGTTAATCAATTCCCTCATATAAACGTATTTTCACACATTTGCAAACAGAGTAGACCCGGATCAGACGTCTCCTATAGGAGCCGTCTGATCAGAGTATGTTCTGTTTGCTTATGGAATAGGCTAATACAGATTTGTTTCTATAGTTTCTACTTTCGCAAAAAAAACATGTGTTAATACGCCATTTTAAAAATTAATTTGATCAATATTCATAATTAAACACATTCCCTCATATTGACCCTATTTGCGCCTCTGTAAAACCCATTCTTTGAAACCATAGGGGCAAATGCTCTCTTTATCACAATGGTTTAAAAACTACACAATTCCAAAATTCCCCTTTTCCACAGCTAATTCTCCTTTTCGGTAGATTAATTCAAAGAGATTGGGTCTAAAAATAGTCTAGGAGGGAATGAATTAAGTTTAAACAATGAATTCAATGGACAGACACGTCCTGCACATAACATTTTTCGATAATCCACTAGGGCTTGTATTGATTAACACTTAATCTGCTGAATAATTAAAAAACAGTCATCTTTTTCTAAATATTAATTAAACAAAAAATATGTATAAAAAATTATCACTGACGAAAATTAATTTTTGACAAATAGAGTATACCCTGGTCTAAGATTTCCCCCCAGGATTTCCTTTGATCTGTGTCTATACTGATGGTAAATGTCCCCGTGCATTAACGGTTGAACGTTCAACCTGGGCACATGCGGTGTGGTGTATTCTATATATAGTTCTGCATTGCCAAATGTCCAGTAGGTGTTCAATGTACCTTATTGAGTTGAAAGGTGTAAAGTAGACCAGAAGAGCGTAACAGTAAGGAACATACCAACTAACACTACAACTATGGACACATTGTTAATTTTATTTGGGCTGTTCTCCATCTTAGGTAAGACTTTTCGTTTAACTGTCCCACAAATACTGCACTTTAAAGAGGTTATTCTAAAACAATATGTTGTTAAATAGCTGTTAAATGTACTTAATTAAAACAGTTTCTACTGTAAATTTAAAATGATACGCTGAGAGCAGATATATCGTCCATTTTTTACCAACCATGGAAACTTATGGAACGACTTAACAGCGTCTGTGACAAACTGTCGCGCTTCAAAAAACATTCTCCGAGCATAACTGTCGTTCTCTCACATCTGTCTCTCTGGTAACTATCTTTCTTCCACCCTCTCTCATCTGTGTTTACTACACACCTGTCTTTATCTCTCTGTTTGATACTCATTTCATATCTCTATAATTTTCGTCAAAATTGATCTCTCCATTGGTCTCTGAATCTAATATGGTCTCTCTGTCCCTCTCTCTGTCTCTCTTGCGCTCTCTTTCTGTCTGTCTGTCTGTCTCTGTCTTTCGCTGCCTCTCTTTCCCCCTCCCTGCTTGTCTCTATCTGTCTACCTGTTTGTCTCTGTATCTATATCTCTGACTCTTTCTTTGCCTCTCTCTCTCTCTCTCTCTCTCTCTCTCTCTCTACCTGTTTGTCTCTGTATCTATATCTCTGACTCTTTCTTTGCCTCTGTTATTCTGACTGTCCCTCTTTCTCTCACTGTATGTGCACGTGTGTGTGTCTCTCTCTGTGTATCTGTCTCTCTGCCTGTCTCTCTGTGTATCTGTCTCTCTTCCTGTCTAATTCTGACTGTCTCTGACTGTCTGTCTGTCTCTGTCTCTCTGTCTGTCTCTCTGTCTGTCTCTCTGTATCTCTCTATGTCTGTGTCTCTCTATGTCTGGGTCGGTCTGTCTCTCTCTGGACCTCTCTCTCTGTCTGTCTATGTCACTATCTGTATCTCTCTCTCTCTCTCTCTGTCTGCCTTTGTCTCTCTCTCTCTCTATATATATATATATATATATATATATATCTGTCTCTCTCGCTCTCTGCCTGTCTGTGTATGTGTGTCTCTCTCTCTTTTCTGCCTCTGTCTGACTCTCTGGATGTCAATGCTTCTCTGGATGTCAATGTCTCTCTGTGGTCAATGTCTCTGTTTCTGTCTGTCTGTCCGTCTGTCCGTCTGTCCGTCTGTATGTCTGTCTCTGTCTGTCTGTCTGACAGCCTGTCTCTGTGTCTGTCTCTCTCTCTGTTTCTCTGTCTGTCTGTCTCTCTGTCTCTGTCTCTGTCTGTCTGTCTGTCTGTCTGTCTCTGTGTCCCTGCGTCTCTGTCTCTGTCTCTCTGTCTCTCTGTCTCTCTCTGTCTCTGCTCTGTCTCTGTCTGTCTGTCTCTGTCTGCCTGTCTCTCTGTCTCTGTCTCTGTCTCTCTCTCTCTGTATGTCTCTCTGTCTGTCTCTGTCTCTGTCTGTCTCTGTCTGTCTCTGTCTGTCTCTGTCTCTGTCTGTCTCTGTCTGTCTCTGTCTGTCTGTCTGTCTGACTCTGTCTCTCTCTGTGTCTCTCTCTGTGTCCCTCTGTGTCTGTGTCTGTGTCTGTGTCTGTGTCTGTCTGTCTGTCTCTCTCTCTCTGTCTGTCTGTCTGTCTCTCGCTCTCTCTCTCTCTCTCTCTCTCTCTCTCTCTCTCTCTCTCTCTCTCTCGAATTCTGTTGTTTTCGGTTTTTTTCCATTCTGTATGTCTAAGTCTATTTGTTTTTTTCTTCCTGTTCTGCGAAATGTTCTCTGTGTTGTGTTATACTGTTACCTGGCACACAGCCGGAAACACCTATCAATATCAATATTAACAGTGCAGAATAAATATTACAAGTAAAAATCTATATCAACATTACCGGGTGGTTTGTTTACCCGTTCGAGGAATCCCGCCTGACCTCAACCAACTTGATTGACGGTAAATCTATTGCTGATTAAATATATTAGGAAGGAGACTACTCGTATAAACCCTGTGATCGTGTTTTTGAGAGACCAGCAAGATAAATCAATTTTTAAAGCTAAATTAGACATTTCCTCAGTATGTTTAACCATTAATTTGCTGAATAATTAAAACTGGCCCCTCCTCTTTCGGAATATTAATTAAACAAAAAAAAGTATTAAAACCGGACGGAAAAATGATAATAATTAAAACAGTTTAGATCCTGATCAACGGACTCTCTCGTGAGCCATTTGATCTGGGCCTATATTGTCTTGTATACACGGTCTTCGCACGTTAAGGGTCGGGGTGAACGGCACATTAGGAAAATGTTACAACCCGGAAGTAGATCAGCAGAACAAGAGTTGACCCTGATCAAACAGATCCAACAGGAGCTGTCTGATCTAGGTCTACTCTGTTTGCAAAGGTGCCAGAAGTGGTCTATGAGAGAAAGAGTTAGGATGTTCTAATAGACATAATGGAAAAGCACGTGTATGCTTGATGTTAGATTTATTCATATTAAATATACATGGTGTTTACATTAACATATGCATTCAAAGCATATTTATTCAAATATGTTTGGTTTTTAGCGTCTACCTTAACGATAGAAGCTTAAAAATAAGCAAACAATATTGAGAATGTTTTGAGCGCCAAGCCTGAGATTGTGTATGTACACGTATAGCTACGCTTTTAAGTCCCCCCCCCCCTTTCCTGTCAGAAACTTCCTTATTCAAGCACGATTATTGGAGACATTTCAACATTAAAGACAGATTTGTATTGTATACCTGTACTTTGTTTGACACTTTAACAAATTTCTGCCACGCGCGACTTAACATGCATATGTAAAGAGCTTGGATCCAGATGAGACGCCGAGTAACTCGGCGTCTCATCAGGATCCAAGCTTTTTGACACTTTATTATTTATTTCTCAACACATTGAACGGATTAGTAAACCAATCAAGATATCGAGGTTGACGCAGACATCAGTTTTGGTCTACATAATCAGGGCACTGATATTGTCAATAAACCTGTTAATTTAAACGCGTCTTGACTGGCAGATGCAAACAGCTTGGATCCAGACGAGACGCCGAGTAACTCGGCGTCTCGTCTGGATCCACGCTGTTTGACATTCGGTCAGTAATTTCTCAAAAGTTAAATTGAAAGTTAGTGAAAAGTTCAGCAAATTAGAGATTGGATAGACATCATTTTTTTTCATCACGAGATAGGTTGATGTCTTACAAGTGGTCTGTAAGCGGATATGCAATTATCGGTGATTTATTGTAAAACTTTTGCATCGCGCCTTAACCCTTCGCTTGCTATTCACATCAATATACCTACCTGTAAATAGTGAAGACCCAGATGAGACAGCTCCTGCAGGAGCTGTCTCATCAGGGTCTGCACTATTTACAAGTTGATTGTGCAACCAGTGCACTCCACAGCGGTGATTGCACAGCGAAATACTTGTACACAGTGAAGATATATGTAATTATACAACAGGGCTAAAAAAGGAGAAATGTATTTTAAAATTCAGCAAGAGAAGGGTTAAATCCTTTCAACGCTGATTTTTCAAATAGAATATTCCAAAATTCAGACAGGCCAAGCTTATTATAAATATTCGGGGATTTTTTAAAAAGAAACGCGTAGCATGGTATATAATGCAGATCCAGATAAGAGAGCTCATAGAGTCTACAGTGTTTGCAAAGAACATTAGTGATCGTTTCCAACACTGACAGGTTTGGTTAGCAAATAGTTTCAACTTTGTTTTGCACTCATGTCCGTCAATTGTCAAGTTGGATTTTCCCTATGTACTTCTTTTAACTGTTTACTCCAGCATTAAAAGAAATCTACAGTAAAACCTCTCTATAACGACCACTAAATTACACCAAGTAATTTATGTTAAAGGCAGGTGGCTGCTTAAAGCAATGTGAAAGTAAAACAGAACGCACCTATCGTAGCGTTCTGTTTTACTTTCACCTTGCGTTAAACAGCCACTTGCCCTAAATACCAACTAATTAACATAATTTAGTGGTCGTTATAGAGAGGTTTTACTGTAATTGGCATTCATGATGCCGTCATTTATTACATGAACATTCATGGAGCAAAGGGTTAAACGCCATTAATATGTAAGCTGTACCACTGTACTCGTTTTTTTTCTTCATCTTGGCCTAGAGTGCTTCCACATGTTTCATGTAGCATGAACAGGCAAGTGCATATAAAGTGTTATTTACATTAGCAAGAAAACCACAAACCCTAATTCATTCAATGGAGGATATATATAAATCTGACTAACATTGTAAATTTCTTTGAAAACCATTCAAACTGTATTCGGTTGAACATACATTATTTTTCCGCATGGGGTGATTGATAATCCTTTAGACATACATTATTTTTTCCGCATGGGGATGATTGATAATCCTTTAGTCCATAAATACAGTTGAACTTCGATATCTCGAACTCCAAGGGACTATACAAATTAGTTTGAGATAACCAAAAGTTCGAGTTATCAGATTTCTAATTGGAAAATTTCTCGAGTTGACAGCTTAATGCAATGCAAAGCAATGCTGAAAGCTCCTGCGGGAGCTTTCAGCATTTCTTTACATTTACACTAAGCTGTCACGCGCGTTTCTAGATATCCGTAGTGATAAATTTAACAGCAATTCTGTATTGTACGTTTTAAAAGGATCGAACGTTTAGTTATCCCTAAGTTCGAGTTATCCGAGTTCGAGATATCGAAGTTCAACTGTATGCATATTACGCCTGTGTAAACAGAGTAGATCCAGAATAGACGGCTCCTATAGATCTAGGAGCCGTCTGATCAGATTCTGTTATGTTTGCTTACATGTATGAAATAACGTAAACTTGATTCTACTGTTCGTTTCATGTTAAAACCCCCTTGTTCAAATGCCATTTTAAAATTAAAAATTGATGTCATTATTTTTGACACGAATAGTCACGGAGTAAAGGGTTAACACTTTACTCCATGCATACACATTTCTACGCCTTTGCAAACGGAGTAGACGTATTTAAGACGACTCCTTGAAGGAGCCGTCTGGCCAGGGTCTGTACTGTTTTCTTATTCTATAATATAGATATGATTCTACAATTTCTGCCGTGGCCAAACCGGTCACACGACTAACCGGAATCGGCCAAACTTCATGCGCCCATGTGCTATTGGAACACTATTAATGTAATTAATATGCATAAACTGCTTTCTTACATGAATTAGCCACGGGGTAAAGGGTTAATGATAAAAGACAAATCCTGTCTTATCTACAAGGCCTCATGACAGCAAATAATCGACATTTAAATTATTTTTTATTATTATTGTATTTTTAACGTTAATAGTTTAATACTTATACTTACGCCGTTAAGTATGACCTTACTTGCATTTGCAAATAGTCTTGAACCCGGATGAGACACCGGTGTAATCCAAGATATTTGACACTTGATTAAAATATTCAACACATTGGACTTAAGTAAAATGAGAGAGAGAAACACACATAGAGAGAAACAGATAGAGAGAGGGAGATAGAGAGACAGACATACAGACAGAGAGACAGACAGGCAAACATACAGACAGAGACAGAGAGACAGGATTAAGAGAGACAGACCGTCAGACAGATATACACAGAGACAGAGAGAGAGAGAGAGAGAGAGAGAGAGAGAGAGAGAGAGGGAGGGAGAAGGAGGGAGGGAGGGAGATACAGACAGGCAGACAGACAACAGACAGACCGAGAAGAGAAAATGAGAGAGGAAATCGACAGAGGACATATACGTAGGGCTTGGCGACTGCGTATAGACATGTTTTAAAATCTTATATGTATACCACTCTAGCTAGTTGTCAATTGTAACCCTAAGTTTGTTATCAAAACGAGTTCTGCTTCAGTTCCGACCTTTTTACAATAAGCACATGCTTCCGATTCGCTCAGGCCTTTGAGAAACCTACGATCAAGTGTCAAACAGCCTGTGGACCCTGACGAGATGCCGAGTTACTCGGTATCTCATCTAGATCCAAGCTGCCAGGTCGCGGTTAGCGGGCAAAGGGTTTACGAACTCTTGTCTGATGATTAGCACTACAGTAAACCCCCTCTAAACTGGAATTCTAGTAGAGAAGAATTTAGATACTTTTAGGCAGGTGGCTACTTAACCCTTCGCTTGCTATTCACGTCAATATACGTACCTGTAAATAGTGAAGACCCAGATGAGACAGCTCCTGCAGGAGCTGTCTCATCAGGGTCTGCACTATGTACAAGTTGATTGTGCAACCAGTGCACTCCACAGCAGTGATTGCACAGCGAAATACGGGTACACAGTGAAGATATATGTAATCAACAGGGCATGGGTAAAGAAGGAGAACTGTATTTTAAAATTCAGCAAGCGAAGGGTTAATGCAGTATGAAAGTCATGCAGAACCCTGCATTAAGCTGTCACCTGTCTCAAAGACCGATATATATGTACTAAAATTAACGTCCGATTTAGAGAGGTTTATCTGTATATGTCTTTTCAAACGTAGATTTCGGACGTGGAAAGAGTATATTACATTCATCAGTTTTACATGCTACTTATTTGACAAATCTGGTTTCCAGTCTAATGAAGAGTCGTGGAAGCAACATACGTAGTACAGTAAAGCCTCTCTATAACGGCCACTAAATTACATCAAGTATTTTGTTTTAAAGGCAGGTGGCTGCTTAAAGCAATGCGAAAGTAAAACAGAACGCTCATATAGGAGCGTTCTTTTTTACTTTCACCTTGCTTTAAGCAGCCACCTGCCCTAAATAGCCACTAATTAACACAATGTAGTGGCCGTTATAGAGAGGTTTTACTGTAATCCTAATGAAAACTGGTTATGACAAGAAGACATCGATGAATAATCACTGTATGGAAATCAATCTTGTTAATATTTATTGTGTACCTATATCAAGGATTTACAGAGATGTCTCTGTTGACCCTTTCGCTGCCAAACTCTGTCGTCTGCTAACTTTGTCGTGGAATAGCCCGGTGTTGGCACGGGAGCGGCTCGGTCCCGTGGAAAGGCCCCGGTGCTGACACGGCCCGCGCGGCTTCGTCCCGGTATTTGCTACAATTTTTCATTCTTTTGATTTTCTTCATTTTTGTTTCAAAAACATAGTAACAGTAACAAACAGTTTGGATCCTGATGAGACGCCGAGTTACTCGGCGTCTCATCTGGATCCAAACTGTTTGCATAGGTACTAACAGATCCGGCATTGGCAGCGAAAGGGTTAAATTGTCACTAGCAGTGATTTTACTACAGGTAGTTGATATTGCTTTTGTCGGAACTACTTTTTACAGACTTCCTTTGATAACTTATAATGCAGAGGTTCAGTTGAAATGCGTAAATTAAACATGTTTAAGAATAGCATCTTTATTTTTCCCATAAACACTATGTTGTGACCACCCTTTAAAGCGATTCTAATAAGTTGCAGCAAGATAGTGTTTAGCTGAGAAATAAGAGAGTTATCTTACCTACATTTATATTAATACGTATGTATCGTATTTAGCATGTGTGATTATACTGTACATTGTTAGTGTATTCATGTGCAAACGAAGTCTATTTCCTGTATTCACTAACACTTCTCTTGCTGAATTTTAAAATACATTTCTCCTTCTTTACCCATGCCACGTTGTATAAGTACATATATCTTCACTGTGTAAACGTATTTCGCTGTGCAATCACTGCTGTGAAGTGCACTGGTTGCACAATCAACTTGTAAATAGTGCAGACCCTGATGAGACAGCTCCTGCAGGAGCTGTCTCATCTGGGTCTTCACTATTTACAGGTAGGTATATTGACGTGAATAGGAAGCGAAGGGCTAATGATCTTTCAAATGTTTCTTACATGCATATTCACTGGGAAAGAAGGTCGTCTAAAAAGCTCCGGGGTATCATCAAACATAACAAAGTATTTTGAATTTAAAAATATTGATCAACTTTTTGTGTTTACAGCGACCGCTCTTGCTGGGGAATACTGTTATGACGGTAGTGCCTTCCGGACGAAGTACTGCTCGTACGGGTGTTGTGGGGACTATCCTGACGAATATTGCTGCAGTGTGTATGCCTGGGCCATCGTACTGGCAGTCATAGGTGGGATCATCTTCATCTCCTGTGTTGTTGTCGTTGTATGTTGTATGTACAAGAAGAAAGGACACAATGGACGAGTGATGACCACCACTGCTCCAGCTACTGTTACAACAAGTAAGTCACTCTACAGATAAGATGCTCAAATTTAAATTTTTTCCTTTATTTCTCCAGCAAACCCTATGTTGTGACCAATCTTTAAAATCGTCTCAAAGAGAGGATTCTAAAGAGTGGTCACAACATAGGGTTCGGTGGAGAAAGGACGATTTTAGTATTTGAGTACGTACGTTTATCTGTAGCTCTGGTCAAACGTCTCCATCTCGACTTATTACTGGATGGATAAACATGCATGCTTTAAAAGACTTAACCATTTGTCCCATGATTATGAATACAAGAAATAATGGTATCATGAACATTAATCTCTCTCTCTCCCCCATCTCTCTCTCTCTCTCTCTCATGAACATTAATCTCTCTCTCTCTTTCTCCATCTCTCTCCCTCTTTCTGTCTCTCCTATAGTTGAATCTTGATACATGTAGCATGTTGATTTCATCGACGTCTCATCTGTACATAAACTCCATTGTATTTGCAAAGGTAATAACGTAAAATGTAAAGTTTTTAAGGAGATTTTTGGCTGACACAAACATTGCATGGTCACATCGATATAATTTCACAAGCAAACAGAGCAGGCCATGATGAGACGCTCTTACAGTGATAATCTGGGTCCATGCTTATAAAACTTTTAGTTGAGTCTGAGTTCGTTCTCAAGTTTTTGATTGGTCAGATTTGAGCCAAAGGCTCAACTCTGACCAATCAAAAGCTTGAGAACTCAAATCTGACCAATAAAAAGCTTGAGAACAAACTCAGACTCACCTAAAAAGCTTTATAAGCATGGACCCAGAGTCAACTGTTCGCAAAGCGGCAAAAAAGCTTTTCTGTGAGGGATATAGTTAAAGGGCTTTGTTGCATGGTGTGTTTATTAGCCTATTCCTTTACTGCATACAAACTGCTTTCGGCTCATTGCAGAGTAGACACGAACCAGACGACCCCTGTATGATCCGTTTGATCATAGTCTGCCCTGTTTTTTTTAAAGAAATAATAAAGATCGGATTCTACAGATTCTACCTTGGTTAAACATTCCTTTACATAATGCGATCATGAAATATTTAATTTGACATTATTTGTTATATGAATATGCATGGAGAAAATGGTTGAATTCTCATTTTAGTCAACTATGCCCAGCCTGGTTTTCATCCTGGAGCCCAGCCCTACGGTTATATGCCGCCTCCACCCGGATATCAGCAGCAACCTGGTTTCCAGCCGCAGCCACCGCCATATGCAAGCGGAAGCCAATACCCACCGCCTGATGGGGCTCAGCAAAATTTCAATCCTGCATTTCCGCCGCCTCCACCAAAATACTGAAGCGGCTGATGCGCACTCTAAACAACTGTGATACAAAAATCAAAATTTAATGTGACTAATTAGCGTAAAAAGAAGTTGCAGGTTAAAAGAAATGTGCCTTTACTAGAACGATACCATATTCTGTCTGTATATTAGTAAGACAATATACAGTAACGTCTCGCCCAAAAGAAGTCTAATTCTTCATTTTATAAAGAGCTTTGCATCATTATTTTATCCCTGCATTAACCCTTTCCCTCATATAAACGCCTTTTCACGCAGTTGCAAACATAGTAGACCCAGATCAGACGGCTCCTATAGGAGCCGTCTGATCAGGGTCTGCTCTGATTGATTTTGACAGGATATAGATCTGAATCTACAGTTTTTGTCAAATCAAAAGCAATCCTTGAAAAGTTAATATTATAAAATTCCCTTGAAAAGTTTACATAATAGAAAATGAGCTAGTAAATATTTATGATTTCAATATTTCTAATATACGTAAATATACCACAGGGAAAGGGTTAAACACCAACCTGCTTTTACAGACTCCTGTGTTATTGAATGATGTGGTCCCATAAGGGAGACTTTGCTGTATTAACCCTTACCTCATAGAGACGCCTTTTCATACCTTTGCAAACAGAGTAGACCCAGATTCTGACGACTCCTGAAATAGTCGTCTTACCAGGGTGTATTTCGTTTGCTTATGAAAAAATATAGATATGATTCAACCACTGGCACTAGATCGAAAAGGACTATAGTTTATATTTATAGCACACCGCACATTAATGCACAAATGTACTAGGTGTTACATAAATAGACTATAGTCTTTTTCGATCTAGTGTCGTGAATTGTACAGTTTCTGCCATGGCCAAAACGAGCTGTTTTTATGTCATTATAAAATTACTTTAATTAATATTCACGATGGCATTGTGTCTTATATACAGTTAAGCTCCTTTAAAGCGACCACCGAAATAGGGCTAACTGTGGGTCTTAAAGCAAGTGGTGGCTTAATGCAGGAGAACGTTAAGCAGAATGTTCCTGCAGAAACTTTCTAATTTCTCCCGCTCTGCATTAAGCAGCCACCTGCTTTTAAGGACATCCATGTTTATTCGTAAGGTGGTCTCTCAGCCCTTTCCCTCATATAAACGTGTTTTACGCATTTGCAAACAGAGTAGACCCAGATCAGACGGCTCCTATAGGAGCCATCTGATCAGGGTCTGCTCTGTTTGTTACTGGAATTTGAAAGATCTGTTTCTTTTCTTTGTAAATTGGCTATAATTTTCCACTTTCCATAATTCATTCTAACTAGTTTGTCCATGAATATTCAGATATTGAAATTTGGAATAAGCATACAACAGGGAAAGGGTTAAGAGGGGGTTTACTTTAATTATTTATTAGGTAACGGGTTAACTGCGTATATGTTCCAATGACAATACAATTTGACTTAAGCCATTTCGGCTTCAAAAGAGCCATGAACACTTTTCACGCACTACATTTATTAATACCTACTGAATATTCATGGTCAAAATTAGAATATAATAGAATATTGAAATATGGAAAGTGGAACATTATAGCCATTTTACACACTAAAGCAACATATCTATCAAAATATATTAGTAAACAGAGCAGACTCTGATCAGACGGTTCCAAGGGAGCCTCTGATCTGGGTCTACTCTGTTTTAAAATAAATGAAAAGGTGTTTATATGAGGAAAAGGGTACATAAGTTGTGTGTAATGGAAGAGCTTTGACATTCAAGACAAATGCATATGATGAAGATATGATGAAGATATGCAAGTCACCAAATAGAATTTTTACTATTATGTGTTTGCTTTATAAATATAATTGCAACGACCGAATACATTGGCGTATCAATATTGAATTAACCCTTTTCTCGCTGCTTTTTTATAATGGAATATTCCATCATTGATTTTGGGAGAGTCCATAAAGTAAAATGTGCGAGAAGATTTTAAATGACAAACAGTGCAGACCTTGATCAGAGGGATCCTAGAGTACTCCTCTGATCTGGGGCTACACTGTTTGCAAAAAAGGGCATTCGTTTCCCTATTCAAAGACTTACTGCACAGTGTTCGCTGTTTGCAGGGGAACCTGTCTATAGAGAATAATGGTGAATACAGTACATGTTGAAATGAGCAAATGGTCACTTAACCCTTTCCCTGTTCTATATTTATTCCAAATGTCAATACCTCCTGAATATTCATAGACAAAATAGTTATAACGAAATATGAAAGGTGGACCATTGTAGCCATTTTAGAAGGAAAAGAAACAGATATATCATATTCTATTAGCAAACAGAGCAGACTCTGATCAGACGGCTCCTCTAGGAGCCGTCTGATCTGGGTCTATTCTATTTGAAAATGCGTGAAATCACGTTTACATGAGGGAAAGGGTTAATGCAGGGATGAACGTTAATATATAGTAAGCTGCCAGAGAAGTTTCTGTACGACTTTCATCCTGTGTTAGCCCATTACCTCATAGGCTATTTTTAGATCCAACCGTTTTGAATAAACCTACTAAAAAAGAGCATTAACTAGAGAAAATGAAACTTTTAGAATTTTGTAGTTTGAAACCATTGTAATAAATAGAGCATTTGCTCCTATAGGTGCAAATGCTCTATTTATCGCAATGGATCCACAAAGTGACGTTTACAGAGTCGTCAAAAGTCGTCAATATGAGGGAATGGGTTAAAGCTACCATGTGTCTTAAAAAAGCCAGAATTATACTTATTTTGGATGGTCGCCGTGGACAGGTCGTACTGTAATTTGTTTGGCCCACTATTTACTGTGCTATTAATGTTTATTAGTTATTTTATTGACGCTGGCGTCTTTTTGTTTGTAACTAGAACTATCTGTTAACCTTTAATTCATGAATATTCATGTGAGAGA
Source organism: Azorinus chamasolen (assembly GCA_963576725.1). Classification (NCBI taxonomy): domain Eukaryota; kingdom Metazoa; phylum Mollusca; class Bivalvia; order Cardiida; family Solecurtidae; genus Azorinus; species Azorinus chamasolen. Next base: position 41,369,059 of record OY755244.1, read on the forward strand.
TAACGAGTGTGTATATACGTAAAATGGATACCTGAAATTTGATACTGGCATATGAACACAGGACCATTTAGATCTACATGTATTTTAATTCATATGTAAACGGAGTAGATCCTGATCAGACGGCTTCTGTAGGAGCCGTCTGATCTGGATCTGCTCTGTTTGCAAAGGTGGTGTAAGGTGTATCTATGGAATTAATCCTTTCCGCCATAAATACGCCTTTCTACGTCTCCGTAATAACCACCTCTTGAAACCAATCTGATAAATAGAGCATTTTCTAATATTTTACTTTTCTCTAGTGAATGTTCCTTTTGGGTAGATTCATTCAAAGAGGTTGGGTCTTAAAATAGCCTATGGAGGATGGGTTAAGGGTTGAAGGTTCTTAGCAGTTTTCCGTTTTGTATTTTGCGTATGTCGCCAACCAGATTTATCAATGTACATAAAAGTATCTTTGATATATATATTAATTACTACAAATGTAATTTGTTTTTATTGCCATTGGGTTTATTGTATTTCATGACCCGAGTTTCCGCAGCTGCCCTGCAACACTAACTATTACAATTTAATGCAACTATCTGACAACTAAATGTTGCGATGATTGTATCTTGCAGCCAAGCTGTAAAACTTGCAAAAGTGAACCAGACCTGGGAGAGCGGGATAATCATGCAGTTTACTATTAATCCTTCGTTTTCTTCTCCAGCTTAATATGTATGTGTGGCATAAGTAGTAGACATCTTTGTTAGACATAATGATGTCAAGTAAATAATTTGATACTATGTTCGGACGTGTATTTTGTTGTTTGTGTAACCGTGATCCGTCGGACCTCATAATTTTTCCGACGAAAACCCTTGTGTTGAGGGATAATGCGACATATTCCATTTGTTTGCAAGGATACTTTATACACACTGTATTTCAATTTAACCCTTTCACATCCAATGTCGCAAAAAATGCACCACGACAAATAGTGCAGTCCCAGATCTTCACTTCACTTTTTGTCTCAATCTCTATTTCTATATCTGTGCTTTATTACTTTGTAATTTGGATTAATTTATCTCATTTCCTTATTTTACCATATGCTTTAACAACATTGGATTGCAGGCGACAATTAGAAATTTGGCACCGAAAGGGTTAAAAGAAAACAGTGTCAGGATGTCAAACTGCTGACATCCAGATGAGACGCTAACTAACGCGGTGTCTCATCTGGATCAAAGCTGTATGCATACATATGCCAGTCCAATAGCGCTTAGCATGAAAGCAATGTCGAAAGCTCATATGGGAGCTTTCCGCGCTGATTACAGTCTGCATTAAGCTACCAACGGTATTTTGATAGTTATTATATAGGGCTTTAGCTGTACCCCTCCCCCCACCACGAAGTAAGCTCCATATAGGATGCGTAAATAAAACAACATTTTAGCTCCACTTTTTCAAAAAGTGGAGCTATTGTCATGACCCTCTCGTCGGCGTCAGCGTCGGCGTCGGCGTCGGCATTGGTTAACCTTTTTGTTAAGGTCCTTTTCTCAGAAACCACCAAAGATATTTGGTTCATATTTGGTATGTATGTTTACTATCACAAGGGGAACCCATTTCACAAGGGCAGGTAACCCTAAAATTAATTTTGCCATAGTTATGCCCCTTTTTTTGACTTACAATTTTCATTGTTGGTTAAGTTTTATGTTCAGGCCCATGTCTCAGAAACTGTCAGAGATATTTGGCTCAACTTTGGTATGCATGTTAACTATTACAAGGGGACCCATTTCACAAGGGCAGGTAACCCTGAAATTAATTTTACCATAGTTATGCCCCTTTTTTCGACTTAGAATTTTCATTGTTGGTTAAGTTTTATGTTCAGGTCCATGTCTCAGAAACTGTCAGAGATATTTGGTTCAACTTTGGTATACATGTTAACAATTACAAGGGGGACCCATTTCACAAGGGCAGGTAACCCTAAAATTAATTTTGCTGTTGTTATCTCCCCTTTCTGACTTAGACTTCCACTACACTATCCAGCATTAAAGAAAATGGAGCGCGCTGTCTGCGGACAGCTCTTGTTAAGAATAAATTCTAAATAGTTGTCACAACATGAAACGACGATTTCCGTATTTGAGTACGCACATGTATCTGTTGCTCTGTATATATAATACGAATAAAGAACCAGACTGTCACAGATCAGACGTATACACCAGTGAAATATCATTTACATCAGGGATATTCATGGAGGAAATAATTTCATCATGAATATTCAATAACTGGAATTTTTATAACACAAGAGTTTATGGTCATAAGAGAATAGAATGAGACCTGTATAATAGAACATACTGTGATCACACGACTGCTATAAGAGAATACAATGATCGAGAGCTGTATAATTTAAGAAGACAACAGAACAGACTGTGATCATGCGACGCCTATAAGAGCTGTCTGATCTGGGTCTACTGTTTGTAACAAGCTTGCACAATCGGGTGTCCAAGGTAAAGAGTTAATACAACTCTCTGGAGTGTTTATACAGCACGCGTTTGTCATCCATTCAACATCTCGGGATCCAAACTGTTTGATGTCCTGACACTGTATTATTAAAATGAAATGCAAAGAAATGTATGGTTTTGAAGCAGGGGTAATGTTTTGCAGACAAAAAAAATACATTGCTGAAAGAGTTCAGGTGAAATCACAATTAAAACACCCTGATCATGAGTTGAAACAAAAAACAGACATGAATGTCACCGACCCACCCCTACACAGTACAGTAACAGGGTGCAGCTCTGTCGTGTGACATCATGATTCTGTTAAAATGGACATCAACTGATAGTACCTACTCCATGAAGATCTAAATTCAAACATTTTAAACGTTTCAGAGAAGTTTGACACAGGTGTAGCTTAATACAGGCAAATGTGGTACAGAAAGTAACCACCTGTTTTTACTGACTCCTACAAATGTACATTAACACAATATCCCCATTTGACGCATTTTTGCGCCTTTATAAAATTCACATTTTGAATGCATTGTGATAAATAGAGCATTTGCTCCATAGAAGAAATTGCTCTATCTATCACAATGGTTTCAGGACTACACAAATCTAAAACTCTCCTTTTCCAGTTTTTCCATTTAATGCTCCTTTTCGGTAGATTTATTCAAAGAGGTTGGGTCTAAAAACAGCATAGGAGAGAATGAGTTAATGAATTGTGTGGTCGTATTAGCGATACTCTATTGTGCTAACTATATATAATGTAAAAATGTTGATTTATGCCCCAAGGAGACCAAACAGCATCTTATATAGAACAAAACACTAAGGGATACAATTCTGTTGAAAATGATAAATACTTCCTTAACCATTTCCTCCATATAAACGGTTTCTCCCGCATTTGCAAACAGAGTAGACCCAGATCAGACGGCTCCTATGGTCTGCTCTGTTTGCTTATGGTATAATATAGATCTAATTCTGCCTGAGCCAACATATCCATTATTCTTTACATGAATATTAAACAGGGATGGTATTGCACACAACGGTTGGCTACATGTGGAAATTCGAAACCATTCCAATCAAAGGTGTCGAAAGAAGTTTCACAAGATTCTGCGGACGCACGTACGTACGGACCAGTGCGACGGCTTATGTCCGTATATAAAGTAATTGGGCATAAAACAAGAAGACTAGGATCCCTGATCTAAATAATGAACAAGCGACATTTGTTTGCAGACGACATTTTAGCAGACGGCAGAGGAATAGTAGGTATTTAAAATACGTTGACCCGTTAAACGACCTGGATATTTCGAAACCGGTAAAACAAATAATATAAAGCCGATCAATGGATTAAATATCTAAACCTGACAACCTATATTGTAATAGACTTTGCAAATAGTTTGGATCGAGGTGAGACCCTGTATATCATCATCAGGATCTAGACTGTTTGGCACACGTGGGTTTTTTTTCAGACAGGGAATATAAGGAAAAAGAGCACTGAAAAGAATTGAAGCAGACGACATTTTTTTTTAGATTAAAGCTACTGCGAGTTAAAGAGCTAACCCTTATAATGCGGAAAACGAGTCAGTAATATCCTTTGCAAACAGTGTAGACCCTGATGAGAGGGTTCCTAGAGGAGCCCTCTCATCAGGGTCTGCACTGTTTGTCATGTTACTCCTTTTCTTTAGAAAAATCCCTACATATTTACCATAAGCTTGACCTGTTTGAATTTTGAAAAAGTCTATTTGAAAAATCAGCGTTTTAAGGGTGAAAGGTTGTATAGGCCTACACTGTGTGGATTTGCCAAATGACATAAATCGTGTCCTATATTCATTGACGTAGTTTGCTTTAAGAATCATGTGGTATACATACGGACCTAGTGTGATTTTAAGTCATTGGAAGTTCCATACCTAGGTACATGTAAAACAATGTGACATGAAATTTAGTTCCACAATTTGGCAAAGACATTACTATAAATTTAGACGAAAGGGAACAATTTGAAAATGAGTTTGAAACATGGATTTTGTTTCCTAACGTCAATTATCGGTAAGTTTTGAATCGAATTTATTTACATATAACCACAATACTGCTATAGTACTTACTAACAGTAGCACCTGTCATAAGCGACCATTCGAATATTGAACACATGTGCGGATCCAGGTTTTAGATTGGGGGGGGGGGGGTTAGATTTTTTTTGGAGGGGTGGGGGGTGGGGGGTGGGGGTTAGATTTTTATGTTTGTTGACATAAATAAATGGTGAAATACATGTTGATAAATACATGGTAAATACATGTTGAAATAGCGCTTAATTTGATGAGGGAAATAAAACACTCTTACTAGATCATTGTTTTATTAATTTTTAGTAGATACAACGACCACTAAATTATATAAATCATTTTGTGTTTAAGGCAGGTGGCTGCTCTAAACACCAACTAATTACATGTAACAATATTTAGTGATCGTTATAGAGAGGTTTTACTGTATATAGATCTAAATATTACTAAATAAAATTGTTTGGCAATTTTAGGGGGCGTACGCCGGCTCGCCCCCCCCCCCACACACACACACACCCACCCCCTCTAAATCGTCGCCTGGAACATAGGAGTCTAAAAAAGCAGACAGATCAAACGTAGCGCAAAAAGCTGCAATAGGACCTTTCTGCGTTATGTTCGACCTTGATTAAGCTACCACATTTATTAAGCTTAATCCTTCGCTTGCTATTCACGTCAATATACCTACCTGTAAATAGTGAAGACCCAGATGAGACAGCTCCTGCAGGAGCTGTCTCATCAGGGTCTGCACTATTTACAAGTTGATTGTGCAACCAGTGAACTCCACAGCAGTGATTGCACAGCGAAATACTTGTACACAGTGAAGATATACATGTATGTAATTATACAACAGGGCATGGGTAAAGAAGGAGATATGTATTTTAAAATTCAGCAAGAGAAGGGTTAATACATGACAAGGTTGATGCAGAAATGTCCTGCATGATCTGTACGTCTTAACACTTTTGCTCCATAGGTTATTTTTAGACCCAACCTCTTTCAATGAATCTACCCAAAAGGAGCATTTACTAGAGAAAAGTAAAATTTTAGAATTGTGTAGTTTAAAACCATTGTGATAAATAGAGCATTTGCTCCCATAGGAGCAAATGCTCAATTTATTACAATGGTTTCAAAAAGTAGTTATTAAAAAGGTGTAGAAAGGCGTATTTATGGAGGAAAAGGTTAAAGGCCCAGATTAATGAACGTATGGGTTTTTTAAAAGCAGGTACATGTAGTTGCTTTTTGCGTACAGTTTGCCCAGCATAAAGCTAACATCTGCTTTAAAATCCAGAATTATACTTCTTTTGAGTGATTGAACTGTTCATGAATGTACATGTAATTATATATTAATGTAAACCTTTACTCCATTAATATATGCCTTTGCAAACAGAGTACATCCAGATCAAATAGTTCTTGTAGGACCCGTCTGGCCAGGGTCCTCTGTTTGCTTACGGAATACAGTAAAACCTCTCTATAACGGCCACTAAATTACATCAAGTTCAGTAAAACCTCTCTATAACGGCCACTAAATACATCAAGTACAGTAAAACCTCTCTATAACGGCCATCAAATAACATCAAGTATTTTGTGTTAAATGCAGGTGGCTGCTTAAAGTAAGGTGAAAAGTAAAACAGAACGCTCCTATAGGAGCGTTCTGTTCTACTTTCACATTGCTTTAAGCAGCCACCTGTCCAAAATACCAACCAATTAACACAATTTAGTGGCCGTTATAGAGAGGTTTAACTGTATTATTGGTATGTTCTACTGTGGTACAAAATGTCCGTCTTCATGTGTCGTTCTTAGATATGTGGAGTAAATATCTTATTTGTTTGCTTAGATTCGTGTACGTTTGTTAAGGTCTATTGTAATAAGTAATTCACTCGTACTATTACTGCACAACCGTTTAACAATGAATACTAAAAATAAGGCCATTCGATAGAAGTCAAATCTGGATTTTAAAAACAGGTGGTAGCAAAATGCAAGAGAAAACTTATACAGAGAGCTCTGCATTACGCGTGCCCTTCGTTAGCAGCCTTCTTTTTTACATATCCTATGATACAGTAAAACCTCTCTATAACGGCCACTAAATTGTGTTAATTAGTTGGTATTTAGGGCAGGTGGCTGCTTAAAGCAATGTGAAAGTAAAACAGAACGCTCCTATAGGAGCGTTCTGTTTTACTTTCACATTGCTTTAAGCAGCCATCTGCTTTTAACACAAAATACTTGGTGTAATTTAGTGGTCGTTATAGAGAGGTTTTACTGTAATAATTTATGTCTTCGCTTTCACGACATGTCACTGGATTTCTTTCTTGACTTTATCTATGTTAGAGTGAGTTAACAGTAACAGTAACACCCTTCTATTTTCACCACTTTTTGCATAAAATGTGTCCTGCATTACCACTTGCCTTTAAAGGCCAGAATTAAACCTATTTTTGATGATCGCTTCAGGTGTGTTTTACAGTATTTACATACACTTATTGAGGACTATACATATAGCTCTAGGCGATCTATGTGACAACGAAAGACAACTCTAGGTTGATACTGGGTTTGGTAATTACGCGGTTCTTGTTCTTGGCAAAGGCACATGTAATGCCTCAATTTTCCAAGATAATATTTTTCTCAATTTTATCATATTCCTCTCGCAAACTAACGATATATTTTTTAGATTCTGAGAAATATATCATCGACGCAGGTTTTTCATATGGCATAACTCATGTTTTTAAGTCGCATGTTTTAGAGAAGAATATGACCACAAATATTTTAGATTTGAGAAGAATACGATCTTTGAAAATCAGGACGTACGTTGTTAAGAGAGAGCTGCCGTTCTCTTTTTCAGCTGTTTGTCTTGCTGGTGACTATTGTTACATTGACGGGGAGTATGAATACTGTGATCACGGCTGCTGTGGCGGTAGACACGACAGAGAGTGTTGCACCTCCAGCTCCTGGATCATCGCCGTGTGTGTTGTCGGCGCCATCATCTTAATCGTCGCCATTTCCGTCATCATTTTCTTCTGCTGGTACAAAAGTAAGCGGAACCAGAGACAAGTGGGTTCGCCTCGAACAACAGAAGGTGAATAATAATAACCAGAGTGTCTGCCATAGTGTAACATCGCTCCGAGGCAATAAAACGTTGTGATCGAGCCTGAGTTGAGTTCATTCGCAATCATCTGATTTGTCAGTTTTTATAGAGCAAGTTCACAAGCTGACCAATCAGATGCTTGAGAAGTTTTTCCAGTTCCAACCTAGAAAAGCAGTGTTGACCAAGATCAAAGGGAAGTTGTGGCAGCACTATGTTCAGGGTCTGCACTGTTTGTCGTAAAATATTTGTGTGTTTACAAATCTTTATATACACGTTTTGTTTAAACCATTAGCTCCCACGATCCCATATATGGGACGTAGGCAAACAGTGTAGACTCTGATCAGACGCCGCATAATGCAGCGTCTGATCAGAGTCTACACTGTTTGCTGATAAGAATTTCAATATAAAACAAAAACGAAATTGAAAATTAGGCCAGGCACCCCTTAGATAAAAACAAATGGACTAATCCAATATATAAGCATGGAAGTATCCACAGGGAGCAAATGGGTTAATTACATGTAATATTAAAGTGATAATCTATACTTGTAACGCTTATTAAAAATGTCTGCAGATTGCATAAATCATTTGTTTATACGCTGAAAAGAAGGATATAGCAAGAAAGCTGTAATCTAGAATACAAGCTGAAGAAGGGACAATTTTAATATATTTGATCGAAGACCCGATGTTATTCGCTATTGCATTAGTATTTATTCGGGCTGCGTTTTAGTTTCGTGACTGTTCCACATAGGCCGATAATATTTTGCTGTACAAAATTATAAGTATCGACGAAAACTGTTTTTTTATCAGAGGGGCATAGTTCGATATAAGTTCAAATTGACATTCTTCTTAACCCTTCAATTGCTGAATTTTAAAATACATGTCTCCTTCTTTACCCATGTCCTATTGTATAATTACATATATCTTAACTGTGTATTTCGCTGTGCAATCACTGCTGTGGAGTGCACTGGTTGCGTAATCAACTTGTAAATAGTGCAGACCCTGATGAGACAGCTCCTACAGGAGCTGTCTCATCTGGGTCTTCACTATTTACAGGTAGGTATATTGAAGTGAATAGCAAGCGAAGGGTTAATAATAATTAAACATAACACATATATACCAAGTTTTATGATGTTATTTAACATCTTCGTTCAATGTAGCGACTATCACTTTAAGATAGGGTGGATCCAGTTTATATCATTCAACATATTAAAACTTACCTTTGCCCATGTATACGTATTGTCTCATTTTCTTCTCATTGTCATGTTTTTGTTTGTTTCTAGTGGTGTACACGACCACCCCAACACACATCTACAATACCCAGTCGCCGGTGTATCCAATGCAGGCTGGACCCAATCCTCCGCCGTATGCGCTAATACACCCCCCGGTATATTCTATGCAGAGCTCACACCAGCCCCCACCTTACACGGCGTCAAACTCTCAAGCGTATTATATGCCGACCGCACAGGACCAGCATTCACATCCGCCACAACAACCACCGCAATACCTGGCATCCAACTCACAACCGTCACAGAATCCGGCATATCCGCCGCAACAGCCTGCAGTGTATCACTGATGGACGGGATGCGAGCCATAGTGCCACCTAAGTTTATATAAGCAGTACTGTGATAAACAATACCAGCACGGTTTGGCTGGCAGTGTAGACACTGACCAGCATCGCACAAAAGACTTCGTATAGGGTCTACAGTTTTGTCAAACTGGATGGATCCTATAAGCATCGAAGACAAGACATCGGGACTCTGTCTGGACCGATCGTTGGTCTTGACTTCGCCTTTTGCGAAGCACCAACGATTTGTTACTCTGTCTGGACCGATCGTTGGTCTTGACTTCGCCTTTTGCAAAGCACCAACGATTTGTTACAAATCGTTGGTGCTTTGCAAAAGGCGAAGTCAAGGCCAACGATTGGTCCAGACAGAGTCCCGAATTGTTTTTCATCATAAAACATTGCACTTGTTTCGACGAAACAGTGTCGTGAATGCAGCATTCAGGTTGATCACTTCCCTACCAAACATGTATGTATGAATTGAACACTTTATGAATAATCATTTTGATATTTATAAAGTAATATTTTCAAGGGAAGTTAGACAAAAACAGCTGTATGATCATATCTATATACAGTTGAACTTCGATATCTCGAACTCGGATAACTCGAACTTCGGGATAACTCGAACTAAAAGTTTGGTCTTTCCAAAACTTACAATATGCAATAGCTCTAAAACGTATCGGTACAGATATCTACAAACACATGTGACAGATTAATACAGGTCTAAAGTAATGCTGAATGCTCCTACAGGAGCTTTCATCATTACTTTAGACCTGTTTTAAACTGTGACCTTGATATATTGTTCATATTAGAAATCGGATGACTCGAACTTCAGTTATCTCGAACTAATTTGTATAGTCCCTTGAAGTTCGAGTTATCGAAGTTCAACTGTATGTCCATAAGCTAACAGAGCAGACTCTGGTCAGTTATCTCTTATGTGGACCGAAGCTGTCTGATCTGAGTCGACTCTGTTTGCAAATGCGTTATTTAACCCATTCCCACTTAGGCTATTTTTAGACCCAGCCTCTTTGAATAAATCTACCGAAAAGGAGCATAAACTAGAGAAAAGGATTTTTTTTAATTTTGTAGTTTGAAACCACTGTGACAAATAGAGCATTTGCTCCTACAGGAGCAAATGCTCTATTTATCACAATGGTTTCACAAAGTGACTTTTACAGAAGCGTCAAAAGGCGTCAATATGCGGAAATGTGTTAAATACGTTACCATGGAAGAGAAAGGTTGAATATAAATTATAAACAGAAGTGCCACTCTAAAACGGACACCAAACCATGTCTTATAATTGATCTTGAAAGTAGGTGGTCCCTTAACTCTTTCCCTGTTTAATATTCATGAAATAAATAATGACGTCATGAATATTAATGAACCAAACTATTTAAAAGTATTATTAACGAATTCATTTTTTACTGTTACAGAGAGTGTAGTTTCACATCTATATATAATTCCACAAGCAAACAGAGAAGACCCTGATCAGACGTCTCCTACAGGAACTGTCTGATCTTGGTCTACTCTGTTTGCCTATGTATGAGAATGCGTATAAATATGAGGGAAAGAGTTTTATACCAGACAAAAATATGCGGAAAGCTCCTAGAAGAGCTTTCTGTATTACTTTCGCATTGCATTAAACGTGTGCGTTTAACCCTTTCCTCCATAAATACGCCTTTCTGCGCCTCTGTAATTACCACTTCTTGTAATCATTGTGATAAATAGAGCATTTGCTCCTATAGGAGCAAATGCTCTATTTATCACAATGGTTTCAAACTAAACTACAAATATTCTAAAATTTTACTTTTCTCTAGTAAATGCTCCTTTTCGGTAGATTAAGTCAAAGAGGATAGATCTAAAAATAACCTATGGAGGAATAGATTAAAGAGATTCCTGAAAATTCATTCAGTGGTCGCTTTAGAGAGGTTCTACTGTAAACTGTCATGTTTACTCATGTACTCGTAAAACCTCATCCATGTTCACCTTGCCAATATAACGTTTGGCAATGTTCATGTAAATACTCTTTACTCCGTGAATATTCATGAAAGAAATCATAATTTTTTGACTGGATTAACTGAACAATAATAATGGTATACAGTCTATCCGGTTTTCGGTGACCATACGCCAGAGAACACAATGGTCGCTGTACACAAGTGGTAGCTTAATGCATGTTAAAATAAAGAAAGGTCTAACTGAAGTTCTCTGTATTATTTTCAGCCTTCATTAATCACCTGTCTATAAGGTCTTGTTTTATATGGTCACTAATACAAGTTTTTGTCGGTTCAAAAGCCCAATTAGGGTCATGTTGTTTGTTATATATCTTGCCGACGTTAAATAAAACTTATCTTATCTTACAAGTTTCACTGTATGAACAAGAGAAGTTTTGGCCCTGGTACAAGCTGTAAAAACCCAACTACATAAATAAGCAAACCCTGATCAGATGACTCCTCTGAGACTACTCTGCTTTGCAAAGGCGCTTAAACACATTACCCCCCTAGTGACGCATTTTTGCGTCTCTATAAAATTCACACTGTGAAACCATTGTGATAAACAGAGCATTTGTTCCTGTAGGAGCAAATGCTTCATTTATCACAATGGATTCTACAATCTTCCTTTTCTCTAGTTAATGTTCCTTTTCGGCAGATTAATTAAAAAAGGTTGGGTCTAAAATAGCCTAGGACAGAATGGGTTAAGGTGTCTCGTACTTATGGATTAAGGGTTGAACAATGATTGACAGTTCCAGACTGTTAATTCAGCATTCACAGCATTATATGTAATAATCATATTGTATATGTAATAATGCTATGTTTAAATGCAGTACATGTATAACGTATCTAATGCGACCACCAAAGAGGGGCCTAAAAGACAGACGATAGATTAATGCAAAACGAAATGTATGAAACGTCATGCATGAACTTTCTGCATTACTTTCGTCCTGTATTTAGCGACCGCCTGCTTCTAAAGAAATATGGTCGCTTTATAGGGGTTTACTGTACACATACTTTTGACACTTACCTAGTCAATTGCTAGTGTTCCTAAACGATGATATGTGCAAGCAGTGTAGACCCAGGGATGCACTGTTTGACACAGAAAATACAATGTGTTTGTACCAAGTGACTAGCGACAATATTGTGTTTAATCTCGTATGCAGACCTGAACCGTTACCTGTTGACAGTTTCGATTCTGTTCTTTAGACAAATTTATATTATATTTTATGTCCATTAGAACATGTTTTGAAACAATGTACGATATTACCAGGAAAATGAAGACAAATTGGGAACCATGCTCTATGTTTGAAGAAAAGCGGTTGAGAAATAAAATAATTACTTGTTATAAAATAGACTACTGCAACTCACTGCTGCATTGAATTTCAAACAAAACACTGCGGAAACTTCAAAGAGTGCAAAACACAGCAGCCCGCATCATAACCAGGACTTCTCGATAGAATGCCGGTCACGACATGCTACTTGCCACTTGTTAGTTGCTAATTGCTAATAGCCACTTGCTTCTTTATATTTGCTACTTGCCACTTGCTATTTGATGCTTTTCACTTGCTATTTGCTACTTGTCAATGAATACTTGATATTTTGGTTTATGTACCCAAATTAACACGAAGTATAGACAAGCTTAATAGAAATATGCATGTAGTTGGTAAATTAAACAGTACATTGTGCTTTAAATTGGTATTTTGCTTCCGGACGCCAAGGACACTTAGCGTCGCTTTTTAGGGAGACCGTTTCTGAGCGGTGTGTATGTAAAAATTTCCTCTTCATAAGTGGCAACAAGCAAGTGGCAAGTAGCATGTCGTGACCGGCATTCCATAATGTGATCATATCACACCGGTTTTGAAGGAACTTCACTGGCTTCCGGTTCAACGTCGGATTGAATCCAAAATTCTGACACTTACGTATAAAGCCATGCACAATGAATCCGCCAAGTACGTCGACATGCTTGACGTGTACAGGCCCCGCAGAGAATTAAGATCAGCAAGTAGTTCCTTGTCGTTGGTTGTACCAAAAAGTCGTAAGGTAAAATACGGCGAGAGAAGCTTCATGCATGCAGCTCCGAAACTCAAGAATGCTCTACCATCAGGCATTGGAGATGCAAGCTCACTGGCATGTTTCACAAGATCTTTGAAAACGCATTTCTTCAACATTGATCTAGTTGAGGTATTCCAAATTATTGTTTCCCATCATTATTATCTGCTTTTTCTTTCTCCCTTTCATTTAAGAAATGATGTATGTATGAATATAAAGTGGCATAATTTTCATAATGGTACAGTTAGTTAGCCAGTTCCGACGTTTCACCGGTTCCGAAATTTATTTCCAAAGAAATAGGTCATCCGAAAGAGAAAGTAGTCAGCTGTGTTCCTGCATATATATCACATTAAATATTTGCAATGTTTGTATATCTACAAATAGATATTTTCATCTTGTCCATACGCAAATTGAGCAGACCTTGATCAGTCTGCTTCTTCAGGTACTGTCTTACATGGCGCTACTCTTTGCCAGTGTGTTTAAACTTTAAAGGTGTATCCATGCAGTAAAAGGTTGAATGTTTTCCATCTTTTGTCTTTCTTATTTTTACCTCAATTGTGCAATCGAAAGCACACCAGCTAGTGCCACGTGTATTCGTCTCACAGAGCACCAATCAAAACTTCCAAAATGGCTGTCAAATAAGTAAAGATCTAGGCTGTCTGCGAAATGAACTTCAACATTATCAAGCTATCATTTCTGCATCAACTGTGACAGGATCAATATGAAGTAAATGACAATACCAAGACGAGAAAGCGTCAATTACCAGGATCTACACTGGACATCTAGACAAACTATACTCCAATAAAACCTCTCTACGTGGCCAAACAGAAGAGTACTAAAGGCAGGTGGTACAATGTAGCTTAATTCAGGATAAAAGTTATGCTGAAAGTTCCTGCAGGAGCTTTCTGCATTACTCCAACACCTACCTTTAAAGATATCTATATTCATTCATTAACCCTTTCCTCCATTAATACCCCTTTCTATTGAAACCGTTGTGATAAAAAGAGCATTTGCTCCTATAGGAGCAAATGCTCTATTTATCACAATGGTTTCAAACTACAAAATTTTAAAATTTTCCTTTTCTCTAGTTAATGCTCCTTTTCGGTAGATTTATTCAAAGTGGTTGGGTCCAAAAATAGCCTATGAGGGAATGAGTTAAGTGGTCGCTTTAAATGGGTTTAACTGTATTAATGGACAACCTAAGAAATATCCATAATGAGAACATTATAGTTCGATTTCGAGCGCTGAGCCGTGACTGTACTTTTCTATTTATAGAAGTTGCAACCATTCTAGTTTATATGTAAGTGAACAATGATTGTCACAGAAGCTCGTAGTAATTGTGCAGTATTAGTGTATATATGCTTATTACAGGTCTGTATAACCACAGGTAACTTCGGAACCAAAACGTGGTTTGTGACACGTTTTACCTCTAAGGTGGACTCGTCCTTAAGGTCACAGCTCAAAATGGAACTATACAAATATGATGTATGGAAGTACAGAACCTTCCTTAAGCGACCTTATATCGACTGGGCACAGGAATTTTAAAGAACAGGTGGTTGCTTGATACAGGGCAAATGTAATGAAGAACGCTCCTACAGATGATTGTGAAACACTATGCCCCCCACCTCCATTTGACATTGACCTTAATAAGTCACCCCTAAAAAGTTTGCCTCCGTAAATTGCAAATGCACGCCAAGTTTGAAGCATGTATGTTGAATGACAAAATTTAAATTTGACCAGTGATTTGATTTTAGACCTTGATGTATGACCTTGACCTTAATAAGTCACCCCTAAAAATGATCACCTCCATTAATTGCATATGCTTATCAAGTTTGAAGTATGTATGTGCAATGGCTACAAAATTGTCACAAACATTAAAGTCTGGGACAAACCAACCAACAAACTGACAGACAGAGCAAAAACAATATGCCCCCCATGGGGGCCATCTGATCTGGATCTACGCTGTTTAAAAGGTGTGAAAGGGCATCTATATGAAGGAAACACAGAAATTAATTCAAAATATAAAAAGCAATACTTTAATCAAACAAAGCAAATGCAGCTCCTTCCTCCATTTCTTCTCCTTCATCTTCCTCTTCTCTTATAGTTGCCATAGATACAGACTTGCTGACTTTAATTTTAGCTGGTTTGTTCACATGCTCACTGTATGTCCATTTCGGGAACACACGTTTGTAGAGGTTCAACAGAATAGTGTCTTGTGACTTGAGCTGTCCATCAAACACACACTTCATGTGACCATGGGTGCCTGAAATAGGGCCAATTGGAAATTAACACCTCAAACTTATTTGTTTGCATATTCATTTAATACAGTTGAACTTCGTTTTCTCAAACTTCAAGGGACTATACAACTTAGTTTGAGATAACAGAAGTTCGAGGTCTCAGATTTCCAATCTGGACAATTTCTTAGGTTCACAGCTTAATGCAGGTCTACAGTAATGCTGAAAGCTCCTGTAGGAGCTTTCAGCATTACTGTAGACCTGCATTAAGCTGTGAAATGTGTTTCTAGATATGCGTATAGGAGCTTTTACTTTCACCTTGCTTTAAGCAATCACCTGCCAAAAATACCAACTAATTAACACAATTTAGTGGTCGTTATAAAGAGGTTTTACTGTAATCACAAAGTCTACCATGTTGTTATCAAAGTTAAAGTCATAATGGTAATGTTTTAGCTATTCATTTGGGGGACATAATAAAAAGGTTAACCCCCCCCTTCCCTCATAAGCTATTTTTAGAGCCAACCACTTTGAATAAATCTACCCAAAAGGAGCATTTATTAGAGAAAAGGAAAATGTTAGAATTGTGTAGTATTGAAACCATTGTGATAAATAGAGCATTTGCTCTTATGAAGCAAATGCTCTATTTATCAAAATGGTTTCAAGAAGTGATAATTACAGAGGCGTAGAAAGGCACGTTTATGGTGGAAAGGGTTCACTAATTAATGTCTCTGTATGTGTTGTAAGTGATGTTGATATTTTAGGGAGAATACATACCAAGAGCTTCCTTGATATGTCCTCGTCTGCCCCACTTTGTCCTCAGTTCAACAGGCTTGAACCAATTGATGTCCTCTGTAATATATAGACAAGAATACAACAGTCAGTGACAGAATACCAGCAGTAATGTTTCTACATAGTTTATCATTAGATAAATTATCATCTAGTATTGTGTCCTGTGCCCTCTGATCATTCTAATCCTCTAACAAGTTCAAGCCTTTCATATCAGATGGACTCTGTAGTTAATCACTGATTGGCAATTCGGTTTTAAACTTCAGCATTGAAAGGGTATAAGATAAATAACCCTTTCCCTGTTCTACGATTAATTAAATTTTCAATACCTACTGAATATTCATGGACAAAATAGCAATAATGAAATATTGAAGGTGAAACATTGTAGCCATTATAGAAACTAAAGAAACAGATCTATCAAATTCCATAAGCAAACAGAGCAGACCCTGATCAGACGGCTCCTCTAGGAGCCGTCTGATCTGGGTCTACTCTGTTTGCAAATGCTTGAAAATATGTTTGTATGAGGGAAAGGGTTAACTGATCCTATAAAAATGGAAAACGTCTCCATGTGATCACAAAAATGAAACAAGAGCACTGCATGTGGGTGCCAACGCTCGTCTGTTGAGACAGACCATAAAGGGGCATAATTTTGTAAAAAAGAAAGTCTTAAAGAGTTATGGCCCATTGTCACATTGTAGCCCTCAAGATGGTGAACAAGTGTGTGATGTTTCATAAAATTTGCTTATATAGTTTTAAAACTATAGGTCACTTTTTTGTTAAAGATTTAGAAATTAGGTCAACGTTCATGTTAAAGATTTAGAAATTAGGCCAACGTTCAAAGGTCAAGGTCACAAGTCCATAAACGTACCACTGTTGGAAAGGTCTTGCAACAAGGACTTCACATATGAAATATGAGCCCTGCTGTTTATGAATTTAAAATGACAGACATCTTAAATGTTTATTTCTTAAGTCCATAAAGGGACATAATTTTGTAAAAAAAAAGCCTTACAGAGTTATGCCCCTTGGTCAGATTGTAGCCCTTGTAATGGCGAACAAGTGTTTTAAGTTTCATAAGATTTGAATGAATAGTTAAAAAATAATAGCCAATGTTCAAGTTTATGGATGACATTGACGTTCAAAATCTTGACGCCGGAGTTACAATAGCTCATTTTTTCTTCAAATTATTGCTTTGTAATGAAGCTATGCAAATGACACATGTACAGGAGCTCTCAATGTAATAAATAGTTTTGTTAACATTTCTATAAAAGCCCTCTACTCCATAAACACACCTTTCTACATCTTTTCAAACAGAGTACATCCAGATCAGACATCTCCTATAGGAACCGTCTGATCAGGGTCTGCTCTGTTTGCTTATCATTATGATATAATATAGATATGATTCTATAGTTTCTGTAATGCCAACAATTCCTGTGTCCTTGTGCTATTACAACCATTAGCATTCATGTTGTCATTATTTCTTACATGGAGTAAAGGGTTAAGCTAAATAAATATCCATACATACATTATTTCTTACATGAATATTCATGGAGTAGAGGGTTAATCATTGAATATTCATAGAGTGAAGTGTTAAAAATAGATACAACTTACACATATACTGAAAATGTAAGAAAGACCAATTTACCTCTGTTAAAGAACATATAGCGAACCACACAGGATTTCTTCTGTATTTTCAGTGGGCAACCACTCAGTACAGCCCGTTTTGTGATGATCCTGTTAGGTTCCACAGACATCAATGATCCTTTAGCTACCAACTGAAGCTCTCCTTCAAAAAGAAAATAAACAAAAGATTATGTTCAGTAAAGTGACCATATCAAATGCAGTTTTTTACACTTTTTTCTCCAATTTGAAACAAAATTTTCTTTCATAAAATCTATCGATATATATATATCTAACTTTGGACATCAATGAAACAGCTACATCAGAGATACACACTCAAATACTAAAATCATCATTTCTCCACCAAACCCTATGTTGTGAATACTCTTTAGAATTGTCTCTTCGAGCCAATTCTAAAGAGTGGTCACAGCCGATTCTAAAGAGTGGTCACAGCCGATTCTAAAGAGTGGTCACAGCCGATTCTAAAGAGTGGTCACAGCCAATTCTAAAGAGTGGTCACAGCCGATTCTAAAGAGTGGTCACAGCCGATTCTAAAGAGTGGTCACAACATAGGGTTTGGTGGAGAAATAAAGAAGTTATTCTTGAAAATGTTTTAATTTACGCATCTTATATGGACCTGTACCTATTTATTTGGCCTGTTATCGGGATCCAAACTACTTGAAAACAAAATAATAATTTGTCAACAGAAAACTGAAAGTCTTAAAACAGAATGGTATGGCACACATTGCAACTCAATTTGATTAACCCCTTTCCTCCACAAATAAGCCTGTCTATGTCTCTGTAAAAATCACCTGTTGAAACCATTGTGATAAATACAGCATTTGATCCTAGAGGAGCAAATGCTCTATTTATCACAATGGTTTCAAACTACAACATTCTAAAATTTTCCTTTAATTTTTTTTTTCTTTAATGCTCCTTTTCGGTAGATTTATTCAAAGAGGTTGGGTCTAAAAATAGCCTATGAGGGAATGGGTTAAATAAGCTACAACTAGAATAGCATTAACCCTTTACCTGTTATAAACACTTTAAATGAATATTCCTGAGGTAAGTGGCTAACAACAAACAATGTGGTGGTTACAAATAATCTTTGGATAAGAGCACTCACCAAAGGGCCTATCCTGGAACACTAGCACTGGCACTGGAGGAAAAGTGATTGGTGCATACATGGTTGCCACCACAGCTGCATCTTGTGGTAAAAACCTCTCCATCTGCAACAGACACACAGAGATATGTTCAGAGCTATAGATAAAGGTGTGTACCCAAATTCTAAAATTGCCAATTCTCCACCAAACCCTATACTGTGACCACTCTTTAGAATCGTCTCTTTGAGACGATTCTAAAGAGTGGTCACAGTATAGGGTTTGGTGGAGAAATACGAGGGGTGTTCCATAAATAATGTCATCTGTGCTTTATTTCGCGGAAATCGTGCAATTCATGCACAAAACCACCTCGTGTCGATTGAGTGATCACTGGCTCGTGACACAGGTAAATATCTCGTCCACACGTTCACTTGCCTCGGTACAGTGTACATCGTTTCATAGCCTATTCGTTAGACTATACACAAAATGACAGGAAAACGAGCTGAAAATGTTCTTGAAATTAGGGCCTATATAAAAGGTAGGTCATTACTCGGCATAAAGGCTGTAGATATTCACCGCGAGGTGTGTGACATTTATGGGGAGGGCCAAATGTCCCACAGGACTGTTTGTAGGTGGGTAGCTAAATTTAGTGCTGGGCAGCAGCAACTGAAAGATGCTGCTCGCCCAGGTCGTCCTGCAACAACTACAACCAAAGGTAACATAGAAACAAGAGGGTCGTCACGGGTGACAAATGCCCCCAAAGTGTTTGACACCGAAATGCATTTTGGTGGAAAAACAATACAATGTAATGCAGGTGTAACATGAAATTTTGATGCTGTTAAAAATGACACAGGAGTCAGTTCTTAACATTAGAAACAGAACCTTTGACGATTATGATAGCTAAGAAAAGAGCCAAGCGTCAAAACTTAGTTAAAAAGGACCCTAAGTCATTCTCAACGTTAAAAAGGACCCTGGGTTGATTGTCAACGTTTAAGGTATAGGAGATATGCTCTGGACAAGCTTTTTGTATCTGGTAAGATATAGGAGATATGCTCCGGACTGTAGAATTGAGGTCAAAGGTGAAGGTCAAGGTCAGTGATCTGAAAATGGTACATGACTCTCCCCCATCCCAAGATGAACTCACAAACCAAATTTGGATTCCGTAGCTGGTAAGGTATAGGAGAAATGCTCCAGACAAGCTTTGTGTAAAATCTAGGTCAAAGGTCAAGGTCACAGTGACCTGAAAATGGTACGCGACACACCGCCATCCCAAGATAAACTCACACATTAAATTTGGAATCCGTAGCTGGTAAGGTATAAGAGATATTCTCTGGACAACCTTTTTTGTAAAATCGAGGTCGAAGGTCAAGGTCAAGGTCACAGTGACCTGAAAATGGTACGCGACACTCCGCCATCTGAAGGTGATCTCACAAACCAAATTTGGAATCCGTATCTGGTAAGGTATAGGAGATATGCTCTGGACAAGCTTTTTGTAAAATCGGTCAAGGTCAAGGTTAAGGTCATAGTGACCTGGAAATGGTACATGACATTCCGCCATCCCAAGATGAACTCACTCACCAAATTTGGAATCTGTAGCTGGTAAGGTAAAGGAGATATGCTCCGGACAAGCTTTTTGTAAAATCGGTCAAAGGTCATGGTCAAGGTCACAGTGATCTGAAAATGGTATGCGACACTCCTCCATCCAAATATGAACTCACACACCAAATTTGGAATCCTTAGCTGGTAAGGAATAGGAGATATACTCCGGACAAGCTTTTTGTAGCTGGTAAGGTATAAGCGGTTTTTAAAATCGAGGTCAAAGGTCAAGGTCAAGGTGACCTGGAAATGGTACGCGACACTCCGCCATCCCAAGATGAACTCACACACCAAATTTGGAATCTGTAGCTGGTAAGGTAAAGGAGATATGCTCCGGACAAGCTTTTTGTAAAATCGGTCAAAGGTCATGGTCAAGGTCACAGTGATCTGAAAATGGTACGCGACACTCCTCCATCCCAAGATGAACTAACACACCAAATTTGGAATCCTTAGCTGGTAAGGTATAGGAGATATACTCCGGACAAGCTTTTTGTAGCTGGTAAGGCATAAGCTTTTTTTAAAATCGAGGTCAAAGGTCAAGGTCAAGGTCACAGGGACCTGGAAATGGTACGCGACACTCCGCCATCCTAAGATGAACTCACACACCAAATTTTGAATCTGTAGCTGGTAAGGTAAAGGAGATATGCTCCGGACAAGCTTTTTGTAAAATCAAGGTCAAAGGTCAAGGTCAAGGTCACAGTTACATGAAAATGGTACGCGACACTCCCCCATCCCAAGATGAACTGACACACCAAATTTGGTATCCGTAGCTGATGTGACAAAGGAAATATACTCCGGACAAAAGGTACACACACCCACACACACACACACACCCACCCACCCACACACCCACCCACACACCCACACACACACGCACGGTGCGATCACTATATGCCGCCAAAGCCTAGCTTTGGGGGCATAAAAATCCAAAATATCCTCAAAACTGATGCTCGATTCACCGTAAGACAATTGGCTCGAATGACAAACTTGTCGTTAGCAAGAGTTCATGCAATTTTGAAGAAACACCTAAAAGTTAGAAAGATAAATGCGAGATGGATACCCCATTTGTTAACGGATGAGCAAAAGAAGACGCGTGTAACAATGGCAAAAAAACTTCTCAAAATATACCCAAAATATAGTAAAAAGGCTTTTGATAATATAGTCACTGGTGATGAGACCTGGGTGTATTATTTTGAACCAAAGCGGAAGGTTTCCAACCGAATATGGGCCACTAAAAATGCCAGACGCCCAAGTATTGCCAAACGAATACGAACGGTAAAGAAGGTTTTGTATGCTATTTTTTTCACTAATAAGGGTCCAGCTATTCAAATCCCGGTGCCAAAAGGCAGAACGGTCACAGGCAAGTTCTATAAAAACGTTGTTCTGAGAAAATTGAAGAACTACTACAAAAGTAGCCGCCCCAAAACAGGACTTAAGTATGTCCGACTTTTGCATGATAATGCACCCGCTCACAAGGCACGTATTGTGACTGACTTTTTGGAGTCAGAGAAGGTTACCGTCCTTCTGCACCCTCCGTATTCGCCAGACTTGGCCCCATGCGATTATTTTCTCTTTCCAAAACTTAAATATCATTTATCTGGAAGGAGATACAATTCGAGAAATGCCCTTGGATCTGCTGTTTATCAGTGTCTGATGGGTGTCCCCATTGAAGAGTATGAAAAATGCTTCCAAAAATGGATTGACCGGCTAAAAAGGTGTATTCTGGCTGGCGGAGAGTATTTTGAAGGGCAGAGCAAATTAAAATGAACAAAAGCACTTCCGCTATATGAGCACCGATGCAAGTGACATTATTTTTGGAACACCCCTCGTAAAGGAGCTATTCTTGAAAATGTTTAAGTTTACGCATCTTATCTGGAACTCTGTATGTTTCAACACACCATGCTTTACCATGCTTCTGCTATGAAAAAATAAACTTCTAACTCTTATCCGCATCAAATTTATACATTATTCGTTTCATTTTGCTTTATTAACCCTTTACTCCATGATTATTCATGCAAGCAATTACGAAATCAGACAGACTGTGTGAAGATATACTGTCATGTGATTTCATTAACATATGAATGCTTACACGTAGGAAAAATTGAGTGTGCCAAATTATTGGCACAAATATGTAAGCCTGTCAATTGATAAATGGTATGACTAAAATGAGCACCATCCACAAGCTTTCAATATATGTCATTAAATATATTATCTAAGCAAAAGTTTAATATCATACTATAAAATAGAAATATAAAGTATATTTTTTTACTTCCAAATGGCATAGTATAAAGTAACTTTTCATTTTAATATTGAAATACCCATCATAAAAATATGTAGTATTTGTCATGCCATATGTCGACCACATCTTAACAGACAAGCAACATGCTTCAAAGCAGAAAGTCTAGTTTTATGAAATGAGCAAATCACAGATACCATTCTCAGGTATTGTAGACCCAATTCTGAAATCTCCCCTTCTCCATACTGCATCGTACAATCAGTGACTTGATGGCAAGTAAGAAAGTAATACTCTGTAATTTAAAACTAGATATGTGTCCATAGGACACTGATTCCCCCACTTAAGACTTTTTGTCACAGAAAGTAATGGTCTGGACAAGATATTTTTAAAGTCATTTTTGCTAATAAAGGGCCACAACTCCTAAATGACTGAAGCAATTTGTTTGGCTATCAAACTTGACAAAGATGTAATGGCCACAAACATGTCTGTAAAGTTTGGTGTCAATTGGACAAATACTTTCCAAGAAAGAGCCCAGACAAATTCTTCTAGATGTGCGTACCGATGTACGGACGGACGTAAGGACAAGGGCACCCCTATATGCCACCACTATGTGTTCCCCCGACATAATAATGACATAATGAGTATTAATTAGCTGAAGTTTTATCATGACATATGTACATATGATTTTGTGATATTGGTAGAAACAGTAAAGTCAGGTCTTTTATAACTTCATAAGAAAACAGAGCAGACCCTGATCAAACCACTGTTATAGGAGACATCTGATCTGAGTCTACTCTGTTTGAGAAGGTGTGAACAAGTGTTTACATAAAAGGAAAGGCTTTACCTGCCACCTGTGTCTAAGAATGATACTGATTTGTTTGTCTGTTTTAGAGGTACATAAATACTTGAATTGCTCTGATCTAATATTTCAACCACTAAGGGTCTTTTTCAAAGATTATCATGTCAAAAAACATGTCACATTTTTGTTACATGCTGAATGCATGCAACAACAAGAGCATCGCAAGGGGGTGCCAACGCTCGTCTGTTGTCATTGTCAAGATGAACATGCATACCAAAAATGAAGGTTGTAAATGAAAAATTGAAGAAGTTATGGTCAATGTTAAGATTTCGAACATTGACGACAACGAATGACGACAATAGCTCGTGATTTCTTTGAAACAGACGAGCTAAAAATGTGATGTGTATTTTGATATGATAATCTTTGAAAAAGGCCCTAAGTGGTCGAAATATTAGATCAGAGCAATTCAAGTATTTATGTATTATATTAATTCCCTTTATTGGAATATTTTCTTCATTGCGTTTTTGTGTTTTACTATATCATATTTTCCTTTCTAGGCTGTCACCTTATGCTTGTTTCCAGTTGTATGCTGTGAAAATAATGGGGACGCTGAGAACCGGCGGAATCCGATATGAAATATCAGTCGCTCTTTGGACTTGATTGAATGTCGCACATCATTGCATTTCCTCAGCACAATGTTGACAACCGACAGCTTCTGTTCGTGTGGTAACAAACCAAATACTATCACAGGGCTTCCTGGCCTGTACTCATCTGTAAAATAAACCCAGGGAGAGATGAGTTTTAGAAACTGAACTGTTCATCATTTTTTAAACCAACCCCTCATATTGATACCTGGCTATGCTGCTGTAAAAGTCACTTTTTGAAACCACTGTGAACAAATGCCGTAGGAGCAAATACTCTATTTACCACAATGGTTTCTAAAGTGCACAATTCTAAAATTTCCCTTTTCACTAGTAAATGCTCCTTTTCATTAGATTTTTTCAAAGAGGTTGGGTCTAAAGATAGCCTATGACTGAGGGATTTGGTTAACAAAAAGTAAATACAGTAAAGGGGTAAAATTATACAGATAATAATTCAGAAAGATAAACAGTGCAGACTCTGATCACAGAGCTCCTCCGCACACTCCGATCTTGATCTATACAATTCACTTCTTTCAAGTCTTCAAAGGTTAAAATTTGCTGGTTTCTGAAGTCTTTTTACATCAGTACTTTTAAGATAAAACAAACTATAAAATGAACTATTGCAAGCAATACTAAATCTCCTAGAGGTGAAAGATCAATCTAGATTTGTTATCAATTTTACTGATGAAGTTTCCATAGTAACCACATTTTTTAATGTGAATGAGGGAAAAAGATATGACAATATGAGGCGTCAATATGATGGAATGGGTCAAATATCAACTCTCATGGAAGCATGTATTTTGACAGACAGTAACAACACTTGATGACCCATTTTTTGGCACAGTCTGATGAAGTCCTCTGATCATTTAACCCTTTCCTCTAAAAATACGCTTTTTTCTAAGACTCTGTAAAAGTCACTTTTTGAAACCATTTTGATAAATAGAGCTTTTGCTCCTAAGGAGCAAATGCTCTATTTATCACAATGGTTTCAGAACTACAAAATTCTTAAATTTTCCTTTTCTCTAGTTAATGCTCCTTTTCGGTCGATTTATTCAAAGAGGTTGGATCTAAAAATAGTCTATGAGGGAATGGGTTAACATTTAGCCTACTGTAAAACTTTATTTACAGAAAATGTTATTTCTTGCATTTCTTTTCATAATAATGATCAGCAGGCAACGCATTTGGATCCAACTGAGTTTGCTCCGAGTCTCATCTGGAACCATGGGTTTACCTAGAATGTCACAATTTCACTATGGAAGTGACGACATGCAAACTGACGACAAATACCCAAAGTTCAGGGGGAGATAATTCTTCAATGTCTCATTCTAAACACATAAATTTATATTCCAGTACACTCCCTCAAACTTTGTTGCAGGGGTATACAAATGACAGTAAAACAGTTACTTACCCATGAAAGCTTTAGGAACTTTATCAATATGCAGCCTCACATAAGACCAGGCCTGAAATATGCAGTTGAAGAGTGGTATGTTTAACCTCTTGAATGCTGTATGTTCATAGTGGAATGTTTCATCAGTATTTAACGATACTGTTCTTTCAGAATTAACCCTTTCCCTCATATAAACGTGTTTTCACGCATTTGCAAACAGAGTAGACGCAGATAAGACGGCTCCTAGAGGAGCCGTCTGATCAGGGTCTACTCTGTTTGCTAATAGAATTTGAAAGATCTGTGTTTTTACTTTCTAAAATGGCTACAATGTTCTGCCTTCCATATTTCATTATAACTATTTTGGACATGAATATGCAGTAGGTACTGAAAAATGAAATAAACATAGAACAGGGAAAGGTTAAAGGGTATAATTTGCAAGTTTTTTTCAAACAAACAGTGCAGTTCCCAATCAGAGGGTTCCTCTAGGAGCCCTCTGATCTGGGTCTACACTATTTGCAAATATCAGGTCACTAGTTTCCAGGATTCAAAAGGTTAATCAATGTAAAAATACATTTTAAACTACATAGCAACTTTGTTTTGCCATTTCCTACACAGGAACTTTTGTCTTGCCATTTCCTATATAGTAACTTTGTCTTGCCATTTCCTACATAGTAATGTTGTCATGCCGTTTCCTACATAGTTAATTTGTCCTCTCATTTCCTTAATAGTAACTTTGTCTTGCCATTTCCTACATAGAAACTTTGTCCTCTCATTTCCTTCATAGTAACTTTGTCTTGCCATTTCCTACATACTATACACAATGATGTAATGGGGCTTATTAGAAATAAATATAAAACTAGAAATGTGTCCAAAGGACACTGATGCCCCCACTTCAGACTTTTTGTCACAGAAATGAAGGGCCATTTTTAAAGTCATTTTTGCAAATAAAGGGCCACAACTCCTAAACGATTAAAGCGATTTACATGGCTATCGAACTTGACCAAGATATAATGGCCACAAACATGTGTGTAAAGTTTGGTGTGGATTGGACAAATACTTTCCAAGTAGAAGTCCGGACAAATTCTTCTAGATGTGCGTACAGACAAGGGCAACCCTATATGCCACCACTATGTGGGGGCATAAAGAAGAATCCACAAAACCCTTATATGCAGATATTTGTGTAATACAGTAGAATCTTGCTAAAGTTCCCACAACATTAAAATGGGAGTCTTTAAAGCAGGTGGTTGCTTATTGCAACGCGGCAAGGGGAAAAGTGATGCAGAAAGTTCCTACTGTCCTGCATTAAGCTAGCACCTGTTTTAAAAAAACCTCCAGAATAAGACTTCTTTTTGGTTCCCGTGTTTGAGAGACTGCACTTTATAAACAAATCTTTCAAATAAAACTTACAGCAACAGCACCCTCTAAATCATCATCGTCATTCAGAACTCTCTTTGCTGTTCGTTTAAAATTGTCAAATTGAAAGATGCGGGCGTAATCCAGTGGTAGGTTTTCTTTCGGATCCCAGGGAGATGTCCTAAAACTCTTCAAACCTCTGTACCTGTATAAAAATGTGTCATGATTTAAAACAACTATGGGAACCTAAACCGGCTTTCTCCTGAGATTTCATGAGATTACAAAATGAAAGTATGATCATTTTGAAAGAAATTAACTAAATATATAAATTTAGTTATCAAGACAAAACAGTGAGATAAATCGCAGATTAAAAGTCTTTCCCTCATACTAATGCCGTAAAACGCCGGAATGCGGAGCATTATCAATTACTCTGATGAACATTTCCCCAATTATTGCAGAGACCAGAAAAACTGTCAAAGATAGGTACACACAAATGTTTTCTTTCTTTCTCTTTAGCCTTTAGTCTGCTCAGACAAATATTTCATTAACCCATTCCCTCCTACTGACACCTCTATAAAAGTCACTGTTTGAAACCATTGTGATAAATAGAGCATTTGCAGATGGCGGTGGTTTAGTGGTAACGCGCTTGACTATCAGTCCGGAGGTCCGGTATTCAAATCCCGGTCCCTCCCGGAAATTTCAGAGACGCTTTTCCGTGTCTCCCACCCGCACATCCTCTCCACCCAGGGGTTAAAATGGGTACCTGTGAGGGTCACTCGCCGGTACTGCGGCTGCATGATTGCGCCATATGTTAGCAGTGCTCAATATTGTAGGCCAATGACTCAATGACCAGGGGAGTAAATGTACAGTCAGCTTAGCAGTTATTTGGACTGAAAGTAGACTATAACTAGGTTTTTATTTGCTCCAAAGGAGCAAATGCTCTTTTTATCACGATGATTTAACAATACTCGTCTGATTTGGTGCTTGTCCACTGCATACACTTCTACCAACATAGATCTACATGTATCAACCTATGAAGTTTCATGTTGATACCTCTCTTATACTTTTTGATTAATCAGCTACATTAAAGCTTTTGCATGCCACAACAACACCAACAACTACAACAACGCCTATCACTCAGTGATCACAATAACTCCACTTTTTTCTTCGAAAACAGACAAGCTAAAAACATTTTGTTTCTAGTAAATAGTACTTTTCAGTAAATTTAATCAAAGAAGTTTGGTCTAAAATTAGTTCAGTAAATTTATTCAAAGAGGTTGGATCTAAAAAAAACCTACATGTAGGGGGGGGGGGGAACGGGTTATAAGAAAATGTCTTCAAAACAATGGTTTCGCAGCAGCCATTCGTCTATTCCTTTTTAAGAATTATTTGGCATCTCACCAGGATCCAAATATTTGCAAGGATGATTACAGGTCTGCCTGCAGCAGGCTAAAGGTTAATTAATCTTTTCCTTACTTCTGAAACCTAGTTCTGGCTGTGTTTCCCTGGGGTGTGTCAACTTCATCAGGAAACATCACATGACTGCGTTCCTCTCGAAGTTTCTCCAACCTGATAAACAACATAGTAAAACATGTTTTAACCCTTTACTCCATTAATATGTGTTTCTACACCTATGCAAAGTATAGGGGTCTGCCCTGTCTGCTTGACCAGACTTTGCACCAGTATGCCTCTCTAGATATATCAGTATGCCATTTATCTACAACTTTGGTTTAACACTAGATATATAGGTGTGTCTGATATACATGTATTAGTATGCCTCACTAGATATATCAGTATGTCTCACTAGATCTACAGGTATGCCTCTTATATCTACAACTGGTTTAACACTAGATATACCAGTATGCTTGATATAAGTATCAGTATGCCTCACTACATATATTGGAATACCTCACTAGATAACTCATATATATCAGTACGCTATTTATCTACAACGTAGGTTTATAGAGAATAATAGGTTAGTGCCGTAGATGGGACGCCTTTATCCGACGAGGGGAGAAAACTGTTTTCTCTCCGAGTCGGATAAAGGCGTCCCATCTACGGCACTAACCTATTATTCGATTTATCCAGTCAATGTAGCTAAATGTCTTTTTTCATAGACTCATAACACTCTTGAAATAATTTACATTGAAAATGCAGTTTTTCGACCAACGGATCCCTCCCTTTTCATTTCCATTTAGACGTAAATAGATCTAATGAGCTACCGCAGAGGAATATAGTTTCGATACTTGCATTACTAGAAGGGAAAACGTGGTTGAATTTGAAAAATAAGATGATTTGAATCGAGGGTCGATAAGTTATTTCAAACAGACATGATTATATTCTCTGGTCAAATTCGAGTTACGTAGTCTCGGTTTCTATTTTTAGATAGACTTAACGTCACTCATAAATCGATGGAACCAAACAGGCTATATTTAGGTTTATGACTATCACCGCCCCTGTAAGAGTTTATCAATCAAATTATCATGAGAGTGAAAAGAAAACATTTACTGTTTATTTGTCAATCTTTACTTCCAGGTTTGATTTTATCAAAAACGCGTTTTGCCAGCGGTGGATTAAATTAATAAAACTGATAAATCAACGTCATTTTGTATGTGGCCTCAGTGGCGTAATCGGTAAGGGCGACGTCTCTAGAGTGATTAGAATTTGTTTTTGTAGGATCAGGCGCGGGTTCGAATCCAGCTATAGCCAATTATTTTTATTTTTTCTCATTTGAATAATTCTTTTGGTGACCAAATAGATCTGTTAGATCTATTCCGTCAACATGTTTATGCATATTTACAGAAAATTAAAATAGTTCCATGGTTATAGAATCATTACGCCTATCTACTAACCTAATAAACCTTCTACTACCGGAAGTAACCTAATAAACCTAAGTTTATTTGCACCCCCTTTATTATGTCACTAGAGAAGCCTGGTGACTGGATAAAACACTGTATCTGGGTATAGACACTTACATCTGGCGTTCTTCCTCCATGTCCATCGTCTCATCATACCTGGCATCCTTGTCATCTTTTACACTCATCTGTAAAGAGAGGTAACACAAATCACGGTAACAACAGTCATGGCCATAGGAGCTACACGTTACATTAACCCTTATCCAGGTAAGAACAGTTATTTATCACATAACCTGCAGTGTGGGAGTGTCGAAACAGAGCGCTGTAAAGTGCAGAAATGCACTAGTTCATGTTTTAGTTTGAATCCAGATGATAATGAATCTTAAAAGAGAATACGCGGAACCAATGCATGACATATTTGATTGTTAGCTAATTCCTACAGGATCCATCTGATCTATCCCTACTCGGATTGTAAAAGTGTCAAAGGTCATCTGATCAGGTAAAAGGTAACTTTCCTATCCACATACTTTGTCTAAACACTCACTTTGCTATATTTTTTATCTGCTCAAACTCATATCTTCTGCCATTTCAATATTTTCAAAGTTGTTTTCTCCTTTTTTTCTGTATTATTTGAGTGCCACCTGTCTTCAAGACCAATATTTATTCTAAATTTAACATCCAGTAAGTTTAGAGGGATTTTACTGTACATAGAATATATTTCTTTATTACATTTTCAAATTCTTCTTCATCTTCCTCATGTTCTTCATCTGAACCTGAAACGTCTGAGTCTTCCTCATCTAATGCCTCCATATCAACGTCACCCATGTCTTCAGAATCATCATCTGCTTCATCGCCCTGTGGAAAGTGAGCATACAACTGAGTGGTGCATGAATATTCATGTAAGTTATAACAACATCATGGATATTATATGCATTTTTATAATGGAATATTAACCCTTCGCTTGCTATTCACGTCAATATACCTACCTGTAAATAGTGAAGACCCAGATGAGGCAGCTCCTGCAGGAGCTGTCTCATCAGGGCCTGCACTATTTACAAGTTGATTGTGCAACCAATGCACTCCACAGCAGTGATTGCACAGTGAAATACTTGTACACAGTGAAGATATATGTAATTATACAGCAGGGCATGGGTAAAGAAGGAGAAATGTATTTTAAAATTCAGCAAGAGAAGGGTTAACATAGAAAGTCTTGGCCATGGCAGAAACAGTAGAATTAGATCTGTAACTTTATAAGCAAACAGAGCGGACCCTGATCAGACAGCTTCTAAAGAACTGTCTGTTTTGGGTGTACTCTGCAAATGTGTTGAAAGTCGTCTTTATGGAGTCAAGAGTTAATATTGTTATCAACTTTAGTATATATAACTGTATGTCAAGGTTAACAGGTAACCCCCTCCTTCACACATACACCAGGCAAAAATTGACAATACCTACCTGTAAATAGTGAAGACCCAGATGAGACAGCTCCTGCAGGAGCTGTCTCATCAGGGCCTGCACTATTTACAAGTTGATTGTGCAACCAGTGCACTCCACAGCAGTGATTGCACAGCGATATACTTGTACACAGTGAAGATATATGTAATTATACAACAGGGCATGGGTAAAGAAGGAGAAATGTATTTTAAAATTCAGGAAGAGAAGGGTTAACAATAGACCAAGACTCATATTAAGAAGTTAAAATTAATCCATTCCCTCATATCAACACTTTTGGATGCCTGTTTAAAAGTAATTTCTTGAAATCGTTGTGATAAATAGAGCATTTGCTCCATAAGAAAAAAACGCTTTTTTGTTTATCAGAATGGTTTCAAAACTACAATTCTAAAATGTTCCTTTTTTCTAGTATAAACACTCCTTTTGAGTAGATTCAATCAAAGAGATTGGGTCTAAAAATAGCCTTTAAGGTAATTGGTAAACTGTTTGAAAGAACCATTTTCAAAATGTTAATCAACAATTGTCAAATTTAAACCTTTGATTACAGACATAAATAAATACACTGCAGCCATGGTAGATATATAATATTTGATCTACCTCCACTACTGGGTCGTCCACAATCCAGGAGGCCTGATATTCTGATGTTCCCTTAGGTACCCGCCGAACTACCTTGCTCTCTGCTGTAACAAGTCAAATGAAAAATTTAAACCTTTACTCCATGAATATTCATGTACGTAATGATGACATCATGAATATTAATTAGATAAAATGTTATAATAGCACATGAACAAAGGAAGTTTTGGAAACGGCAGAAATTGTAGAATAATATCTATATTATATCATAAACAAATAGAGCAGACCCTGATCAGACGGTTCCTACAGAAGCCGTCTGTTCTGGGTCTTCTTTGTCTGCAAAGGCGTAGAAAGGCATTATGGAGTAAAGGGTTACACATTAGCAGCTCAGATATATGCTGTTATCGAAAGATATTGTGTATCTTTCATAAAATAACCTTTGATTTTATGAATATTCATCTAAAGCCAATAAACATTGCAAATTACAGTCTGCCTATATTTAAGACACAAGCTTGCTGGTTTTACTAGAGGACCATTTAACTCTTTCCACGCTTGCGGTGAAACTGTGATTACCTATGCAAACAGTTTGGATCCAGATGAGAAGCCAAAACCAAATATGAAAGGTGGGTCTACTCCGTTTGCAAAATGCGTGAAAACACGTCTATATGAGGGAAAGGATTAAGATACTGCCTAGTTTGTTGACTCATGATAATCAAATTACGTTTAACCCGTTACTCCATAAATATGCATTCTAATTTATTTGCAAATAGAGAAGACTCAGATCAGAAAGCTCCTTCATAAGCGGTCTGATCAGGGTCTGGTTTGTTTGGTTATGAAATAATATAGATCTGATTCTAAAGTTCTGTCATCACTAAGAACTCATGTGTCTATATATCATTACAAAACTTCAACCAATAAATATTCATGATGTCATTATTTCTGTCATGAATATTCATGGAGTAAAAGGGTTAAGTGTTATTTAGAAAAGGTTGACTTTATGTCTGTAAACCCTTTACTCCACGAATATCCATGTAAGAAATAATGACATTATGAATATTAATTAGATTTTTTATACTTACGTATGAACACAGGACTTTTTGGCCATGGCAGAAACTGAACAGTCATATGTATATCATTTCATAAGCAAACAGAGTAGACCCTGATTATCAGATAAGATGGCACTACAAGAGTTGTCTAAATTAGGTCTACTCTGTTTGCAAATGTGTAAAAAAGATGTATTTATGGAGTAAATGGTTAATGCATTGGTGAGTTTAAACCTATTGCATCTCATTTGATATGAACCGTGAATGTAACAATGATTTATTTGTAGAATTTTAAAAGTACACCTTCTGCTTCAGCAAGTTCTTCCTCTGTTGGCCAGGTCTGCTCTCCCTCCATAGGGTCGGGTATAACCTCTGAGTCGAGACATTCTTGTAGGCGTGGATTGGGTTTCTCTATAGCGAGTACCTCACTTGTGGCATCTTCACTGACCATCTCAGCATCCTGGCAGTTGAGAAAGAGTTAAATAATGAAGAGAATCTTAAGCCATTACTCCATATAACTCCCAGTCATTGTGCCAAATTACATGTACAGTAAAACCTCTCTATAACGACCACTAAATTGTGTTAATTAATTGGTATTTTGGGCAGGTGGTTGCTTAAAGCATGGTGAAAGTAAAACAGAACGCTCCTATATGAGCGTTCTGTTTTACTTTCTCCTTGCTTTAAGCATCCACCTGCCTTTAACACAAAATACTTGATGTAATTTAGTGGTCATCATAGAACAGTTTTACTGTATTAATTATTTATTGGGCTATGGGCTTCTCTAGTTAATGGTTACATAGTTTCATTAACCCTGCACACCATGAATATTCATGTAAGAAATAAGAACAGTGTTAATATTAATTAGATTAAGTTTTATTACAGTACATGGGCACAGGATTGTTTAGCCATATGTAGGATCATATCTATATTGCTTCATAAGCAAACAGGGCAGACCCTGATCAGACGGCTCTTGCAGAAGCCATTAGATCTGGGTCTGCTCTGTTTGCAAAGGTGTAGAAAGGTGTATTTATGGAGAAAAATGTTAAGACTGGATGTAAACATTATGCAGCAGATTAAAGGGACACAACTTGTGATGTTAGAGAAAGTGTTTCTTGTATTAGTTATTGTAACATTAGGGGCTGAAAGTGTGTCAACATTAAATATTGCCTTAAATATTAGAATGGACAAACTAAGCCAAATCATGCAGACCTAGATTAATCCTTTCCTCCATAAATACGCCTTTCTATGCTTCTGTAAAAGTCACTTTTTTGAAACCATTGTGATAAATAGAGCATTTGCTCCTATAGGAGTCAATGCTCTATTTATCACAATGATTTCAGAGCTACAAAATTCTAAAATTTTCCTTTTCTCTAATTGATGCTCCTTTTGGATAGATTCATTCAAAGAGGTTGGGTCTAAAAATAGCCTATGGAGGAAAGGGTTAAACTGCTCATGTATGTTATCAATATGAGGCCGAATGTACTTGAATATTCAACTTTTTCAGATTGGGTGTGCAAATAATCAGGATGATTAGGGTAGCGTAGATATATACTGCTTTTCATAATATGTAACAAACACAACTACTTACTACAGTAGAACCTCTCTTATGTGACCACTTAAATAATCAACAAGGGTGTCTTATAAGCAGGTGGTTGCTAGGAGCTTTCTGCATTACTTTTGTCCTGCATTAAGCTACCACCTGCATCTAGCACCCAGAAATATACCTCTTTTATGTGGTCGCATTAGTGAGGTTTTACTGTATTAGTACTGACACACATATTGGAATATTTAAATTCTAATAAAAACAGCAAGAAATGTACTTTAATACCTCTGACTTTGCAGGTCTCTTTTTTGTGTTTTTCTTGAACAGTGGGTGGGGATCTTCGAGTATGTCTATCTGTGACATTTGGAAGTCGCCCCAGCCTGGCAGGTGGACCAGTCTGTTGACAGAGAGTGTCTGACTTCGCACATAACCAGTCAGATTAAGGGTACCATGCGTATCCTAGAAATACATGTATGATTAATCAAAACTAGAACTATCACTAAAAGTGATGAATACCTCCCCACAGCAGCTTTGATTGCAAATCCCAGTTTGTGACACCAACTACCCATGTAACAGGACCAGAACACAAAAATACTCAAAGTTCAAGGGGAGATAATTCTGTAATGATTGCAACAAACATATGAAAATTAGGTCATGCACATCTGCTATTCACATTTTTTTTATGTATGGCAAGGGTCAATTCAATAACTTTTAAATTGAAGGAGGAGTTCACGACACCAACTGCCCATATTTCATGACAAAATAACGAAAAAATACTCAAAATTCTAGGGGAGATAATTCTGAAATGCCCAGTGGGAAACACATGAAAATTGCTTCTTGCATATCACATGACGACTATCACCTTGCTAAATCAATAGACACAATAAACATGCAGTCAAAGTCTTCAAGAGATCTGATCAGTCCAATGAGCATTATTACCTTCTATGATGGAAGATCAAACACTGAGCATTGCATATTTAAAAGATTGGGATTATCAGTTTACTTGCTTACATTCGTGTCTTCAATTTCAAACTGAACATCCTCCCCCAGTAGGTATGGCCTGTGTTCTCTGTAATGTACTGGCTTCAGTTTTTGTGCTGTAATGTGGCGCAGAACCAACAGTCCCTCCTGTGCAGTATCTACAGTATGGAGTTTCTCCTCTGAAAACCTAAGAACATTGACTTTTAGCAATCTACAGAAGTGTCATCTTGTGCAATTGTTGTTATCTATATGCAGATATCCAGATAAGATGCATTAGTTTAAAAAGTTTCAAGAAGAGCTCCTTAATAGCCCCTAAACTCTATATTGTGACCACTCTTTAGAATAATCTCTTTAAGACAATTCTAAAGAGTGGTCACTGCATAGGGTTTGGTGGAGAAATAACAATTTTAGTATAATTATAGCAGTCTTGGCAAAGGTCACCTATTAAAGGAATACCAATACAAAATGATCCCCTACAGTGATATACAGAAATGTAGCCTTATCATCTGTAATGGCAATGTTTTTAATTTATATCCACAATAACGTCTTGAGCACCTTGAACAATTCTGTTAATGAGTCACCTATGAATTTTTTTGGCAAAATCTTATTGAAATCAAGCTTGTGGTTTTAGAAGATTTTCGAAAATTTCACTATAGTTTTGATATAATGAAATATTAGAGCCCTGCCAGAGCAGCTAATATTGAACACTTTGTTCTCTAGTGAGCTCAAAATGAAAGAATAATTTCAGATTACTAGTGATGTGTTTTTCTGTCCTCTTGCTTATTATAGTTGCCAATAGTAACCCTTTCCCTCATATAAACATGTTTTCACGCATTTGCAAACAGAGTAGACCCAGATCAGATGGCTCCTATAGGAGCCGTCTGATCAGGGTCTGCTCTGTTTGCTAATGGAATTTGATAGATCTGTTTCTTTACTTTCTAAAATGGCCATAATGTTCCACCTTCCATACTTCATTATAATTATTTATTTTGTCCATGAATATTCAGTAGGCATC
Organism: Azorinus chamasolen; assembly: GCA_963576725.1. Lineage (NCBI taxonomy): Eukaryota > Metazoa > Mollusca > Bivalvia > Cardiida > Solecurtidae > Azorinus > Azorinus chamasolen. The sequence continues at coordinate 41,405,445 of OY755244.1, forward strand.
GAAATTTGGAATAAACATAGAACAGGGAAAGGGATAATTCAGTATTTAAACATCTTGTAAAAATGTTTCATTGCATTTACATTTTAACCCTTCGCTTGCTATTCACGTCAATATACCTACCTGTAAATAGTGAAGACCCAGATGAGACAGCTCCTGCAGGAGCTGTCTCATCAGGGTCTGCACTATTTGCAAGTTGATTTGCAACCAGTGCACTCCACAGCAGTGATTGCACAGCGAAATACATGTACACAGTGAAGATATATGTAATTATACAACATGGCATGGGTAAAGAAGGAGAAATGTATTTTAAAATTCAGCAAGAAGGGTTAAAATATCCACAAACACTTCACATAAAGGTTAAAGAATACAAACTCTCAAATTTTTAGAAAATCTTGGATTTTGTCCAAGCCATTACTAAAACGGCAAAGAACACACAGCTATTGCTCAAACACTTCCCAGTTTTTAATATTTCTCTACAACCTTCTTGCACAAACACTTACCATTTTTTAATAGTTTTCTACCTCTTAGAACCAAACACTTACCATTTTTCTATCTTTTTCTGCAATTTTTTCCTCACTTCTTTTTGTTTATTCTGTGGAACTGTCTTCATTCCCTTTAGAAGAAAAATAAAAATTAGTTGCAAGGCTGTATACTGACACAAAGTGCATGCCCTAATGGAACTTACATGTAACAAACTCTTGTTCTAACATTTATTGGTAACTGACCTTTTATCCCTTTCCCTGTTCTATATTTATTCTAAATTTCAATACCTACTGTATATTCAGGGATAGAATAGTTCTAATGAAATATGAAAGGTGGAACATTATAGACATATCAGAAACTAAAGAAATAGATCTTTAAAATTCCACTAGCAAACAGAGCAGACCCTGATCAGACGGCCCCTCTAGGAGCCGTCTGATCTGGGTCTACTCTGTTTGCAAATGCGTGAAAACACGTAGGGTTACTCCATGAATATATTTGTATAAGAAATAATGACATCATGAATATTAATTAGATTGTTTTAATAGCACAAGGACATGGAAAGTTTTGGCCATGGCAGAACATGTAGAATCATACCTATATTACATCATAAGCAAATAAAGCAGGCAATGATCAGATGGTTCCTACAGGAGCCGTCTGATCTGGGTCTACTCTGTTTGTAAAGAAGCAGAAAGGCTTATTTATAGAGTAAATGGTTAAACAGAAATCTCAGCTGAGATACATGCAAAATGTACAGCAACTGGATTCTTCTCCTGCCATAAAATAATTCTATCTGCTTAAACCTTTCCTCCATAAATACGCCTTTCTACGCCTCTGTAAAAGTCACTTTATGAAATCATTGTGATAAGTAGAGCTTTTGCTCCTATAGGAACAAATGCTCTATTTATCACAATGGTTTCAAACTAAAAAATTCTAAAATTTTCCTTTTCTCTAGTTAATACTCCTTTTCGGTAGATTTATTCAAAGAGGTTAGATCTAAAAATAGTCTATGAGGTAATGGGTTAAACACCAACTTGTTAATGTTTTTAATTGCTTCCAGTTCATTCAAGGTTTTCAGAAACTATTAACCGTGACAAATAGCTTAGATCCTGATGGGTAACTCAGCCACTCATCAGGATCCAAGCTTTTTGAAAATGCTAGTCAGGTTTAGCTTATCAGAAGAAGGAATGATTTTCCTTTAAATAGAACCGGTAAAATAAGACCTTAACCCATTACCTCATAGGCTATTTTTAGATACATGTACAACATCTTTGAATAAATCTACCGAAAAGGAGCATTAACTAGAGAAAACGAAACTTTTTGAATTTTGTAGTTTGAAACCTTTGTGATAAATAGAGCATTTGCTCCTATAGGAGCAAATGCTCTATTTATCACAATGGTTTCACAAAGTGACTTCTACAGAGTCGTCAGTATGAGGGAATGGGTTAACTCCAACAGCTCTTATATGGAAATACACAGAATGATACTGATGTATGAATCATATTACCTGTACAACCAATGTGACCCCTAGCTGTCCTTGACCAAACAGGCAAGACATACAGACATCCCCAAACTTGTCCATCCCTTCCTCTGCTGACAGTATCATTACCAGGGAGTCTGCCACTTTGGCTGCATCCAAGATCTCGTACAGGTTGCCATATTCTGTCGGCAGGAAGGTCACCCTTTGTTTGAACCGTGGAACACTGCAGATGGGAATAAATTCCAAACTTAATACAACACAACATCCTTAACCATTTACACATTTGCAAATACAGTTGAACTTCGATATCTCGAACTTCAAGGGACCATACAAATTAGTTCAAGATAACAGAGGTTTGAGTAATCAGATTTATAATCTGACCAATGTCTCAAGTTCACAGCTTAATGTAGGTCTAAAGTAATGCTGAAAGCTCCTGTAGGAGCTTTCATCAATAATTTAGACCTGCATTAAGCTGTTATATGTGTTTCTAGAAATGTCTAGAGATACATTTTAGATCAATTCTTTATTGTTAATGTTGGACGGACCGAACTTTTAGTTCGAGTTATCCCGAAGTTCGAGTTATCCGAGTTCGAGATATCGAAGTTCCACTGTAGTATAGGTCCAGATCAGATGGCTCCTGTAGGAGATGTCATTATATTTGGCATGAATATCTACGGGTTTCCCTAACAGATATGCCTTTTCATGCCTTTGGAAACAGAGCTGGCATAGATTGGATGTCTCCTTTCTGAGCTGTCTGACCTGAATCTGTTCTGTTTGCTTATGAAACTATATAGATCAGACTCTACAGTTTCTGTCATGGCCCTAAATTCCTGTGTTGATATTGCATTATTAACATTCAGTGCATTAACCCATTCCCTAATATTGACGACTTTTGACGACTCTGTAAGTCACTTTATAGTGAAACCATTGTGATAAATAGAGCATTTGCTCCTATAGGAGCAAATGCTCCATTTATCACAATCGTTTCAAACTACAAAATTCTAAAACTTTTCCTTTTTGGTAGATGTATTCAAAGAGGCTGTATCTTAAAATAGCCTATGATGTAATGGGTTAAAGATTCATACAGTCATTATTGTTTCATGAATATTCATTAGGCAAATCATTAAGCAGTCTTTTAATACGAAACATGGATGTATTTAGTCCATTCCCTCATATGGACGCCTTTTAGTGTCTCTGTAAAGATCTCTTTTTGAAGGCTTTGTGATAAATAGAGCATTTGCTCCATTGGTTTAAATACAAAACAATTCTAAATTTTCCTTTTGTCTAGTAAATACTTCATTTCAGTAGATTTATTCAAAGAGGTTGGGTCTTAAAATAGCCGATGAGGGAATGGGTTAGAAGTAGATGGCTGCTTAACATATATGCTAGTAATGTATTAAGCCTATGAACTCTACTTATTTTTAAAGGCTACTATAGAGAGGTTTGACTGTGATTTCATTTTAATCCTCAAAATTTTCAAGGAATAAAGATAAGCAATATTAAGTCACATCCCCCTTTTAATAGAAAAATAGGGGGGGGGGGTCATTAATAAATATTCATGATGCCATGGAATCTGTGTAAATATTTATGAAGAAAAGGGTTGACATAAACAATCCCCTACACACTGATTCATTAAACAAAAACATCCACTAGTCTAAAGCTTTTCACTGGAAATATTAAGTCGACATAAATGTGACGTCGCTATCAATGTAAACACATAGTTGAATACCTCATGTGAGTGACTCCACTGTCCATGGACTCTGCTGAGGCAGTGTCATCACAGCTAGTTATGGCCTGTACCAAAGCTGACGCTGATACATCTGCATGTAAACTGACCACTGCCTACAAAGAATATGCATGTTCTAAAAATCACTCAAGAACTTGATGAAGGATTTTAAATGAATCAAATCTACAATACTTGATCATGATGTCAAGTTTAAGGCTTCTATTATAGACAAATGTTCCAAAGTTTTTGAATTACCGTGTTCTTCAAAAATATTCATATAATTACTCACTGAATTATTAGCACTAGAAAAAGAAATATAGGTTTGTAAAATTATAAATTGTAGATTAACCCTTTCCCTTATATAAACGTGTTTTCATGCATATGCAAACAGAGTAGACCCAGATCAGACGGTTCCTAGAGGAGCCGTCTGATCAGGGTCTGCTCTGTTTGCTAATGAAATTTGATAGATCTGTTTCTTTTGTTCCTAAAACGGCTCAAATGTTCCACCTTCCATATTTCATTCGAACTATTTTCTCCATGAATATCCAATAGGTATTGAAATTTGTAATAAACATAGGACAGGGAAAGGGTTAATGCAGACTTTCTTCATTGTTTTCAATCTGCATTAAGCAACCAGCTGTGTACAAAATGCAAGAAGTGCTCATTTAAAAATTGCAACACCTGATGCAGCATTAATTTTGGTAGAGACAATATGATAGGATCTTCTCTTGTAAGACAGCAATAATGTTCTTTTAACCCTTTCCTCCATGAACATTTATATAAGAAATAATGATGTCATGATTATTCATTAGATTTAATAATTGGTATATGAATATCACATGTACACATGAATTGTTGGTCAAGTATACAATCATATCTATATTGTATTATAAGCAAACAGAGCAGACTCTGATCAGACAGCTCCTACTCTGTTTGCAAAGGCATAGAGGGGAGTATTTATGGAGTAAAGGGTTTAACACTATACTTTATAGATATGCCTTTTAATGCCTTACAAATGGAGCAGATCCAGTACACATGTATGATCAGGATCTGCGCGGTTTGTTTATGAAATAATAAAAATCTATTCTGTAGTTTTTGACAAGTTCAAACATTCCATATTTCATATGCAACTACAAACATTCAGCTGATCAATATGCATAAAGTTATATTATTTCTTACATGATAATTCGTGAAGTAAAGACTTGAACTGTGAAACAATATCATGTAACCACTTACTGCTATGTATGGCTAAATTCATGATGTCTAACAGAAACTGGTATGTTTGACTAAGCTTTAACCCTTTCCCTGTTCTATATTTAATCCAAATTTCAATACCTACTGAATATTCATGGTAAAAATATTTATAATCAAATATTGAAGGTGGAATATTGTGGCCGTTTTAGAAAGTAAAGAAACAGCTATTAAATTCCATTAGCAAACAGAGCAGATCCTGATCAGACGGCTCCTCTAGGAGCCGTCTGATCTGGGTCTACTCTGTTTGCAAATGCGTGAAAACACGTTTATATGAGGGAAAGGGTTAACCCATTACTCCATGAATATTCATGAAAGAAATAACAACATAATGAATACGTATTTGCTGAAATCTTATAATATATAATCTTATATATAATGACATTTGAAATCTGAATTTTTTGCCCAGACAGAAACGGTAGAATCAGATGTATATTATTTCAAAAGCAAACAGAGAAGACCCTGATCAGAAGGCTCCAATAGGAATAGGAGCCGTCTGATCTGGGTCTACTCTGTTTGCAAAGGCGTATTCATGGAGTAAAGGGTTAATTATACTTGAAAATTAATGCCAAAGTTGTACTACCTGAGTCATTTCTGAAAAAGCAAGGGCTGTTGGTAATATTCAACTTCCTTCGATCCATTATCCCTTTACTCCATAAATACACCTTCCTACGCATTTGCAAACAGTATAGACCCAGATCAGATGGCTTCTGTATGAGCTATTTGATCATGGTCTGCTGTGTTTGCTTATGAAATAATATAAATATGACTCTAAAGTTTCTGCCATGACCAAATTTCCTGTGCTCATGTGCTATTATAAAATATAATCTAATCACTATTTCTGATGCAGGGAAAACCCTTGACCCCTTCAAAAAGACCAATTTGAGGGTCCTCTTGACCCCCTCTCTATGAAATAAAGAACAGACCCTCTTCATTTTGAGGGTCATTTGTAAAATTTAAGGGACATTTCAATAGAAAAAGGGGGTCAGGGAAAACCCTGCTGATGTCCTTACTTCTTACACGAATATTCATGCAATAAAGTCTAATGGACTCGACCAATTACAACATACAGCTGAACTTCGATATCTCGAACTCGGATAACTCGAACTTTGGGATAACTCGAACAAAATGTTTAACCCTTCCAAAGCTTACAATACAGATTTGCTCTAAACTGTACCGCTACAGATATCTAGAAACATATGTTGCAGCTTAATGCAGGTCTAAAGTAATGCTGAAAGCTCCTACAGGAGCTTTCAGCATTGCTTTAGACCTGTATTAAGCTGCAAACTCGAGAAATTATTCAGAATAGAAATCGGATAACTCGAACTTCTGCTATCTCGAACTAATTTGTATGGTCCCTTGATGTTCAACTTATCGAAGTTCAACTGTAAGTGAGCTAATCCACTTACCACACAATGAGGTGGCGTTCCAGCTGCTCCAATACTGCGCTTTTTGGCCATTGTCTCTTCACGTTTCTGTTTCCTCATTTGTACAGCCTATGATAAAGCAAGTATGTGTTAGTCATGAAAATATCATCAAGTGGTGTGAGTCTTTCCTTTTCAGTATACTCTGCAGTATGAGAAAATTCATGTGATCTATGCAAAAAGTTTGGACCAAGAATAAATGACTACGTGTATTTATAATTCATTTGACATCTAAAAAGTAATATCACTTTTGACAAGGATAATGAGATTGTTTTAGAAAGAAACAGATGACTCATTCTCTACAAATAAAAGGGGAGCCACCACTTATAGTAAAGGTTTAATACAAATAACTATTATTATTAAAACTGAAATATCTTAATGTATTCAAGGGTTTCATAACATGTAATAATGAATACAGAATAAATATAATTCTTTCCAGAGTTCATTCACAGAATGCCTAAACAGTAAAACTCCTCTTAACTGGAATTTCAATAAAGAAGTAATGAGGAATATTTAAGCAGACGACAGACACCGGAGGTACGACAATAGCTCGTGATTTCTTCAAAACAGATGAGCTAAAAAACAGGTGACGGCTTAATGCAGGGTGAAAGTCATGCACAAAGCCTCTTTGCCGACTCCTAAGTATACAGTTAAACCTCATTAATCTGAACGTTCAGTAAAATTACAAATAGCAATGCAATATGCAAAGATATGTCAATTAACCCCCAGCATAACAAATAATTACCTGGTTTCTCCGGTCTGCTTTTTTCTTTACAGAAACTGCTTTTCTGGTAAAGGTCTTCACATTTACCTTACCTGAAATAAAACTGAACCTTTTAACCCTATCCCTAACAGTTCTGAATCCATGTGTAATGGCGAGGCTGTTAAATATATAATAATAAGCACTATAAACTCTCCTTGCCAGGGAGCTAGTTCTTTGGCGGCGTGGTTAAGTGCTTGGAAATGTTGCAAAGTTAAGCAACAGTCTGTGCGGCTAATGGCTGGATGGGTGACCGCCAGGGATTGTTGATGGTGCACGTTACAATTGGTGGCAGAGGTTGGATGAAGACAATTGCAGGACTGGAATTGCCTTACCCATGGTTATTTCCCAGGCCGAATCTCGGATCGAATTTTCTCGGAGGGGAAAGTAATGTAACACAGAGCTACAGATAAGCGTGCGTACAGAAGTATTAAAATCGCCATTTCTCCACCAAACCCTATATTGTGACCACTCTTTAGAATCGTCTCTTGGAGACGATTCTAAAGAGTGGTGACAACATAGGGTTTGGTGGAGAAATATAGAAGTTATAGTTGAAAATGTTTTAATTTATGCACCTTATCTGGACCTCTGTGTAACGGCGAGGCTATTAGATATAATAAGCACTATAACCTCTCCTTGCCAGAGAGTAGCTCTTTGGCAATGTGATTAAGTGCTTGGAAATGTTGCAAAGTTAAGCAACAGTCTGTGCGGCTAATGGCTGGATGGGTGACGGAAACACCGAATAGGCTTAAATTTATGGTACCTGTAACAGGACAACTTGTGAAAAGATTATTGCCCGACCGGGCCTCTAGATTACCGTGCCAACACTGAGCCACATGATCCGGGACTTATTGATATCTCACCAGTTGACTTAACTCAACCCCGTTAGAGCTAGAATATCCTTTCAACAGTCAGGCCAGGAGTGACCATGTCCTCCACGACCCTAGTGACCAGATGTTATTTCAGATATAAAGTACAGGAACAGGACAGGAACAGTAATATCATCAACACTGAACGTTATTTTAAACTCTTTACATATGTTGAATGCCTATCTGAACATTTTAATTTTAAAGCAGTTGATTGGGACAGTGACATTAGTCATTACACTCATCAACAAACACTGAACGTGTCTAACCTCTCAATAGATGTTGATTAAATAACTAACCTCTGTTTTCTCTTTCCATTTCTCCTTTACTTTTATGTTTTCCATGCTTGTGCTGCTTATTCTGCTGTTTTAAAGGCCCTGCCCGATGTCGTGTTTCGCTATCAGCTGCCATTGCAAAACGTAAACACGTGCGTAAAGCGCTTGTCAGATCCCGAGTAAAAATGACATCGACTAAAATGCGGACCTGTTAGCATTTCCTCGATCATTGCGGTCTCAACAAAGTCTCGCTTTACGGTCGAATTTTCTGACATTTAGAGTAACGGTTTTCAATAAGTTTTCATATTATAAATTGTATCATTCATTCAAATAAAAAAAATAAAAGAAAAGAAAATCAAAGCAATGTTTAATTAAGTGCTACTAGCCTACTACCTGCGTTTCGGTCCCACTAAGCATACACTTACTGTCATGCAAACATTATATACCTTTAAAGGCATTTCGAAAGGAATGTTGACCCATTAACCCCATGCTGTGTATTTTGGGACCCGACTGTCAGGTATCTGATACACAAATTGATAAGGCGGGCTACCATCACAGAGGATCAATGTATAATTGCATAACTTTATCTCTTATGGCTATGGACCCTGACTGGACACTGCAGGAGCCCAGCTGGATACTGTATATATAGGGGGGGTCACTTATATAAGGAGCTTTGAAATGCCTTTAAGGATACAAAACTATGTGCAAAGTGAGATCTCTAGAAATTTGACACAGACAAAAAAGGATAACATGTATGAAACACGCATTGTAAACCATTTGCAAACAGTGTAGACCCAGATCAGACAATTCATGTAGTGTCTGATAAGGTCTGCTCTATTGCTTGTGAATTACTCGCAGATATGATTCTACAGTTTTCTGCAGCAACCTAAAATTATTTTGTTCATGTGCCATCATAAAAAATCTGATAAGTATGCACGCTGACATTAATTCTTACAGGAACATTCATGGAGTAAAGGGTTAGATAGCACATATTTTCAATCGATTTATAGTGTAGACTAGATTTTAATTAACAGTCAGTTCCAAATACAGTAAAAACCCTCTAAAACGACCTCTTTATTAATAAACATATATGAATTTAAATCAGATGGCTGTTTAATGCATAAATTTCGTCCTGCATTAAGCTACTACTTATATTTAAGACCTAGAATATGACATACAGTAAAACCCCTCTAATGCGACCACCCAAAAGGGCCACAATTCACAATGGCAAAGGCAGGTGGTAGCTTAATGCAGGACGAAAGTTATGCAGAAAACTCCTATAGGAGCTTTCAGCATAACTTTCGTCCTGCATTAAGCAACCACCTGCTTATGAAGACAGTCATGTCACATTGGAGGGGGTTAACTGTATTTCTGTAGTCGAAGAGAGGGGTTTAACCCGGGTTTTTACTATAATGTGCATGGAAGGACGAAATCGTTAACAAACTTGTTTGGATATAAGATCAAATAACTATAACGTGTTTCAAATTTATTGAGTATTGCCGATTTGTCAACTCCAATGAAAACATTATAAATTATTGTTAAACTTATGCTCCAATAAGAGGATACTTTGAGTATGCCGCATTATTTAGTTAGATTGACTTTGTGATTTCTTTATAGATTTAGATTAATTTGACAGGTAAGTGTTTGAGTGTAAGAGTTACTCGACGTCTCATCTGGATCCAAACTGTTTGCAAAGGCCATCGTTGTTTTATCCCATAGCTTATAGTTATAATACATCGGGATAAAGTTATCGATATAAGTTTCGTATGTGCAAGCTTTTTTCAATATATTCCAGCTTGAGGAATGTCGGTAATTTCACGAGATCACACACAAGAGAAAGTATTCATAGAAATTGAAAATAGAATTCACAGTCAACTACATTTACAAAAGTACATATGTACTTACATTGACTTTCGATATTGTCAAAAGAAACCGTGTGAGGACGAAACCGCATCGTGTTTCTGTCAGTTTAATGTTTACCCGTCTGTCTGTATGTCTGTTTTTGCCTGTCCGCGTGACCTGTCTATCTGTCTGTCTGCCTGTCGTCTCTCCGTTTGTCGTGTCTGTTATTTTCAACCCGCCTGTCAGACAGACAGTTTACATTCAAGGTTCAACTAGCTGACACTAAATACATTTCAGTCACGATGGGTTCACGATAAATGGCCATTGGCCGTGCAATGGCAGATATTACTTTACCATATAGCCTTTAAAACGTCGCTTGTCTGTGGAGAAAGTCCGTGGAATAAAAAAGAGGTGAGAAGTGGGGGTGTTTAAATTAAATTCACTTATTCAGCGAATCGAGTCGATTGTCTCGCTATGTACAATACACAGTTAAATTTGATATTGTTTATGGTAAATAATGCAAGTATGGCACTAAACAAGATATACAAGAAGTTGTCTCCCTTACTCTGTCAAAGAACGCCTTCAGCTTATAAAAGACAACAATGAACAAATAAAAAATAATTTTCATATCATTCCACCAAGAGGAACACCAGCTTACTATTTCGTAAAATTCTTGTTTCAATCCCAACTTAGTTTAAGTAATAACGTTATACATTCAAATTCCGCCTTCAATGATTTGACCTATTTGCAAATCGGCGCGGCAATGAAAATAGCATGGTTGAGCATTGGCGTCAGTTGACCAGCACAGTTATTTATCTTCAAATACTACTCAAAAGAAGTCGAATTTGGGTTGTTCAAGACAGCTGGTAGACACCTTTCAAGTTTTAACGCATTTGCAAATAGAGCAAACCTAGATCAGACGGCTCTTGTAATGATCAATGTCTACCATGTTTGTTTTAGTATAATACTATTGATCTGATTCTGCAGTTTCATTCATGTCTAAACGTTCATGTGGTTTTCTATTATTACAAAAAATCAGATACAGTAAATCCCTTCTAAATCGGGCGAATGAATTAGTACCAGGACTGCATTAACTCCTTCACGGCCAATGTCACAAAAATGCACCACGACAAATAGTGCAGTCCAAGATCAGACGCCGCCTTTTCAAGGCGGCGTCTGATCAGGAACTTCACTTTTTGTCTCAATCTCTATTTCTATATCTGTGCTTTATTCCTTTGAAATATGCAATTATTTATCTCATTTCCTTATTTTACGAAATGATTTAACAAACTTGGATTGCAGACGACAGTTAGAAATTTGGCACCGAAAGTGTTAAAATCAACATTATAAGATGATAGATAGATAAAATTCCGGTTCGGGGGGGGGGGGGGGTTACTGTAATTAATACTCACACAGTCATTATTTTCTAAAGTCATATTCATGTAGTAAAGGGCTGATGCAGATAGAAAAGATTACAAAAAACTCCTAAGTTATATCTATAGAGAGGTTCTATTGTAATATCACATGACTGAACCAACTACATGAAAGTAACGTAATACGAACATAATTAACCTTGTAAACCATGTAGACAGAGAACTACTTCAGCAATATAAACTTGGCCACTGACTGTTCTGACAGATCACCATCCATGCTTTTGTTAGCTCTTTCTACGATATCAGCAAATTCGTAATTAGCCAATACCTGGATAAACCGCATGTAACTGTTTGGCCGTCTTACTACAAGTTTTGAAGAGAAATGAAGGGGACTTTTAGTTTTCAGATTGACAGCCGACACCATTCTTTCGCAGACGACAATTACTTAGCATGCAAAAAGGTGGTTCACCCTTTCGTTCATAAAAAACACTTTCACGTCTTTGTAAACAATGTAGACTCAGATAAGACGGTCCCTGTAGGAACCGTCTGATTTAAACTTATAAAATATATCTGACTATACAGTTTTTCACCATTACCATAAAACATCCTCTGTACATTTGCCATTATAAAGTAAAGCAAATAAATATTCATTATGCCATTTTTATCTTACATGAATATTCAACAGTGAAATGGTTAACATAATAAAACAGGCTGACTGAGACTCTTGGTCTTCTCTGTTTTTTTCCTATGTACACATACCTTGATTTATCACTGAAGCGTGACACTGGCTGAATCTAGATAGGGTGACTTTTAAGGTTTTAGTGCATTCGTGTCAGAAGTGAAATGATTTTAAAAGCTAGCCAGAAGTGAAAGGATCTTTTCAATATCGTGTGTGGTGCCCATTGGCGTTGATTACTGTCTGGCATCGTCTTCTCAGGCTACTGATAAGCCTGCGGATGCTGCCTTGTGGAATTGTAGGTCGTCTAGCCCTCATGCCAACACCAAACAGTCTGTTTCGAATGGTTTGAGTTGAAACTCGAACCCCTGTTGCATTCTGGAAGTCATTCAGGAGGGCCGTGGCGTTCATGAAGCGATGACATCGAGCTTGTACCACAATAAAACGGTCTTCTGCCTGCGTAGTAGCCCTCTGACGACCTCCCCCGTGTCTGTGGACAACATCACCATGCATTTGGAAGCGGTTCCACATCCTCGCTACAACGCTCTGTGAAACGCCAAGTTGACGTGCCACGTGACGTTGTGACGCCCCTGCTTCCAGCATCCCAACCTATCTGTTCATTTCGTCCACGCTAGGACATTGTCTTACACGATAATTAGCCATTTCAAACAACTTCCAAGATGAATGATTGAGCTACAAGTGTACATCTGAAGCATGTACACAACGCATATGTCAAGGTGCACCCCACTTTTTCATGGGTATTGCTTTTCCCGTGCAAATTGGCAAGCCTGTATAGACAGAACCGGTAAGACAGGTTATTGTTTATGTAAAATACACACACTAAATAAGAAAATACAAGCCTATTCGTGTGTAATCACAAAAACCTCAAACTACATTAACTTTAAAAAGTGATCCTTATCAAACTTTGAGTAGTATATATCAGTGAGGAGGTAAGTGATTATCGATCATTCGACTGACAACCACATAGCTTCTCACCACTAGCTTGGACATTTGGATTTTTCATGTGAGGAAGCCTTTCAGCTTACTTGTGGTAGGTCTGTAGTTCTACCTTGGTATTCTTTCGTACACGGAACAATGCATCGTTCCGTGCCTGAAAGAACCTCTCGTATCTTCTCTCACCTACAACAGCTATATTAGCTATATTAGCTAGAGGTCACAATATGGTTAAAATACTGTTTAACCCTTCACTTGCTATTCACGTCAATATACTTACCTGTAAATAGTGAAGACCCAGATGAGACAGCTCCTGCAGGAGCTGTCTCATCAGGGTCTGCACTATTTACAAGTTGATTGTGCAACCGGTGCACTCCACAGCGGTGATTGCACAGCGAAGTACTTGTCCACAGTGAAGATATATGTAATTATACAACATGGAATGGGTAAAGAAGGAGAAATGTATCTTAAAATTTAGCAAGCAAATGGTTAAATGCTCCACGACAAATAGTGCAGTCCCAGATCAGACGCCGCATTTTCAAGGTGTGTTTTGTTTGCAAAGGCATAGAAAGGAGTATTTATGGAGTAAAGTGTTAACATACCGATGCCATCTCAGAAACTCTTCTAACCGACCAAATGTCATTGGCAAGACAGTGTTGTAGAAGTAAACTGATTACGTGTTAAACTAATAAGCACGTCTTTCATGCAGCCCACATTACTCATATAACGATGTGAACTATAAACGAAGTCAACTGGGTTATTATTTAATTACTTTAATTCTACGAAGAAATCGGGATTTAATTTATTTTAGGGAACAACATAATACCCATCCCTTTATAAAGAAACAAAAATAACAAAGCGAACAAGAACACACACATGCACGTATGCTCGCATACGCACATACACACACACACGCGCACGAACGTACACATACGCACTCGCCCACAAACCCACACCCCACACCACAAAACCTACATGAAAACACACAAGCTACTAAGTCCTGTTGCATGATTAGGTTGAATCTTATAATGCCAAGTACAACGTAACTCGCAATTATTGCAAACAGCTTGGATCCAGACTAGACATCTGTTACTCGACGTTCTATTACTAGGATCGCAGCTGGTGGCATGGATCGAAAGTTTACACAAATCGGAAGTAAGTGACAAAATAGTCTAATAATAAACACAGCCTATCAATATTCACGAAGCCATTGCCATTATTTTTTACATGAATATGCAACAGACAGGGAAGTTGTTAAACAGACATGATTTTAACAGCGTGGTGAGAAAAAAATCATGTTCCTCCATAACGCGCTTCTCTGATACTGCTGGACACGAAGAGAACATAGGTTACCAGTAAAACTCACTAATCTAAACTGTTAGTTAACTGTGAGAACTTTGCCCCCTGTATTAAAGACCACTAATTATACCTAAGTGTGTGTGTAACCGGGTGTTCTTATAAAGAAACATACCCGCCCAGACCTGGGATCGAACCCGGGCCGCCAGGTTCGCAGTCATGCACTCTACCACGTCGCCATAAAAGCGCGCTTGTACAGCAAGGCCGTACAAGTGATGATAAAGCTACACACTGTGACATGCTCCCCCATCAAGTTGAAATTCGTCCCGAATTTCTGTGGGTATGAGAACGACTGGGAATCGAACTCGGAGCTTATACGGTCACGGTCCCATGTTGGTCGCCAAATGTAACCGGGTGTTCTTATAAATAAACATACCCGCTCAGACCTGGGATCGAACCCGGGTCGCCAGGTTCGCAGTCATGCACTCTACCACGTCGCCATAAAAGTGCGCTTGTACAGCAAGGCCGTACAAGTGATGATAAACCTACACACTGTGACATGTGGATTATCGAGGTTTAATTGTACCCGTCAATTCTTTTTTTCATGACGAAAAAGAGAGGGCGTTAAAATTTCATGCATAGCTTCTTAAATAACACGCTTCTGTTATTGACATGTGATGGTCGTGTGCAAAACATACCGGTAAGACCTCGCTGATCTGAAAAGTAAACACAAATTTAAAAGCGTTTTAGGCAGAGGGCTGCTTAATTCAGACTGAAGGTAATGCGGAAAGGAGATTTCTGCATGCTCTTTATCTTCTTTAAGCTTCCACCTGTTTTAACCATTTACTTCATAATTACGCATACATGTATATACGCCTTTGCAAACAGAGTAGGCCCAGATCAGAGGGTTGCGATTGCTTTTGATATGATATGGATTTGATATTACAGTTTATGTCACAATGAAAACATATTTTGTTCATAGTGCCATTAAAAAAATCAGTATTCATAATGTCATACTTTCTTTCTTGAATATTCATGAAATGAAGGATGAACGACCGATAATTATACCTATTTTTTTATTAATGACTTTCTACTGTATCAACAACTTGTTTCCCTTTCAAAACGAGGGGGAGTTACTTAGTAGCCAGTAATCAAAATAATCACTACATGACACATACGGTCTCTGCGGATAGTAAAATACCCCAAAGCATAAAAATAACAGCACATGCTTGTGAAAAGCTAGCTTCTAGTTAATCGATACAAGAGGAGAGTACAGCTGTTGTGGCAATCGGAACACTTTTGGGATGGTTTAGCCGCACCTAACTCGAACCGACGGCAACAATATGTGAAATTAATTATTTTACCCCGTTGAGAGGTACATGTACATTGTACTTCCATTCAGACGGATATATATTCATTTAATATCATGCTACTTTTAGCTCTTTCAACCATGCATTTTGGAGGACTGTTCCATTAGTGTTATCATTGGTAGAGTCATTGCAGTATGAAATGTTAAAATTTGCGAGTGGAATGATAAGTAGTGCAGAACCTGATCAGAGGATTCCACTAAGAGACCTCTGATATGAGTCTACACTGTTTGCAAATCATAGTGCACGCGTTTCCCCTCATTCAAAGGAATAATTTATCATATCTTCTTATTGGCGTAATCATACTTCGGAGAATAAAATGTTAGAAACTCTTGCACTCTTAACCCGAAGCCCGTCTTATGAAAGAGCGAATGACCAAGCGTATCACCAGTCCAAATTTACAACAATTGAAACTTCAAGTCCCACTACATTTTAGAACCAGTCTTTCTTGTGAAAAAAATATGAAAATATCGATAATTTGTCCAGTGTAAAACACTAGCAAACAAGTCGCGATGCTCTTAAAATGCTTTATTTATATTTCAAAGGAATGAACTGGATTTACTACGGATATCCCTAGTTGAACAGATCGTCCACTAAATGCATATGCGCTACTGTAACGTGATCATCATGTGACTTCTGTGCTCCCACAAAAATGGCGACTATATAGAAAGTCATGAATTACATGGCATTCAATGCTGTACTCCTATAATTATACTGTTATGAGAGAAGTGACCCCAGGCGGTACTAGTACTCATCGTCGGTATAACAAGTTGAGGTCCAACGTCATATGTATACGCGATATATTTGGATTTCTCTGCTTGTTCTGCTATATGTCGTTTCAATGGTACAAACAAAACGAATTTAATGATAGTTTTTCTATACTAAATAATCGCGGAAATTGATTCATATAAAATTTTAACGGGACTTTAACTTCGTACTACAGAACATATCGTAAATTAGAACTAAAACTAGTTTCTGTCACATAATCTTTCGGAAGACAATCCCCTGCCTATCGTAATCTATTCTTATTTTAAAAACCTTGAATAAGTAACAAGTCTATCAATACATGCGACCTTATAACTCTTTTCCTGACAACCGGGACCTTAGTTGCATTTGCAACAGTTTGGATCCAGATGAGACGCTGCGTCTTATCAGGATCCAAGTTGTTTGAAACTTGATCAATAGTTTCTCAAAAGCTTGTGTCATGATACTTGGTTTCTCAAAAGCTTGATCGAATCGAGAGTAGTCAAAACTAGTAGTCAAAACTAACAGATCTTAACTGCAACCTTAATCATATTTGCGAACAGCTTGGACCCAGATGAGACACAGAGTGAATCGGTGTCTCACCTAAATACATTCTGTTTGACACTTGGTCAGAAGCCTGTGTCATGATACTTGACCAATATGTACTCGAAAGCTTGATAGATTGAGAAGTAGTCAACATTTAACCCTTTACTCCATAATTACGCATTTCTACACCGTTGCAAACAGAGCTGACCCAGATCAGATGGCTAAAGGGTCTGCTCTGTTTGCTAATCATATAGCATAGATATAAGTTTCTGCCATCAAAAAATCATACATATCCATTTACTATTATAACAATTAATCTAATCAATATTCATGACGTCATTATCTCTTACATGAGTATTCATGGTGTACAAATAAGGGCAGACATATGTTTTTTTTCCAGCGGGGTTGTTGTTTCCAATACTGGAAAATCTGGGTCCCTGCTTATAAAACTTTTAGCTGAGTCTGAGATCGTTCTCAAGTTTTTGATTGGTCAGATTTGAGCCTTTGGCTCAAATCTGACCAATCAAAAGCTTGAGAACTCAAATCTGACCAATCAAAAGCTTGAGAACGATCTCAGACTCAACTAAAAAGCTTTATAAGCATGGACCCAGTACAGTATGGAGGCAATATCTGTCATTTGTATGCGTTATCTTGAAAACGTTGCTTCAGCAATCCCACGGAATGGCCATACTAATGTTAAGAGCATCAGCACAGAGGGCAACCTATATGTATATAGTAACGCTGCAGGGTCTCTCTTAGGAAATAACACAACCACGATAATTCAAACGTTCTATTGGGAACAACTGAGAACTTCTTATTGTTATGCATGAGGCTACTCAATGTAGGGTGAACGTCGCACAGAAAGCTGCTAGAGTAGCTGTCGGTATGACCTTTACCCTTCATTTAGCTGCCATCTGTCTTATTGCCTGATAGATAATGATACTTTAGTGTTTAGATTAGTGAACGTTTACTGTATCTGGATAGATTAGTTTACGACACATACAAAGTAACGAGGCCGACGGCACAGGTCAACCGTTATATTTTTGGCGCCAAATAAATTTCGTCTGCTAAGAATGTCGCCTTATTATTGTTTTCAAATTAGAGATATGTCTCAAAGTCCTTTTTAGAATCCCAATACGAGTATCAGACAATTTGGATCATTATGAGTAGCCGAGTAACTTGCCGTATCATCTGGATCTAAATTGTTGGCAAACATCATTATGGTTTTACCTACGACAGCATTGACGTATATATATATGGGCTCGTCCTGCAATTATGGACATCACTTACAGTGGTAAATAACAGAACTGTGTTTAAATGTCGACCTTTACGTACAAATCAACTCCGGACAATAAGGCGTGTAGGTGTATGACGATGTGGGTTATAGTGACGCATGTATGTATTGTTCACTAAATTATTTTTTATAATCTAAAATGTTTTAACTTGATTGTTACAATCTAAAAAATTCAAATGAGCTTTGTGTTTTGACATAAAACTGTAGGGTCATATCTATAATTCTGTGTAGATCTAAAAGTAAACTGGACAGACCCTTATCAGACGGCTCCGTCTGATCTGGGTCTACGCTACTTACAAATTCACGAAAAGCGTTCATATAGAGGAGAGTTAAACGGTAAATCAAGTTTAGGGAGGTGGCTGTATAATGCGCGGTGAAAGTCATCATGCTTTTAGCAGCCGTCTGCCAAATAAAGGTACACATTCTTCTTTACTAGACGGTAAAACCTTTTCACTGCCAATGTCCAATAAATGCACCATGACAAATAGTGCAGTTCCAGATCAGACGCCGCCTTGAAAAGGCGGCGTCTGATCAGGGACTTTACTTTTTGTCTCAAACTTTATACATGTATCCATATCTGTGCTTTTTGTCTTTGAAATTGCATTTATTTATCTCATTTCCTTATTTTACCGACTAATCTAATAAAATTTGTTTGCAGACGACAATTAGAAATTTGACACCGAAAAGGATAAAAGAGGGTTTACAGTACGGGCTTAAAACAGTACAGTAGAACCTTCTTAAGCAACCACCGATTTATTGAACACAGACTTCCTAAACAGCAAATGGTTGCTTAACCCTTTCGGCGCCAAATTTCTAATTGTCGTCTGAAATCTAGTTTTGTTATATCATTCTGTGAAATAAGGAAATGAGATTAACAAAGGCAAACTTTCAAAGGAATAAAGCACAGCTATAGAACTAGAGTTGAGACAAATGGAAAGTACCTGATCAGATGCCGCCTTGAAAAGGGTCTGCACTATTTGTCGTGGTGCATTTTTGCGACATTGGCGGTGAAAAGGTCAATGCAAGACAAAATCACGTAGAAAGCTCATATATATTGATTTTGACCTGCATTAACCCTTCGCTTGCTATTCACGTCAATATACATACCTGTAAATAGTGAAGACCCAGATGAGACAGCTCCTGCAGGAGCTGTCTCATCAGGGTCTGCACTATTTACAAATTGATTGTTCAACCAGTGCACTCCACAGCAGTGATTGCACAGCGAAATACGTGTACACAGTGAAGATATATGTAATTATACAACAGGGCATGGGTAAAGAAGGAGAAATGTATTTTAAAATTCAGCAAGCGAAGCATTAAGTTCCCTCATCCCTTAAAGAACTAGAACTAGAATCACTTAAGATAGGTTTTGCTGTATTCTGGATTCCTGTTAAATTTGATGGATAAAACAGGACATGAGGCAAATGACATTTGTCTACAAATATTGTCGTCTGCTTTAGTTTCAGAGTGGACTTTACTTCAATTTCATTTACAAGCATATTAAGTGGAATATCATACAGTTTCGATCCAGGTGGTTTGTAAATATGACCCCACATTCGCCGATTGCAGCAAATCCTATTAACCATTTTGGCGCTAAATTTCTAATTGTCGTCTGCAATCCAATTTTGTTAAATCATTCAGTAAAATAAGGAAATGAGATAAATAAATGCACACTTCAAAGGAATAAAGCAGAGATGTAGAAATAGAGTTGAGACAAAAAGTGAAGTCCCTGATCAGACTTCAAGGCGGCGTCTGATCTGGCACTGCACTATTTGTCGTGGCGCATTTTTGCGACATTGTCGGTGAAAGGGCTAATCACTTACCACCGCCAGTGGCGGTGAAACAGTTAAAGGACTTTGGCATATAAAAATGAAAAGTACACTGTAAGAATACTGACAAATGAAATAATTGGCTCTGCCGAAAAAATCCCTGACAATTTTCAAGAGCAATCCAGATGGCCTTAAGTAAGAGAAAAGACGCGTTAGAACTCAACAGTGTAGTATATTTGTGCATGGTGATCACACTATGTTGGTTTCTTGTCTTCTGGATGTAGAGTAAAAACTCTCTAAATCAGAATTTCAGATAAGTATAAATGCCGAACTGTATTCCTTGAACCTTTAATCCTTTACTCCATAAGTACACCTTTCGAACTACTTCTTTAACCCTGATCTGGTGGCCCCTGTAATAGCCGTCTGATTAGGGTCTGCTCTGTTTGCTTATGAAAGGATTCTACAGTTTCTGTCATGGCCAAATACCCATGTGTACATTTGCTATTACATCTATAAGAATTAATTAAATTAACAATTATTCATGACGTCATTATTTCTTAAAGGAACACTCATGGAGTAAACAGTTAATGACACCAATACTATGTATCAGCTGAGCATTTATAATCGCATATGTGAACATGATTATTTGGTATTGGTAGAAACTGTAGATTCAGATCTCTTATACTTTCATACGTAAACTGGGCAGAGCATGTAGGAGCCTACAGGGACCGTCTGATCTGGGTCTACTCTGTTTGAAAAGGCGTATATAAGCAAACCGTTTCTATGATGGAAATGGTTAATCAAATGCAGACGGCAGCTTAATACAGTAAAACCTCTCTATAACGACCACTAAATTGTGTTAATTAGTTGGTATTTAGGGCAGGTGGCTGCTTAAAGAAAGGTGAAAGTAAAACAGAACGCTCCTATAGGAGCGTTCTGTTTTACTTTCACCTTGTTTTAAGCAACCACCCGCCTTTTACACAAAATGCTTTATGCAATTTAGTGGCAGCTTAATACAGTGAAAGCTCTCTATAACGGCCACTAAATTGTGTTAATTAGTTGGTATATAGGGCAGGTGGCTGCTTAAAGCAAGGTGAAAGTAAAACAGAACGCTCCTATAGGAGCGTTCTGCTTTACATTCACCTTGCTTTAAGCAGTCACCTGCCTTTAACACAAAATGCTTTATGCAATTTTGTGGCAGCTTAATACCTGTACATATTACGTTTTACGTTACATCCTGCCTAAAAATGACCCAACGTATTTTATATTTAAAATCCGATTTTGAGGAATTTTACTTTATGTTGGTGAAATATTTTCTCGGCGAACTCTAAAACCGAACTTTCAGATTAGTATAATCAGTAGCCTTAACCCTTTCACCGCCATTGTCGCATAAATGCACCACGACAAATAGTACTGTCCCAGATCAGACGCCGCCTTTTCAAGGCGGCGTCTGATCAGGGACTTCACTTTTTGTCTCAATCTCTTTTTCTATATCTGTGCTTTACGCCTTTGAAATTTGCATTTATTTATCTCATTTGCTAATTTTACCAAATTAGTTAATAAAATTGATTTGCAGACGGCAGTTAGAAATTTGGCGCCGAAAGGGTTAAGAAAGGTGGCAATTTAATGTATTGAGGGGTGAAACTCATACATTCTGTGTAAGGCAGCCACCTATCTGAATATATCTAAATTCTTCTTTACAAAAGGTTCTTTGCTGGTTACTGCCTGGCTGCATTGCAAAGCAGACAAATCTACTAAAAGCATGATGCAGTTGTATTATAGACGTTTCCCTTTGTACACGTGAATTTTATTAGCCCAAGTAATAGAACAAATGAATGAGATCTCGGTAACCGTGATAACTGACCAAATGTCTCAGACAAGACAAAGTAAACTTATTTTATGTTAACCCTTTACTTCATAATTTTGCGTTTTCATGCCTTTGCAAACAGAGTAGGTCCAGATCAAACGACTCTTCTTGGAGCTGTCTGATCAGGGCATTCTCTTTTTACTAATGTAATATTTTATCATTGTTCTCTACAGTACAGTGACCAACTTGGTCAGGTACCCCATCTTTTACATTATGTCTAATATGGGCTTACACCATTTGCAATACACCCTTTTTCTCAGAAAGCGCGTTATATTAACCTCATATAAACACATTTTCACGCCTTTGGAAACTTATTAGGCCCAGATCAGACATTTCCTATAGCAGCAGTCTGATCATGGCCTGTTCTGCTTATGCAATTACAATATATCTGATTCTACAGTTTCTAACAATGCTAAACTATCCTATGTCCTATTATATAAAAATCAAGTTAATAAGTATCCCTGATGTCATTATATCTTACATGGATATTCAACAGGGAAATGATTTAACTTAATAGTAAAACTAACCTTACTATTAGCAAGAGCATATGCAGTGAATTTAGCAACGAGGGTGTTGGCGTTGATTATAATAAAAGTTCTAATGATTGCCAAATGTCTTTAATGGTAGATGTGTGCTGTTGCAGTTAACCTTTCACCGCCGCAGTCGCATAAATGCACCACGGCAAATAGTGCAGTCCCAGATCAGAAGCCGCCTTTTGAAGGCGACGTCTGATCAGGGACTTCACTATTTGTCTCAATCTCTATTTCTATATATGTGCTTCATTGCTTTAATATTTGCATTTATTTATCTCATTTCCTTATTTCACTGAATTATTTAACAAACTTGGATTGCAGACGACAATTAGAAATTTGGCGCCGATAGGGTTAAGCGATCTATTAAAAGTTCCGAACGGCCAGGGGAGTAGCTAGCGAGACGCACTTACACAGGTGTGTAACATCTATCTAAACGATGAAAACATTATTATGGCTAAAATGGGGGCAAATCGAAGACTAAGAGGGAAGTAGGCTTTGACAGACGTTCTGTTTTGTCATGTAACCTTTAACCCATTCTTTCATATTGGCGCCTCAGTAAAAGACACCTTCTGAAACTACTGTGATAAATAGAGCATTTGCTCATGTGGAACAAATGCTCTATATATCACAATGGTTTCAAAATACATACTTATAAATGTTTCTGTATATTTATTCAAAGTGTTTAGGTCTAAAATAGCCGACGGTGCGTACACTTGGATCCAGCTACGCTCCTGGGAGCACTACGTAACTAAAATAGATATTGTTTTATTGTGTGTCTATCGCCAACCAGAGTCCTTAATATACAAACGTATCGTTGGTCGTGAAATGAGTTGAGCTGGAATGCTGGGTTGGCGTTTATATATTTAGTTATTCTTAAAGTAATATTCACAATGTTTTCGTCACCGGACACTTTCAGTATCTCTACCTATGCTTTAACTTTACGCGGAGTACTGTTGAAATGATAGACGACACCAAAGAATAACGTTTTAACTATTCTTTTATTGATAATTCATGTAAGAAATAATGACATCATGAATATTAATGAGCCAAACTAGTTTAAAGCATTGTTTTCAATGGGAAATTTTGACTGTGGCAGTGTGTGTAGAATCAGATTCTATATAATTCCATTCGTTTTTATGAAGGGAAAGGTTAATATATATAGTCTCTTGTATTAAAAGCAGACACAACTGGTAAGAAAATAAAAATAGCAGTTATTTTAGTTCGGGGCCAAACCTCAAATCTTCTAATACAGACGTAAACTGCAATTCGTTGAAAAGGGATTTGTCTCTTCACAGTATCACCATAGATATTGTTGAGATGTTTCAAAGCATACGCTTTTTCTTTTGCGCCAATGGAATAAGCTTAAATTAATGTTTCATTTAACCCCATTAGCTCATGACTATTTATACAAGTAACAGTGATATTATGAATATTTATTAGCTGAATGTTTAGAATGGTATATGAACACATAATGTTTTTGGCCATGGCAGAACCTACAGAATCAAATCTACATCATTCCACAAGCAAACAGAGCAGATGTCGTCTGAACTCGATATACAATGTACTCTATTTGCAAAGGCGTGAGAAGGTATTGCTTATTGACGTAAATGGTCAAACATGGTACATGTAGTCACCCACGCACATTAACATCTCGCTAATCTCATCGTTCAAATAAGAAGCGGTTACATGTAGGGGCACCCAACCTCACACTTATTCCATCCCAACCCTAAAAGACAAACAGGGTAATTAAACGTATCCCCTCACTGACTAATGTACAACAACAGCGATGGCAAATACAGTGGTAAATTGTATGTAAAACAAAAACATATTTATGTGAAACAAACTGTATCCACCTATTGCTAGTGTACTTAATGATTGAGCTGCAAACACAAAAACTGTAGAAAAGTAATAAAGGGTACGACAAAAGCGATATAGTACAAAGATCCGACGTCCTCCTTCCGTTTCCGGATTTAAGAGACAACCAGACACGCAATATGTTGTAGTACTATATGATCATATCCCTTTTTAATGAAATGTATGACATATTTGATGAACAAAGTGAGAAAATGGACATGTCCAATAATGTCATTATAACAATTTATTTAATAGATATTCACGATGTTATGATTTATTACGTGAATATTCAACAGGGGAAGGGTTAAAACGACGCGTTAGTTAATATCTCTTTTGGCGCCAAATTTAAAAGTGTCGTCTGCAATAATAATTTCATATTAAATATAATTCTAAACTAAATAATAAAGGTATATTAGTAAAACATTTGTTTTTATAAACCTGTATACTTGGGCTAAAATAACACAGAAAACAGTGAAGTCTCAGGTTAGATGCCGCCTTGAAAAAGCGGCATCTGACCTGGGACTGCACTGTTTTCAATGGTGCCAACAGGCGATATTGACGCCGAAAGAGATGTACAGTAAACAAACGAGATATACTTCTGGATCTTTAAGGCTAACGTTAGCTTAATGCAGGTCAACAGTAATGCAGAAAGGTCCTATATTTTCAGAGCTAGCGTTTCATTTTCGTATTTTCAAACTCAAACTACTCGGTCACCTGTTTGGACCCATGTTGTAAATGCTAACATTATCATGAAGTCTCACATTGAAAGGAAACTATCCAGTCTTTTAAATAGTTTCGTCTGCGAAACTTCTGTTTGAAACTATAAGAGTACATGTTAATCGGTGTCACATCTGGATCCAAGTTGTTTGTAAAATACCTTTAAACTAGTTGCAGCTTAATGCAGGGCAAAACTTAATTAGAAAACTGTTTGCATTACGCCTGCTTTCATTATTAAAGTGATATTCTCTCCATAAATGCATATTTTCAATAAAATCATAAACATTGTATTTGTTATGATCAATCATTCTAATGAAGATTGTCGGTTTGAACGATACCGAAAATGCCCCTATGGTTTTGGTCGATACTTAGAACTTTTTATATACTACAAACTTTAATCGATCTATGTCGTACAAATACAGCGGCGAATAATAGTGGGATCTTTCGATATAGTTTTGTCATATTTTCAGCGTTTATTCGATCGTTTTTTTTCTTATGATTTACTTCTTTTCAGTATATAAACAGATTATTTATATAATTTTATGCATTTTCAGAACGTGTTGCTGGTAGAGACTACTACTTTAAGAATAAATTCCTAATAGTATGTCATAAAAATTATTTGGTTGCATGAACTAAATATTTGGTTAGTTTAGCATGCTAAGGGATTTCGCGAATGTTATTTGTTTACCCATTCCCGCATATTGACGCCTTTTGACGCCTCTGTAAAAGTCATCTTATGAAACCATTGTGATAAATAGAGCATTTGCTCCACAGGAGCAAATGCTCTATTTATCACAATGGTTTCAAAACTACACAATTCGGAAATTTTCCTTTTCTCTAGTTAATGCTCCTTTTTGGTAGATTTAATCAAAGAGGTTAGGTCTAAAAATAGCCTAAGTGGGAATGGGATAAAGTAATGCTGCAACACCAGACTCCGATGTCTACCACTGTATTGCAGCTAGAGATTACAGTCTGGCAGCAGTATGGTTTAGGGATTACTATAACTTGAGCACTTGAAGCAAAGAATCACTAAAGGTATATACACAAAAAAACAAAACTTCCTAGTCGGGTCATACAATGGTTTCCTTAAATGCCACATTTGTTTACGAATACACACCACCGATTGGAACAATGTTGTTACAGGTCACACTGGGAACATTTCTGTCACATTTTATTGAAATATAGCCTGTGCCTTTTTCACCTTAGCAATATAATAAAACCAATCCCGCTCCCGGAGGCACTGTTTTTCATGAACCACAAACGTGTAACCAATTACGACAGAATGTTATCTAAGCAACACGCACGCAAAATGATATTGAAATCCGCTGAGATGTTTCAGAGAAGATTTTTGAAGACTCTAGCATTGCCATATATAATGGAATTCAACCCTGCTTTTAAACAAAATCACAATAACTTAAACACTTTTGCTAGAAGATCACACGAGATCAGTTTATTATTTGTTATTTCGTAATACTTATTGATTATTACATATAGTTATTTGTTATTAGTTTCAGCAGATTTGGAAAATGGACATAACTCTAAACAAAAGACCATTAAGCAACCAGACCTGGCCGAGATAATATGACCACATACAAATTCAGTTTGATGAAGATCGGATAAAAACTGGTTGACTTAGAGAGCTGTCGAGTCTAAAACATACATTTGTGGCGAATTAAATGGTCATAACTGGTTGACTGTAGAGAGAGGACACAAAAAGTTTGGACGACGTCCTCCGCGAGTGTTTCCATAATATATACAAATGAATTAGATGAATAAACAATACTGTACCAGTTCTAAAATGCCCCTTTGAACCCTTTGCATGCAAACACTCACAGCCATTGCACAATCGGACCTCACCGTGGGGCTTTCTACGATATATCGGAAACCGCAGCGTAGTTATCAATGAGACACCTTGTATACAATCAATACAACCCAAACGGCAATCATACTGTCGACGCAATTATGAGCAACGTCGTCAGGACCTGGCCTGGAATTCACCAACACGTATTTGGACTTGAAACCAAAGCATGTACGTCAAATCCCAAGTCTGTCTCCAAATCGAATTCACCAACGCGTACTTGTACTTGAAACTCAAGCATGTACCTTATAGTCTATAGATTGATTTTTTCAGGGCCGTAAAGTAGTTTTCTATCAACCTCAGTTTGATCTGCTTATGCACAGACGCCATGTTGAATTTCGTGAATTATTTTTCAAGTCTGCTCAGGCATGCTTGAGTTTCAAGTACAAGTACGCGTTGGTGAATTAGATTTGAAGACAGACGTGGGATTTGAAGTACATGATTGGGTTTCAAGTCGAAGAACGTGTTGGTGAACTCCGGGCCTGGTGTCAGTACATTATCTCCCAAGACGTAATAGCCAAATGACCTGCTTACCAGCTATAAATGCCTTCTCAAACAAGATCTGGGGAGATTTTGTTTGCCTACATGTACTTCTAATTCGATACAGACTTTGAGATACTATTGATCGCCAAACAGCTTGGATCATCTGGTTACAAACTGTTTGCAAACCCAGTCCAAGTCGCGACTATCCAGTCTTGTGCATCATCAGTCTCTCAATAACCCCGAGCTACATTTCAGAATATCGTAAAATTAATATTTCACGGCTGGATCGGAAATGAGGAAATACTGTTCACTTAGTATTTCTGAAAATTGACCATTACATAGCCACCGTGCCAAACATGCACTATTTATATGATGTTTAAGAGGCGGGAAGGGATAGACAAAACAAAACAAAACACGAAAACATATCGCTCTCCTGGTTAACAGGCCAAATCAAACTAAAAGTGTACATGCTACTGTAGATCACTGTAAACACGGGTATATAATTTTGCAAAAGATGGTTATATTTTAGCTTTTGTAACCCACGTTTGCAACAATTTTTGTATACTTTTGATAGATCATTACTGTGAATATCAATTTCCAACACTGAGGTAGAAGATGGTGTTTGACAAACTTGTTTTAAATTCTAATTTAGTTCTAATAACCTACATTTGCAGCACACTGATACCATTCATATCTATTTGTAATAATCATTCATATGAAGGTTGATCCAATTCCGTATTGAAATTTGAGTAAATTGGTTTGGTTTGGTATTTATCCAGTTTTACGCCGCTTTAACAGTATTTCAGTCATATCAAGGCGTCCAGCTTATGACAGGTGGAGGAGGGCCCCAGAGGTTATTCTGTGCACCGAAGAAATTGTATTGTTTCGTGCACAGAAAAATATCCAGGTACAGTAAAACCTTTCAATAACGGCCACTAAAGTACTAAATGTATTTTGTGTTAAAGGCAGGTGGCTGCTTAAAGCAACGTGAAAGTAAAACAGAACGCCCCTATATGAGCGTTCTGTTGTACTTTCACCTTGCTTTCAGCAGCCGCCTGTCCTAAATACCAACTAATTAACACAATTTAGATGCCGTTATAGAGAGGTCTTACTGTAGAACAACCGACCTACCGGAGGCCAGCTGGAAGGCAATTTGAGTAGAACCTAGACAAAAAAGGCACACATAAGAGCGTAGTAAATCATCGACTTATTGCAAGGAAGCTGTATATCTGTACCATGATATCCATATTCATTTTTGGCTCGTCTGTTTCGATTGCGAACACTGGGTCGTAGGCGTTGTCGTTGTTGTCGTTGTCGTCGTCGTCGTCGGCGTGCAAAAACTTTACTGAAGCTCATTACTCGAAAAGTATAGGAGGTATCAACATGCAACTTCATAGGTTAGATTCCTCATTAGATTCCTCATTAGGAAAAGGCCCCTACATAAGAACCATAACTCTTGATTTCAAAAGTTTAGAGTTATGACCCTTTATTGTTTTCATTTTTATTAATTTAGCTGGGCAAGCACCAAATAAGACGAGCGTTGGCGCCGCATCTTGTTATGATAATGTCGCTGATGCGTAAAACATACGAACCGACACATATCATTTTATTATAAATTCTGGATACAGGGGATCTATTAACCCAGCTAAAAGCATGGACAAAATTGCAAGTTTTGACAGAAATATCCATATGCATGACTAATCCTGGAATTCGAATGGTTAAATATTATGAAAAAACAATGCTATCTATTCAGCCCATCAATGAAATCTGAAAACATGTTAGATACCCACCTTTGTTCGGAATGTCGTCGGACGAAAGTCAAATGTTCTTACACGTATTCTGTAGGCATTGGACCAATGCTTTACTTCGAAAATACTAAATATTACAGAGATGATAACTTTACCGTTGATGAGTTTCTGCTTCCGGTGTTCCACTATGGTGCGGCATGCTGTCTCGGCCATGTGACGTTCTCATTGGCACGGAACACCAATATTAATGGCAATAAGAAGCAGCAAAGGGTACACACACAGCAACGATTCGTGTACAGTGTGTAATGATTGAATACAGAAATAACATATTTAATTGCTTATGAAATTATAGTTGATCTGACTATAGTTTCTGCAAATATCAATACTTTTGATAGAGGACCATTGTGTGAAGTTTGTTCAAATTCTATTCAATGATTTAGATGTAGTTGGGAGAAATAGTTAAGTAAAATAATAAAAATTCAGCCCCTGCAATCTATGTATGCGTCGGATAGAATGTATACAACTAACGGAAACCAGTTATATATAAATTTAACAGGACCCCACTGGAGTCGGTCACATTGATTGAGATGTTCACTTAAACTTAAGCTACTATGACACGTGGGACCGGAACCGTTTATATGCATTTTAGAGGACCAACTTAAGGTCATTTCCGTGAAGAGTAGTCGATTCCCATTCAAATGCGTTTTAAATGCACAGACATGCGCATTAGTATATGTATTTGATATTAATATTAATGCTGACTCCCTGCGGTTTACTGTTGCAACGGATCGAAAGCATTTATATAAACTTTTATACAGGTTCAAACCAAAGAATTATTCCTGTGAAATATGGCTGAATTCCAATCGACGGTTTAGATGTTGACAGAAACAGTTAAAATATATGTTAAACTCCTATTTCCTACTTATGCCTATACTATACTCTATTAATATGATTTTAATGTAGCAGCTCCTGAGAATAATTTCTCTTAATATTTGGTAAATTGCATTCATTGATTTACATGTCATTTAGATAATTTAATCCTTTACTCCATACATACACCTGTCTGTGCCTTTGCAAACAGTAGACCGAGATCAGATGGCTCCTATGGGAGCCACCTGATCAGGGTCTGCTCTGTTTGCTAAAAGAATAGTACATATTTGATTGAACAGTTTCTGCTTTGGCAAAAACTTCAGGTATCAATATGCCATTTTTAAATTAATATGCATGATGTCATCAATTCTTTCATAAAGGTTCAGGGTAAAAGTTTATTTTTCGTTACTATCTATTTAAGCTACCATGACCTACATAGACAACGAACCAGAACCGTGTATATAATATATACATTTAGAGGAGCATTATTATGAAAGTAAAGTTTCATTCAGTAGTTTAAATACATATTGGATATGTTAGTATATGTTATGTTTACTCTGCAACGAATAAGCTACGTTCTGAACAAAATTATAATGAAATCTTGAAATGCATTTTCAAATCCTTATGCATTTCTAATGAGCAAGAAACAAAACATATGACTAATATTAGGTATTTCATATGAATAAATTTGAAGATATTACTGATCTTAAAGTTGTTATGTTAATTAAGATTTATGCTGTGCTTCAAACATGACACAATCACTTTTTGCTCAAAGTGATTTTAATGCAATATAAATGTATTCTCCTGCAATCAAATCCCATTTAAACCGAACTATCTATTGTATGCGTACTTGTGAAGAGCCTCTAATTACAAACTAATATAAATAAAAACTAGATTAGTAGTCTAAGTGTAAAACGTAATATAGCAGCATTAAAATGTACATGTACAAATCGATGTCCACTATTAGGTTTACCGTATATAAAATAAAAAAATACATTAAAATCGTCATTTCTTCACCAAAACCTGTATTTAGACCACGCTCTAAAGAGAATTATCTTAAGTGTGGTTACAAAAAAGGGTTTGTTTGAGAAATAAATGTGCGAATACTGAAACATATTTTGAATTGTATCTGTGCCTGTGGTACATCATCTAGTCAGTACGTAATGCATACAATTATACTTATTATACTGCAAAGTAAAATCCTCACTTCTGATTGGTTAACTAGCCGTGTACATGAGTCCATGTACCCTGTTAGCTGACAGGGTACATAGCAATCCCCCATGGCAGGCCCCACATATTATGGTAAGAAACCAAATGACCGACTTCTCAACTCGGCTAAACAATACCAAAATTCATAATAGACAACTATTGATACGTAAAGAATGCAGGAATGAATTAAAAAACATCATTGTTTGAAATGACCAATAAAACAGTTTTTTGAGGAGTTATTATATCGTCCAGCCATCTATAATAACACGAACGCCGATGAAATACAATACACACCACTTCGGATACCTTCGGGTAGAAATAAATGTATTGGGGCGCTTTTAGGGGAATTAGCGTGTTTAGTGATTCAACATGCCAAAATGGATTTATATAAATTATCCGAACCGTAAAACTTTGCAGTATAATAAATTCGTTATACAGTTCTTTCCCTGGGTACATGGCGATTTATTCCCGGCTGGTAAAATCATGTAACCCTCGCCTAACGGCTCGGGCAACGTGATTTTCCTCAGCCGGGAATAAATCGCCATGTACCCTGGGAAAGAACTGTATAACTAATAATGTACATGTAGTGAACTATTAATGACTTTCTGTAATCAACAGAGCTACAAATTTTTATCTTGTATAATTGAAGACCATATACTTTGTCATATTTGTTGAAACAACGATTGTTGAATTAAAATATAGAAATAACGTATGTATGTATGCTTTTAAAACTCGCTCACACGCTTATTTTTCAGCCAAATGATACTAAACTCAGACCGGTGGTTTCAGAGAAGAATATATTATGCTTTATCCTGTTTTGGTTTCCATGGCAACCAGAGTTACACATGGAATGGAATTCTTAGACGATTTCAAAAAGGGTTTTAGATTATTTACATTATTTTAGTAAAAACTAATCAAATTCCTGTCGAGAGTTTCAGAAAAAATGACATTTTGAGGAAAATAAACGAGACGGCAAACGCTGGACGTGGACGATCACAATTTAATTTTCAGTTAATGAATGTTCACGAAGTCTTTCAATAATTGAATAAGTAATCACGAGGAAAGAGTGCAAGACTGATGTTCCTGTAAACATCAACATAACACCAATAATCACGTTGTGACGTAACAATTTTTAATATTGCTCCATTAATGTTGACAGATTGTCATTGTAATTCATATCGGACAGATCTCGAAACCGATGGTCCTCGTTATTCAGTATTGCGGTAGTAAAGTCGATATAAAGCAAAATCAAAGCATTTCCGTTAATCCATGCTTTGGATAGAACATGGCATGAGTGGAACTTAACAGAACTACAGATAAAAATGTATACTCATATATTAATCGTCATTCTTCAACCAAACCTTATGTTTTGACCACTCTTCAAAATTGTACATGTATCTAAGAGACTATTCTGAGAAGTGGTACAAAATAGAGTTATTCTTGAAAATACATGTATATTGATTTACGCATCTTATCTGAACCTATGTGACAATGTTTGACTCTTGCATCATCTACATTATGTAACCCTTTGCATTACAGATGTACGTTTTAACTCATTTGCAAATAGTGTAGACCTAAATCATACGGCTCCTGTAGGAGCCATCTGATCAGGGTCTACTCTTTTTTTGGATATCAAGTTTCATTCTACTTTTTTCCATGGCAAAATATAACATTACAACAAGAGGACCATGATGTCCCTGTATCGCTCACCTGAGACAGTAGGTCAGGGTCCATGCTTATAAAGCTTTTAGTTGAGTCCGAGATCGTTGTCAAGTTTTTGATTGGTCAGATATGAGCCTTTGGCTCAAATCTGACCAATCAAAAGCTTGAGAACTCAAATCTGACCAATCAAAAGCCTGAGAACAAAACTCAGACTCAACTAAAAGCTTTATAAGCATGGTGATATGTTGTGTTTATAAGAAAAGCAGTCTGTTTCAAATATAGTAACAATCCTACCATTTGGTAGCGATAGTTTTGTGAGAATAACAATACATTTAGCGATTTTGGCAAACCGTCATCTAATGAATATTCTTACCAAATGATTCTCTATAACATGAACAGAATGTATCATCCGTGGCGGCAATGTTTCTGTTTCAACAATTATAATTTGATCAATTCTGATACATGGACATCGTAAGAGCACCCAGGACTGCAGAATTTTTTTTTTTTTTAGAAATATCGTATTAACTTCAGAGGAACCCCTCCAATGCGACCACTTAATGAATAAACATGGGTGTCTTTATAAGCAGGTGGTTGCTTAATACAGGATAAAAGTAATACATAAAGCTCCTCTAGGAGTTTTCTGCATTACTTTTGTCCTGCATTAAGCTACCACATGCATCTAGCACCCAGAATTATACCTCTTTTAGGTGGTCGCATTAGCAGGGTTTTACTGTATTTCGCTGCCACCTGACAAACTGATTACCTTTACAAACAGTTTGGATCCAGATGAGACGACGATTGACTAGGCTCAATAGTCTCAATTATAATTTAATAAATGAACACTACTTATTACTCTGTTTGCTTACGGACTTAATATATAGATCTGGCATCACGGCCAAACAAACCCCGTATTCATATGACATTATAACAATTCAATCAGTAAACAATAAATATGCCATGAATCGGTTAAATGCCTTAATGCATTCCCTCTAGACTATTTTAGACCCAAACTCTTTGAATTAATCTACTGAAAAGGAGCATTAACTATAGAAAAGAAGTATTTTAGAATTGCGTAGTTTTGAAACCATTGTGACAAATAGAGCGTTTGCTCCAATGGAGCAAATGCTCTATTTATCACAATGGTTACAAAGCATAAGTTTTACAGAGGCACAAAATGACGTCAGTAGGAGAGAATGTGTTAATGTCAAAGATTTTCGTGAGCATATTTTTCTGTTGGAGGAACCCCTCCTATGTAAAATGGATATGTTCAAAGTCTCAGTTTAAACGAGTTCACTGTAAGTAACATGGGTGTCGTGTAACACGGGTTAAACATATGGGTTTACTGATGCAGGTATTCATTGGAATGTGATTTAAAAACGACCACAAATGACCTAACATTAAAAGCAAGTGGTTGCTTAATGCAGGACGAAAGCAATGCATAAAGCTCATAGGAGAGCTTTCTGCATAACTTTAATTTTGCATTAAGCTATCCCCTGCTATTAAGATTGGTGCTCACTTTAGAGGGGGTTTACAATGCTTCAATATATCACTAATTTGGGGAAGATATCCTATAGCATCCATTCATAGAACAGGAAATGTAGTTTCCAGGAACAAGAATATAGAGCTAATGGCCATGACAATGTTATCATATAAGATGTCAAGTTATCTAACCACAATATGTAAGTTAGAAATGCTATACACGACGAGTGCTATGAGGTCATTTCAACATTCACCTGTAAAAGTTGTCATCTACTACAACTCTGACAATGCAAGTCCACTTACTTCTACAGTCAGCTCTCGTTACAACGACCTCGTTCGTTCCCACATAAAGTGTCGTTGTATTGAAAACGTTGTTGTAATGATCATTAACCCTTCGCTTGCTATTCACGTCAATATACCTACCTGTAAATAGTGAAGACCCAGATGAGACAGCTCCTGCAGGAGCTGTCTCATCAGGGTCTGCACTATTTACAAGTTGATTGTGCAACCAGTGCACTCCACAGCAGTGATTGCACAGCGAAATACCTGTACACAGTGAAGATATATGTAATTATACAACAGGGCATGGGTAAAGAAGGAGAAATGTATTTTAAAATTCAGCAAGCGAAGGGTTAAATTATACAGTAACACCCCTCTAACTAGCATTAATACCAGTCTGCAAGACAGGTGGCAGCTTGATGCAGGGTGAAAGTAATGCAGAAAGCTATGAAAGAGTGGTGGTAACATTTCACTATACACACTTCATACTTCATACAGTAAAACCTCTCTATAAATTACATCAAGTATTTTGTGTTAAAGGCAGATGGCTGCTTAAAGCAAGGTGAAAGTAAAACAGAACGCTCCTACGGGAGCGTTCTGTTTTACTTTCACCTTGCTTTAAGCAACCACCTGCCCTAAATACCAACTAATTAACACAATTTAGTGGCCCGTATAGAGAGGTTTTACTGCAGTTCACACTTCAAACTTCATTTATAAATGCTATTAAAATCTTATAGAACATTCATACTTCAAACTTCATCCTTCACACTTTAAACTTCAAATGTCACACTTTAAACATCACAATTTCTCTATCACGTGGTTTGACGTCATCGGCTACGTGCGCGGATAACACATTGCCGACAACTTTAACAGCGTAACAAAGAATTAATTGTCCAAATTATATACATTCTGTAGTGTTTCAAATAGTATAGACCTTGATAACAGTTCTCCTTTATGAGAGTTCTGATCAAGGTCTTCACTATTTGCACAGGGTAAGTGTTCACATCCTAGGTACTTTGTTTGTAAATGAAGTCTATACTTATCGATAGTGATTAATGGATTATAGAAGAATTGCAATAGTAATACACAATTTTTCATTTATGTAACATTTGCAGACAGCCAGGCTTTTTAATTTTTCTTCACTTTTATAAAATACGTATGGTGAAAACATCTTCTGTGTCCAACACCTCATACACCCAAGCGATTTGTTA
This sequence comes from Azorinus chamasolen, assembly GCA_963576725.1. NCBI lineage: Eukaryota > Metazoa > Mollusca > Bivalvia > Cardiida > Solecurtidae > Azorinus > Azorinus chamasolen. Next base: position 41,441,338 of record OY755244.1, read on the forward strand.
TGGGATTTGAAATTGTATTAACTATATAACCTATAGTGATACAATCTTGTGTGTCTAACTCCTCATACACAAACTCGTCATACATACATCAATAGAAAGATTTACTTCAAAATCTCACAGATGAACAATCTTGATCTGAAGATGTACATGCATGTAAAGAAGGCAAGTTTTGCTCCGATCATATCTGTTAGTGTTATATGACTTTGGAATATTCTTCACTATGTAATATATAGTGAAAAAATATTGAGGGTTCCGTGTCCAATTCTCTAGTTTAATTAATATTCAGAAAAGCAAGAGCCAGCATTCAGCCGATAAGAGTAAAGTAAAGGCAATCATAGACCCAGATGTGGTGTTACTGGGAAGAGCGCAGGTGCACCTGTTTACGCAAACCAAATGACTGTATGCATATAGCTGCCAAGGATGCGAAATGTGACCCATACATTGGATGATGTGAGTCTCCGCGGACTCATGATTTATTATAAAACATGTAAAGCATATTGAGCAAAAGAAAAAAACATCTTTCATCCGTAATTTCATTAAACCCTAAGTGTACAGTAGGATCTGTCCAAAGCGACCAATCATTTACTGAACACATGATTCTTAAAAAACAGGTGCTTGCTTAACGCAGGGCAAAAGGAATACAGAAAGCTCCTTTTTGTATTACTTTCGACCTGCATTAAGCTACCACCTGTCGTACAGACCCATAATTAGACCTCTTTTCGATGGTCATTTAACCCTTCTCTTGCTGAATTTTAAAATACGTTTCTTCTTCTTTACCCATGCCCTGTTGTATAATTACATACATCTTCATTGTGTACAGGTATTTTGCTGTGCAATCACTGCTGTGGAATGCACTGGTTGCACAATCAACTTGTAAATAGTGCAGACCCTGGTGAGACAACTCCTGCAGGAGCTGTCTCATCTGGGTCTTCACTATTTACAGGTAGGTACATTGACGTGAATAGCAAGCGAAGGGTTAAGACATGTTGTACAGTACATTTATTTTCGTAATTCACGAACAACTAAACGCTTGGAAATAATAAACAAATGTTGAATTGTAGAATGCGCTAATACCATCTCTTATAAACCTGTTTGAACAATTTTCGTTTCTGAATTTTAATTGAAAAACTCGAATCCCTATTAACAAAGCAAACACGCCTTTCTTTTTTATTTCATTTAAATATTTTATTCAATAATTAGATTCAATCGCATCAGGTAAACTCTGGTACAATACAGTAAAATGCGACCACCTAAAAGAGGTATCATTCAGGGTGCTAGATGCAGGTGATAGCTTAAGCAACCACCTGCTTGTAAAGACACCCATGTTTATTCATTAAGTGGCCGTAGCAGTCATTGCACAGCGAAATACGTGTACACAGTGAATATATATGTAATTATACAACAGGGCATGGGTAAAGAAGGAGAAATGTATTTCAAAATTCAGCAAGCGAAGGGTTAAAGTGGCAATATTCAACCTTTTGGCGTGCCATTGATTTTTATAACTGGTACATAAACAATAAAACCCCGCTAAACTGGACGTTCAATTAGTATAAATATCGGTCTTGGAGACAGGTTTGCAGCTGAATGCAGGGCGAACGTCAAACAGAAAGCTCCTCTTTAGGAGCTTTTTACCTGATTTTCATCCTGCATTAAACAGCCACCTAACCAAAAGTATCTATTTTTTTCTCTGTTAGAATTCGGGTTTAGAGGGGTATATTGTATTACATTGTACACAGAATAAAACACAGGCAAAGAAAACAGTGCGTCAGCAAAGAGAAATGGCTATCACAACATATTAAGAATAATGCATAATAAATATCTTTAAAAAAAGCTATTCAGAGACATTCAAAGAATGTACACTATAATAATGGTATTAAATATCTGTCAAATTAAATACAATATTTGGAGATTGTTGGTGTTGCTTGTGCCGTGTGGTGGCCGTAAAAAGTCTCCCCGTACACGTAATCGATGTTGTTATCATTCTCTTGCAGGATATGCAAGTAACATACACCACTCTCATCCGCCTCTTACATCATCATAAGTATGTCATGTTTCCTTGTGTTGCTGTTCGGGTGGCTGTTTGTTCTGTATGTGGTGTTTCCTGCAGGACTCATTTTTGTACTTTTAGTACAGGGCACTAGATCTACGAAGGGTTGCTTGTTATTATAATAGCAGACACACGTGCAATGGAAATGACTTAAACAAAAGGCAGATCTACTATTGAATTCAATATACTTTATGGTTGTGTATTTATGTCAGTGAATTCGGAGGAGATGCTGATTAAATATACTGCAATGGGATGTAGCCTTGGTCTGTCCGCATAATTTGTTTTCTATGCGATTAAGATGTTTGAAAAGAATAAGTGAAGGTGGAGTAGAAGAAACAATTATTAGGACTCTTCAAGTAACTTTTATAGGAAATCACTAACATGATTGTACATGAAATGCAACACAACCACAGCAGTACACGAAAGATGTCTTTAAATGACCGCGGGAAAATGACCGAAGCACGTTCGGAGTACTGTAAAAAAAATCATTGCGCGTAAGAATTAATGCATGTTTTGAAGTGCGTTTATTTATATTGATATAAAGATAAACATATTGAATACACTTGAAATCATATAGAAGTTAGTTTTTGTTTGTGCAGAGTCTGTAATTACTTAAAAACGGTATTTATCTTGCCTATATCGGCGTATTAATCGACTTGTGTGACATCATTCACCGAAACTATTTTTAAAACAATATAAAGTATCCAGTCGCCAGGCACATGCTGACGGAATAACAGGAAATTCACATATAGAATTATACAAGTAAGCGGAAAATAGAAGAAAAGCATTCGGCTATTGGTGAATTCGAACCCATGCCGGATCATACGAAAGTGAATTTAAAGCACGAAAGTCTCCAGGCTAACCTACTTTGCTACAGCGCCTAAAGCGATAAACTCTTCTAATTTATCAGTTTTATGAAAATAATCTACCGCTGGGGAAACACGTTTTTAATAAGAATCAAGTTAGAAAGCAAAGATTAACGGATAAATAGTAGATATTTTCTTTTCACTCACATGGTAATTTGATTGAGAAGCTCTTAAAGGGACGGGGATTGTCAAATACTTAATAGTCTGTTCCACCAATTTATGAGTAGGCCTGTCTATAAGTAGAAACTGAGACGACCGTAACTCGACGTTTGTTATTTTCTATTTATGTTTTAGGTATATCTGCTGGATTGGGTTTGTTTAAAAGAACTTGTTTTTTGCTTTTTGTTATACTCGTAGACAGTTCTTCATGGAATGGAAATCTTTTAGGAATATAAATTAGTAGTCTGTCTCTGGATTTTACATTATGTGTAGAGGCATTGTAATAAGGCTGTATGCAAGTCCACGGTATTAACTAATGATAATACAGTTTACTACTAAATAATAACAAATGCGCTGAAATTACAATGTAATATAGTTCCTGATTGGTGAAAAATCTAGCTGCCGCTGAAAAACGACTTGGTAAAATCTGGCGTGACTACATGTACAATTTATGGGACGAGCTCGTGATGACCTTTGCAAACGGTTTGGATTCAGATGAGACGCCGAGTAAATCGATGACATATCAGTTTCGAAACTGGCTGAGAGTCTAATAATGTTTTTTAATAAAATGAACGAAATCCACTCTTTAAAACATTTGTTATGTTTATAAAGGTTAAATAATGTATTTACTACAGTCTTGTACTCGATACTCGAAATGTCGCGGCCAACGTATGACGTCAACGATACACATATGGAGCATCATGTTTCAGAATAGTATTTGTTGTTACAGACATGGCATCAGGACCCCTGCAAAGTTGCTTAAAACAGAATATTTTTCAAACGTCAATCTTTACATAAAAAGAAACACGAAGCCTGCGAAAGCAGAAGTAACACTAACACAGCATGTTCATTAAATATGTAATCCTTTACTCCATGAATATTCATATAAAAAAAATGATGACATCATGATTATTTATTAGATTAACTGTTATAAAAGCACATACGCATAGGAAGATTTTGCCAAGGCAGAAACTGTTGACTCATATCTATATTGTATCATAAGCAAACAAAACACCCTGACCAGACAGCTCCTATAGAAGCCGTCTGGTCTTGGTCTACTCTGTTTGAAAAGGCATATTTATAGAATAAAGGGTTAAATACATCGCCATTAAATTTAGTTTTAACCCCTTCACTCATGATTAGTCATATAAGAAATAATAACATTATGGATACTAATAAAATTGTTTTTTTTTGTAATGGCAGTGTGAACATGTGGCATTTTGGCAATGGCAGAAACTGTAGAATTAGAATAATATTATTTTTATTGCAAACAGAACAGACCTTGATCAGACGGTCGGTGAAAAGTTGCAAAAATCGTCTATATGAAGGAAAGGGATAAACATTTCAATACATCGAGATTAACTACAGTAGAACCCCTCAAATGCGACCGCTTAATGGATAGACATATCTGTCTTTATAAGCATGTGGTTGCTTAATGCAGGATAAAAGTAATGCAGAAAGCTCCTCTGGGAGCTTTCTGCATTACTTTTGTCCTGTATTAAGCTACCACCTGCCTCTACAACCCAGAATTATACCTCTTTTAGGTGGTCGCATTAGAGGTGTTTTACTGTATTACTTTCTATGTCTATGTATAATGCGTTTTAAGGTATTTGATAGCCATTGAAATAAGAATACTGTTTGGACTAGTTTATCAAGATTTCCCAGACTAACTTATATTGTAAAACTATTTGTCAATCTCTAATAACGATTTACATTGTCACAGTAATTTCATGCTCTAGAACAAAATATAACCGGTATTGAGATATCGTGAACGCATACGAAAAAAGCGCACATGAATTGAATTTAAAATCAACAACATCGCCATACAGTAAAATCCCTCTTATGCGACCACTTAATGAACGAACATGACTGTCTTCATAAGCAGGTGGTTGCTTAATGCAGGACGAAAGTTATGCAGAAAGCTCCTATAGGAGCTTTCTGCATGAATTTCGTCCTGCATTAAGCTACCACCCGCCTTTGCTTCTGTGAATTATGCCACTTTTTGGTGGTCGCATTAGAGGGGCTTTACTGTATTTAAGAGTTTCACAATTGTAAGTGATTATTCGTGAGCAACTTCCTTCATCCAATTAGTTTGCATTACATAAATATCAATTTTGTTCCAGTGTTACAGATTTCCAGAAAGCGTCATCTATAAACACAATGCCTTTAATGGTTCACAAGTAGGATTACAGTAAAAGTGTTCCTCTGGGAGCTTTCTGCTAGGCAAGACTTCCACCCTGCACTAAGGTGCCTCCTGCCTAAAAGGGTCTAAATTCTTCTAAAAAAACACTCGAAATAACGAGTTTCACTTTAGACAAGAGGAGCTTTCTGCATTAACCCTTTCCCACATACAAACGCCTTGTCACACATATACAAACAGAGTAGACCAAGATCAGACGGCTCCTATAGGAGCCGTCTGATCAGGGTCTGCTCTGTTTGCTGGTGGAATTTGAAACAATCTGTTTCTTTACTTTCTAAAATGGCTATGATAGTCCACCTTCCACGTTTCATTATAACTATTTTGTTCATGAATATTCAGTAGGTACTGAAATTTGAAATAAACACAGAACAGGGAAAGGGTTAAGCAACCACCTGCCTAAAAGTATCTAAATTCTTCTCTACTTGAATTCTGGTTCAGAGGGGTTTTACTGTAATTTGTTTTCACACTTATCACGAGGTTACGCTTATCCTGCGGAACGCGACCTGGTTGTCTTATTTTCAAACATATTTGGTCCAGTTCAGTACCGAGTAACTCGGCGTCTAATCAGAAACCAAGCTGTTTGACAAGCTGTTTCGAAAGCTTCATCTCCAAGAATGGTAAAAACTATAGTAGGTCAGACTTTTATGAGTCATATTTACATTCGCAGTATAAGGTTAACCCTTTCCTTGTTCTATTTTTATTCGAATTTTCGATACCTACAGAATACCGTATTCATTGACGAAATAATTATAATGAAATACGGAAGGTGGAACATTGTAGCCATTTTAGAAACTAAAGAAACATATTTATTAAACTCCATTGACAAACAATGCAGATCCTGATCAGCCGTCTGATCTGGGTGTTCTCTCTGCGGAAGCGTGAAAAGGCGTTTATATGACGGAAAGGGTTGATTATAGATATTACAGTGTAGCCCGCAGTCATGTATTTACTCAGCTTTGGTGATAATCTTGTGATCCATTAGATGAAATCTAATGGACACGACCTAACCTTGTTCTGAAAATAGCGAGGTTTACCTTAACCCTTTCGCTGCCAAACTCTTTCGTCTGCCAACTTTGTCGTCTGCTACAAATTTTCATTCTTTTGATTTTCTTCATTTTTGGTTCAAAAACATAGTAACAGTAGCAAACAGTTTGGATCCTGATGAGATGCCGAGTTACTCGGCGTCTCATCTGGATCCGAACTGTTTGCAAAGGTAATCACAGATCCGGCATCGACAGCGAAAGGGTTAATTCTGCTTATTTATTGCTATCCGTCTGTGGCATGTCTAAACGTATAGAGAATGGCTTCCGATTAATTTTCAAAGAGAAGACAAGTTGCTGGAGTGCCAAACATGTTGGATCCAGATACGACGTCGCGTTACTCGGGGTCTTGCTCGGATCCTAATTGTTTGTATCGTCCATAGCATGTTAATGATTAACCATCGTGACATTTTCGTGTGAGTCAACTGTCGAGAACATGCGTTGTCCATAATACAATGACTGTAATCTCTTCATACAGTGCTTATATATATTGTTACCGCCTTTCAGTGCCAGCAATGTCGTCTGCTGGACGCGTTTTCGTCTGCTGCAGGTTTTAGCTCTTTCGGCACCAACAAGACCATTTTTATGGCTGCTTACGTAACTCTTTCGGCGCCAATGTCGTCTCTTGGCACCATTGAAAACAGTGCAGTCCCAGGTCAGATGCCGCCTTTTCAAGGCGGCATCTGACCTGGGACGCCACTGTTTTCTGTATTATTTCAGCCCAAGCATGCAGGTTTTTAAAAACAAATGTTTTAATAATATACCGTTATTATTTAGTTTAGAATTATATTTAATATGAAATTATTATTGCAGACGACACTTTTGAATTTGGCGCCAAAAGGGTTAAAGATAAACAGAGTGACAAATACTTTAGAGGCTGAGTTACTCGGTCTCTCATCTCGGTCCAAACTGTTTGCATAAACTGTTTTAATATGATATGTTAATTTTTAGCCTGCTGAGCAAATCATATTTGCGGAATTGTTCACCTACTACATTTTCAAAATTCAAGCTATGATAAATTTGTCTACCAAAATGCAATCATGATGTCAAACAGTTTGGATACTGATGAGACGCCGAGTTACTCGGCGTCTCATCTGGATCCAAACTGTTTGCAAAGGTATTTACTCATCCGCTGATAGCAGGCTAAAGGTTAATATAATACAATATAATGTATCTATTTGGAAAGCACCTTTTCCATATAAACGCCTTTTAACGCCTTTGTAAACAAAAATAGACCCAGGTCAGACGGCTCTTGTACGAATCGTCTGATCAAGGTCTGTTCTGTTTGCTTTTGGAATAACATAGATTCAATTCTACAGGGTCTGCCTTGGCAAAAACTTTCCTTTGGTAATTTGCCATATTAAAATTTCATCCAATTCATAGTCGCGATGTCATTATTTATTACCCGAATATTCATGGTGTATACGATTACATTAGAGAGATACCATCATGCATGTATGATACACGCCAAGACAAAACACGATCCCCATAGGAAGATGCAACCAGGGTCCATGCTTTTAAAGCTTCTTAGTTGAGTCTGAGTTTGTTCTCAAGCTTTTGTTTGGCCAGATGTGAGCCAAAGGCTCAGCTCTGACTAATCAAAAACTTGAGAACGAACTCAGACTCAACAAAATGTTTTATAAGCATGGAACCAGAGCTATAGATAAGGATGCGTACCCAAATCCTCATTTCTCCACCAAATCCTATACTGTGACCACTCTTTAGACTCGTCTCGAAGGTCACAGTATAGGGTTTGGTGGCGAAATGAAGGGATTATTCTTGAAAATGTTTTAATTTACGCATCCTATCTGGGGCTCTGCAGCAACCAATGGTATGTATACTAACGTTTTTAGAGATTTGTCATTCAATATGATAAGCACTATACTATTTGAATATATGCCGTTTGTCTGGCTAGAAATAGGTCTTCACTATTTTGCAAATACAGAAACGAAACGTTTTCTTCATTACTTTACTCATGTATATATTCAATAAAGTTGAAGGGCTTAATAGCTTCATATTGAGAAAAGTAAGTACCTTTCGTCTACGAAAAGCGTGGCCATTTTAGATATTCAAACTATTTGTTTTCTTTTATTTCGTTCCTTAAATTTGACCAATGTCATATTATCCAGCCCCATAATATACAAATACTTTTCAGCCCTCTCACTTCAGTTGAAACTTTGTTGATTTAACAATTACGTGTACATGTATCACAATGCAACATTTATACAGTAAATATTCACTAAATACGAACACACAATTATTACAGATTTCAATACTTACTGAATATTCATGGACAAAAAGGTTATTATGAAATATGGAAGGTGGAGCATTGTAGCCATTTTAGAAAGTAAAGACACAGATATTTGAAATTCTAGTAGCAAACAGAGTAGACCCTGATCAGACGGCTCCTCTAGGAGCCGTCTGATCCGGGTCTACTCTGTTTGCAGATGCGTGAAAACACGTTTATATCAGGGAAAGGGTTAAGTATCATTATCTGTCGTTACGACAGGTGGTCGCTTATTGCAGTGTGGAAGTCATGCAGAAAGCTCATCTTTGAGCTTTCTGCAAGACTTTCACTCTGCATTAAGCATCCTCAATTGTCTAAAACATATCAATTCTTCTTCACTAAAAATCGGATTTACTAGGTTTTACTGTACTATATGTTTTGTTAAATGGTACCCGCATGTTTATAGGAAATATCGCCGTTTTGGTCTTTAGAGGTTTAATTTTTATATTTAGAAGTTTAATGACACTAATCAGTTACTGTTATGGCAACAGAACGACACTGCATGCCGATACTGTTGCTTGTGGTTGGTTATTTTTGTTTGTATATGCTAAATTTAGAAATGTATCAGAAATAGTAGCTTTATTGCTTTCCAATCAACAGTGTCCATGCAATATCAACACTTTACCCCATGAATAGTCATGTAAGAAATAATGTCATCATGAATATTAATTAGCTGAATATAAGTATAACATAATTAACCATGACTGTCACACGCTGTATCAACATATCTATATTATATAAATAAGCAAACAGAGCAGATCCAGATCAGACGGATTTTCTAAAAGGCACGTCGGTGTGTCTAACTATTTGGATCTTGAGGAGACGTTGAGGTATGTACTTACGTCGTCGGTGAAAGAGTTCTCTATACTTACCGAGAGTCTTACGAGCGGTCTATCTAACACTTGCAGAGCGTGACACAAGTCACTAATGTCATAGAGGAGTCACCTCACCAGTGTTTGTCGTGCTACACTTTTCTTTAAAAGTCCCTAAATATTCGCCATAAGCTTGACATGTTTAAATTTTGGAATAGTCTATTTGAAAATTCAGCATTCTAAGGGTCAACACTTTACCCCATACATACGCATTTTAGCGCCTTTACAAACAGGATAAACCCAGATCAAATGATTCCTGTATGAAACGTTTGATGAGTGCCTGCTTATGAAATATTATCGATATGATTCTATAGTTTCTGCTCTGATGAAACATGCGTTCATATTTTGTCATTATTTATTTCATAAAGGTTTCTTACAGCAGCTGTGTGATCACTGTGTGGTCTGTTTGCTTATGGACTTATATAGATCTGATTCTGAAGTTTCTGTCACAGTCCTCCTTGTTAATGTGTAATCATAAAGAAATCAGCCCACTAATATTCATGCAGCAATGAATTAAGGAGATAATTCATGCAGATAATTCATGCAGCAATGAATTCAGGAGATAATTCATGCAGCAATGAATTAAGGAGATAATTCGAGCACCACATTGCTATAATAACATCGACATTTACCATATTCTGCATGAGGTATTAGCTGTGACAAATGATGTCCGATTGCAACATATGTTTATATAAACGGTGGTCAAAATGTCACGTATTTTGGGACAATTGCTTACTGTTGCGACAAATGGCGAATAGCGACAAGTGGCGAATATCGACAAAAGGCGAATAGCGACAAATGGCGAATAGCGACAGATGACGAAAGCGCGTATAGCGACAGATGGCGAATAGAAACAAATGGCAATTAGAAACAAATTTTGAACAGCGACAAATGGCGAATACGAAAGAAGGCAAATAAAAGCTACAAGTGGCGAATATATCGACGAATGGGGGCAATCGAAATCCTACGGCTATAATGGCTAATGCTAAAATGCTCTGGCTGTATGTCTACTATTAAAATAGTGGTGTCAGCCTTAGTCCATCATTGACTATTGATGGAGTCCATACATCAATAAAAGGCTAACATTTGCGAGATGATTTTTAAGTCATCTGATCTGGATCTACACATTTAACAAATGACCATGTACTCCAAAAGGTTAAACTATACAATCAGATCTATGCATTATCATAAGCAATCAGATGGCCCACGTAGGTGCCGTCTGATGTGTATCTGATCTGCAGGTGGCGATGGTCTAGTGGTAACGCGCTTGACTATCAGTCCGGAGGTCTGGAGTTCAAATCCCGGTCCCTCCCGGAAATTTCAGAGACGCTTTTCCATGTCTCCCACCGGAACATCCTCTCCACCCAGGGGTTAAAATGGGTACATTTGAGGGTCACTCGCCGGTACTGCGGCTGCATGATTGCGCCATATGTTAGCAGTGCTCAATATTGTAGGCCAATGACTCAATGACCAGGGGAGTAAATGTACAGTCTGCTGAGCGGTCATTCGGACTGAAAGTAGACTATAACTAGGTCCTTTTTTTTTGTGAAGGCGTAAAAGGTGTCTCTATATGGATTAAAGGGGCAAACACGGATATAATTTTGAGCACGTTACATTAAATATATTCTCTACTGCTCAATATACTTATTTTCGTATTCTTATTCCGGTGAACAAACTATTTAACTTGGTCGCTGCCAATGTCGCATATGTGATTACCTATGCACAATTTGGATCCAGAAGAGACGCCGAGTCACTCGGCGTCTCATCAGGTTCCAAACTGTTTGTTACTGTGACTGTTTCTTGAAACAAAAATGAAGAAAAATAATAATGGAAAATTGTATCAGACGACAAAGTTTGCAGACGACAAAATTTGGCAGCAAAAGAGTTAAACTATTCCACCAGATACATCTGAGGCCTGATCGGTCTCACCAGTATAACTGCAAATTGGGGTGGCATATGCTTATCTTTTAGCTCTATGAGATCCCTTCGAACATTGAATTGTAAATTTTGTTTTACATGGATAATACCACGTGCTTCATCTGCATAGGAAATAGGAATTACATTTAGATAATGATTTATTCGTTTTTTTCTGATTTTCTTAAGAATAATTATGTTTGTGCTTAATCTAGATCATACAATTTTGTCTTATATTAACACAGTTTATTTTGTCTTATATTAACACAGTTACATGTATCAATAGAGCCATTTGCATATCTATCACGCAAGTAGTTAGATTAAGTCTTCTCACTTAGTTATTATTTCCATTAACGAAGTATATGTTTTGTTTAATAATGTATTACAGCGTATTATAACCGAAAAATGTTTTTTTTATAGACAAATGTTGACAGACAGAATAAAAGGAGTACATTTACAAATTAAATTATGATAGTGCATGGCTGACGGAAATTTAAGTCAATGAGTTAATTAAGCAATGGTAACATACATATACAATAGTAACCTTAAATACGATATTAGATTATACAAAACTGCCTATAATACACAAGGAACACATGTGCATATTTCTGATGAAAAACATTGGCAGATCTACAAAGAGACCCTTTTTATGAATGTTTGGCCTGGTTCAATTGACAGTAATGGAGTATTATTGTGATAGATAACAAGTAAATCGGTCACGTGTCATGTATGATGATGATACATCGACAGGTGCTCTATAAGTACAATTGAAGCAGCTGCTACAAATACAGTACTGTTCAATGTATTAGTCATGATACCCGTATTTGAGAAACTGTTGACCAAATATCAAACACATTGGATCCTGATGAGACGCCGAGTTTCTCGGTGCCTGGATAGGATCCAAGCTGTGTGCTAATGCGACCGATGCCGAGATTAGCAGGCTACGGATTAAACGATATGTCAAACGAAATGTCAATTACTAAGTGATTGGAATGCTGCATGTATGGAGTAAAAGTTCGCGGTTGTGTCCTGCTGGTTAGACTGGTGTATATTAATCCATTTTCACCCAACCATTCTTAACCCTTCGCTTGCTGAATTTTAAAATACATTTCTCCTTCTTTACCTATGCCCTGTTGTATAATTACATATATCTTCACTGTGTACACGTATTTCGCTGTGCAATCACTGCTGTGGAGTGCACTGGTTGCACAATCAACTTGTAAATAGTGTAGACCCTGATGAGACAGCTCCTGCAGGAGCTGTCTCATCTGGGTCTTCACTATTTACATGTAGGTATATTGACGTGAATAGCAAGCGAAGGGTTAAAGTACAACACAATAACAGCTGTATACACCAATACATGTATATCCTTATTAGCTAATGTAGTCAATGGCAATCCATATCTCCTCTCTATGAGTTTATTAAAAGGAATAGGTCATTATGGTATAATTTCGATAACTTTGAATTATACTTACATAATAGCAAATAGTGTAGACCATCAGGATAATTATTTCAATTCGGTACATACATACAAGATACATGTTAACCATTTATTTCATAGATACGCATTTATACGCCTTTGCAAACAGGGTAGACCCAGATCAGACGGCTCCTAGAGGAGCCGTCTGATCAGGATCTGCTCTGTTTGCTTATGAAATAATATAGATATGACTCAATATTTCTGCTATGGTCATACTTTTCTGTGCTCATAATGCCAGTATAAAAATGAATCTAATTAATATGGATAATATCGTTATTTCTTACCTGAATATTCAAAGTGTAACGGGTTAATTAATTCTAACTTTGCGTTTCAGGGTCCAATCTGTTTTATATTTGGTCAATAGTTTCTAAAAGTGTGTATCAAGATATCTGGTCAATAGTTTTCTCAAAAGCTTGATCAAATTGGAAGTAATGACAATTGCACCAGGGCCCAGGTTATAAAACTCCTGAGTCTGAGTCTGAGCTCATTCTCAAGTATCTGATTGGTCAGATTCTAAGCAAGCTCAGAATCTGACCAATCAGATGCCTGAGAATTATCTTAGACTCAAGCAAAATGTTTTATAATCTCGGGGCCAGATCAGCAATTAGCCCTTCGCTTGCTATTCACGTCAATATACCTACATGTAAATAGTGAAGACCCAGACGAGACAGTTCCTGCAGGAGCTGTCTCATCAGGGTCTGCACTATTTACAAGTTGATTGTGCAACCAGTGCACTCCGCAGCAGTCATTGCACAGCGAAATACCTGTACACAGTGAAGATATATGGGACTGGATAAAGAAGGAGAAATGTATTATAAAATTCCGCAAAAGAAGGATTAAGTAGACATCATTTTTACAGCGTGGTAGGAGTGAATGGTTCAGTGTCACAAATTATAGACTCTCCAAAAATGCCATAGTCGTTATCATGAAAACGCTACGTTTGACCTTTCAGTCAGTAGTACAATAATTATACTGTTACACAAATGTAACCCATTACCTGTTGAATGTTCATGTGATAAATAATTACATCATGGATATATATTAACCGATTGCTTATTAGCACGGAATGTTTTGACAATGACCCTTCTCTTGCTGAATTTTAAAACACATTCCTCCTTCTTTACCCATGCCCTGTTGTATAATTATATATATCGTCACTGTGTACAAGTATATCGCTGTGCAATCACTGCTCTGGAGTGCATTAGCTGCACAGTCGACTTGTAAATAGTGGAGACCCAGATGAGACAGCTCCTGCAGGAGCTGTCTCATCTTGGTCTTCACTATTTACAGATAGGTATATTGACGTGAACAGCAAGCGAAGGGTTAAGACCATTTAAGCGGTTGCTAAATACATGGTAAAAGTTCTGCAGAATGCTCACCCGTGCCATGTCTGTAATCATCAACAATTATCAAGAGATAGCCAGCCAATAATCGTGCATATTGTTTCCATTAGAAAAACGTTATTCTAATTCGTTGATCTGCGCCTGTGCCATTACTTTTTTACGACAAAATGAAATACCCCATCACCACCACCACTACCACCACCACCACCACCACCACCACCACTGTATTCATTGCTAGTCCATGTACATGTATGGTTTTTTGTAATTCCGTTTTGGCACATTTGCAAACAGTATACCCAGATCGGACGGTTCCTATAGCAACCATTTGACCAGTGTTTAACATATTATGGGTTAACCCTTTACTTAATAAAAAACACGTTTTCATGCATTTGTAAACAGAGAAGACCCAGATCAGACGGCTCCTGTAGGAGCCGTATGATCAGGATCTGCTCTGTTTGCTTCTGACATGATATAAATGTGATTCTAAAGGTTTTATTAAATCAAAATATTCCCTTGATAATTTCGCATTATAAGAATTCTGCTAATAAATATTCATGGTGCCATCATTTCTTATATGAATATGCAACAGGGAAAATGCTCTGACCCTTTAGCCATCCAATTTAGGCACACCTTGCAAGTAAACGGCGATACAATAAACTGTTTCTTTTATGATGTAATACTAGTAAACATTGCCATGATGCATATAATTCCGACGAGAAGGACTCAATTGCTTTAGGTCGTGTTTTATAGTACTGCGGAGGATATTAAGGGGGCTGAAAATATGTTTATTACTCCTTTTATAACGGACTTGTGACACGTTATATTTAACCCATTACCTCATAGGTGATTTATAGATACAACCTCTTTGAATAAATCTAGAGAAAAGTGTTTTTTTAGAATTTTGTAGTTTGAAAACCATTGTGATAAATAGAGCATTTGCTTCTATAGGAGCAAATGCTCTATTTATCACAATGGTTTCACAAAGTGACTTTTACAGAGTCGTCAAAAGTCGTCAATATGAGGGAATGGGTTAAGGAAGTCTCTGTTTTTGTTTACCAATACAATTAATGTGAGCAGAATCATTTCATTCGACGCTGTTTCAAGATGATATTGCAATCGGAATAACTTGTATAAAATCAACCTTAAAAGTGACTTGCATCTAAATGCAGCTGTTATGTAAAAAGTGTATCGAGTTTCAAAGTAATATGGTTCGAAATCAAAATGAAAGTTATTATCTCTATAAGAACAAAGAAACAATAACCTGTAAGACTAAAATCAAATAAACAATAACTTGTATGACTGCAATCAAACACCTGTTATCAGATCTAGTCTATTTAGCCCTTTGAATGTACTGGCATTGCAAGTGTGTAGACCCAGATCAGAGTCACCATAGAGAATGGAACGTCGCAGCTGTCTTATGCTGAGGTCGGAAATGTTGTCTTGTTGAAACAGTATGTCGTCATGTCAAAAACATATGTTATCCTGTTGAACTAAAATGTTATTATGTCAAACGCGTAAGTTGTCCTCTTCAAAACACGTGTTGTTATGTGAAATTGTTATGTCATTATGTTAAATAGACGCGTCATCTTGTTCAATTCGAATGTGATTATGTCAGTTCTGCAAGCTATTTTGTTATAATCATATATCATTATGTTAGACTAACATGTTATCCTGTTGAAAGGGTACGTTATTTTGTTCACTGTTAAACTACTATGCTATTAGGTCAAATGGGTAAGTTGTCTTCTTCAATACAAGTGTTGTTATGTTAAATTGTTATGTCATTAAGTTGAACACATACGTCATCGGGTTAAAATCCAATGTGATTATGTCAGTTCTGTAAGCTATCTTGTTATAACCAAAGGTCATTTTGTTAAATTGATATGTTATCCTGTTGAAGGGGTACGTTGGTTTGTTCAATGAAATAGTGATCCTGTTGAATGTGCATGTTTTCTTGTTCAAACAGTATGTCATTATGTTATTCAGCATGTGGTCTTCAAGAAACAGTATGTCGTTATGTCAAATACATATGCTATCCTGTTGAACTAACATGTTATATGATAATATATTTGTGCGTTATGGGGATACCATATATCGTCAAGTTGTTGGTATACCCATGGGTACAAATTGTGCCCCTCTTGTTGCAGATTTGTTTTTGTATTGCTATGAGAGGGATTTTATGCTTAGCTTAAAACCTGATACACAGACCGATATTGTTAATGCTTTTAATAAAACTTCAAGGTATTTAGACGATATTTTGAATTTAGATAATCCTTATTTTGATACTATGATTTCTTCAATTTACCCAAAAGAACTGTCATTAAACAAAGCTAATCAATCTGACATTAATGCTTCATTTTTAGATTTGAATCTTTCAATTACAAATGATAAAGTTTCGTCCAAAATATACGATAAAAGAGAAGATTTTAATTTTAAAATTGTTAATTATCCTTTTCTAGATGGAGATGTGCCACGTTCTACATCTTATGGGGTTTATATTTATCAACCTATTAGGTTTGCCCGAGCCTGTTCTTTGCTTGAAGATGTTAACAGACGTAATTTAGTTATAACTGATAAACTTCTTAAGCAAGGTTACAGATATCACAAACTTCGGAAAACTTTTTCTAAATTCTATTATCGACATTTACCTCTCATTAGTAAATATAATTGCAATCTACGGACGTTACTGCGACAAGGCATTTCTCAACCAGAATTTTATGGGGATGTTATCTACAAACTTAGGAAAATTCGGGGTCATATCCATTTTCATGATTTGTTTATTAAACGCATTAAAACATTTAAAAAGAGAGGTTATGATCCTATTATATTGCAACGCACTGCATGTTTGGTTATCGACCCTTTTACAGTCGGCAGCTACGCTTCCCTCTTTGCTTGCGCGATGACAGGCCGAGGGTAGTACTCTATGATGGTATACTCTTAATCTTGGATACAGGATGAGCTTACCAGACTCATGTATTACTTTTTCCCTGTCGTGCCCTTAACGGCTTACCTGCAGGTGCTCTGACTTCAGCAAAGTCATTGAGTACATATTTGACGGATTGTCACAGTTATTATGCTATGTTTTACATGTTGTCCTGTGTTCACCGTCGTCTATGTTGTGGGTAAGTCCAGCGGGGATACCTTTATTTACACTATTTGTAAAGCTAGGGTGACTTTGAGAGAAGTGTGAGGTTAGGACGTCCGTAAACCGGTTTAAACCCCCAGTGGTGTTTTTGCTACTGACCGTGCCAAGGCGGTACTATCTTTGTCACCCTTCCTTTTGTTTGCCTTGCGTCTTTGTGCTTGTGATTTTGTTCATGTGTGGAACGTTTGTCTCTGGTTCTTGTGTGTCTTTTGGTGTTTTCTGTGTTCATTTCGTGTGTGTTTGGGTGTGATGTGTGTGTGTGTGTGTGTGTGTGTGTGTCATGCTGTCTATCGGTGTTTTGGTGGTGGTTGCGTCTTGTATGTGGCTTTGCCTGCTTGACTTTACTACTTTTCCAATTATGTCAAACGCGTACGTTGTCTTCTTCAAAACAAGTATTTTATGTTTTATTGTTATGTTATTATGTTAAATACATACGTCATTTTGTTAAATTCAAATGTGATTATGTCAGTTTGTAAGCTATCTTGTTATAACTACATGTATATGTCATTATGTGAAACTGATATGTTATTCTGTTGAAAGGGTAGGTTGTTCTGTTCACTGAAACAGTGATGATGTTGAATGTGCGTGTTGTCTTGTTCAAACGGTATGCCATTATGTTATTCAGCACGTGGTCTTGTTGAAACAGTATGTCGTTATGTCAAATACATATGTTATCCTGTTGAACTAACATGTTATTATGTCAAACGCGTAAGTTGTCTTCATCAAAACACGTGTTATTATGGTAACTTGTTATGTCATTATGTTGAATACATACGTCATCTTTTTAAATTCAAATGGGATTATGTCAGTTCTGCAAGCTATCATGTTATAACCATATATCATTATGTTAAACTTGTATGGTATCCTGTTGAAAGGGTACGTTGTTCTGTTCACAGTTGAACTACTATGCTATTGGGTCAAATGGGTAAGTTGTCTTCTTCAAAACAAGTGTTGTTATGTTAAATATTGTTATGTCATTATAGGAATATGTTTAAATACGTTTGTCGTTGGTTGCGTAATGTGATGCTGTTCAAGCGAAACACCCCAGTCATATTCAACTATTAAACTATAATCTAACGGAATAGTGCTAAGCAAAGGACATGGAGGTTGTTTTAAAGAAACTTGGGTTAGAGAAACATTTTCCTGCATTCATTAAGGAAAACTTCATCCCGGATGTTGTGTGCAAAATGGAACTACACGACATGTACTTTGTTGGGATTTTAAATAGGTCGGATGTAATGAGGTGTTACCACATGCCGAATAACACAATGACATGCTATTTGAACAAGACAACACGCACATTCATCATGATCACTAATTCAGTGAACAGAACAACGTACCCGTTTAACAGGATAACATACAAGTTTAACATAATGGCTTATGATTATAAGAAGATAGCTTTGATAACTGACAGAATCACATTCGAATTTAACAAGATGACGTATGTATTCAACATAATGACATACCAATTTAACATAACAACACTGGTTTTGAAGAAGACAACTTACGCGTTTGACATACTAACATGTTAGTTCAACAGGATAACATATGTATTTGAAATAATGACATACTGTTTCAACAAGACCACATGCTGAATAACATAATGGCATACCGTTTGAACTGAAAAGCGTTTTATAATAATTTTCTAATCAACTGAATGCGGGAAACGAGTGCACTGTCATTTGCAAACTGTGTAAAGGCAGATCAAAGGGTCCCCCAGAGCAGAGGAGCCCTCTGATCAGAGCTTGCTCCGTTTGTCATTTAAACTTCTCTCGAAACACCAGTAAACCAGTAACCAATGGTGGGCTATTCCACTCTAAATCTTGAACGTTGAAAGGACTAAATAGACGATAACACAAATTACGGTAGACCATGGTCCAAGGTTATAAAACTTCCGAGTCTGAGTCTGAGATCATTCTCAAGTATCTGATTGGTCAGATTCTGGGCAAGCTCAGAATCTGACCAATCAGATGCTTGGGAATGATCTCAGACTCCAACAAAAATGTTTATAACCTTGGGGCCCGTATTCACGAAGCACTGAGTCTGAAACTCAGACTCAAGTCTCAGAATGGAAACTACCACACCTTGAACAATATAGTTTTGATCAACCTGAGAAATGATTATGTCAATTTAAGCTATAAAAGAATTATTTAAGGCAATTTTCATTCCGTTTTGCCGAGGCATGATTGCCATATTCAGATTGAGCTTTGAGTCTTAAGTTTCAGGCTTAGTGCTTCGTGAATACGGACCCTGGGTCCATAAGCGGCCATTCATTTATTGAACATAGGCGTCTTAAAAGACAGGTGATTGTTTAATACTTTGCAAACGTAATACAGGAGCTTTCTATGACATTTTAACCTGCATTAAACTACCACCTGCCTTACTCACCCATTATTAAACCTCTTTTTGTAACCGCTTAAGACACGTTCTACTGTACTCTGATAAGGGTTTTTTTTGTGACATGACTCGAGTGTAAATCAATCCACCGATTTAACCTTTGGCCTGATATGGGTGGATGAGTGAATAACTATGCAAACAGTTTGGATCCAGATGAGATACCGAGTAACCCGGCTTCTCATCAGGATCCAAATTGTTTGATATCCTGATTGCATTTTGGTAGACAAATTGATTATAGCTTGAATTTTGTGAATGTAGTAGGTGAACAAATCTGTAAACATAATTTGCTGAGCAGGCTAAAGTTTAAGATGTAGATTAAGATTAAGTTTGAAAAGGAAATCACATACACTCGATTAGGAATGAAAGATTTACATCAGTGCGTGTGCTATTTTTATGAAAGATCTATTTGCACGGAGGTTTACGAACCAGTGAAGAGATTTATGTTGCCAAGACTATTGGACTTCAAAGCAAACCAGTCGTCATTCAGACGAGATAACGAAATATTCTTTTGTATACACAGATGGTAAGTTCTGAAAATAGCCACACACGCTTAATATGTGTAGAACTGTTACAAAGTAGCAATGAAACTGTCTGCTGCCACCTCCCCGTTCGCCCAACAGAATGATTATCCATTTAACCCAATCCCTCATATTGATGACTTTTGACGACTCTGCAAAAGCCATTTTGTGAAACCATTGTGATAAATAGAGCATTTGCTCCTATAGGAGCAAATGCTCTATTTATCGCAATGGTTTCAAACTACAACATTCTAAAAGTTTCCTTTTCTCTAGTTAATGCTCCTTTTCGGTAGATTTATTCAAAGAGGTTGTATCTAAAAATAGCCTATGAGAGAATGGGTTAAATGCGGGGGAAAATGGTTAGCTATTCTTTTCAAACAATACAGACCCTGACCAGAGGCCTCCTATAGAGGAGTCTTCATTATGTGTCATTCAAGCTCGTCTGGCAAAGTTTAAACCTTCATACTAATTGGATTTTCTAGTTAATTTTTAGCATGCTGAGCCAATTAATTTTACATACTTTTCACCTACAGCATTTTCAAAATTCAACCTATGGTCAGTCTGTCTACCAAAATGCAATGAGGGTTTCAAACAGTTTGAATCCTGATGAGATGCCGAATTACTTGACCAAAAAAAAAGAACAGACACGGACTACAAAATAATCAGTGTCTGTGATAATCTATTATTTTTTAGCCATCTGCATCATTTTATATACTGCATGCTGTGAGGCCACTGTTCGTAAAGTGTTTTACTACTTTCAATTTTTTTTGGAAATTTTGGAAAAGATTGTGAACACTTATTTACAGATGAAAATGCTCTTTATCTTTTTCCCATAATACGTTTTTTCACTATACAAAATTACTTCAAATCTTGAGACTATACCATTAATATTCTTCAAATGTTCAGCATGTGGTATATGTATTGTTCTTTTATTTACTGATTAATTGTTATTTTTACATGTCCTGTTTGTCGGAAAATAGTTATAAAGCTAATGTTATTATGTTCTACATAACCGACTCTAAATAAAGCTTCTTGTATATTGTATCTTGACCCAAACTGTTTGCATAGGTATTCACTCATCCGCCCAAAGCAAGCTAAATGTATAAATAATTGATGGAGCGTTCCACTATGATTCTAATATATCGAAAAGGTTAAAGAGGAAGTATCTACAGTGAACGTACATTTCAATAATATCATAAAACTTAATATCAAATATATTGATGTTTGTCATTTTCAATGTTCATTAGATAGGTTGTCTTGCGATATACTACTTTTCATCATATAAACAAATAAGTTTTGTATATTTTAGGTTTATTTGAAACGCATCGAATGTAGGGACTTCCCCTTTAACAATCTCGGTTTTCTGCAATGTCTTCTATACCAACATATACTCAGTGTCAAACAGTTTGGACCATGAGGTGATGCCGAGTTACTCGGCATGTTCTGCGGGTCGGGTCCAAACTGTTTGCAAAGGTTATAACGGATTCGCCTATGTCGGTGAAACAGTTAAGAACTGCAAGAAACGCATTTTTGTCAATACATGTATAATGTAGGGAAAAATTGTTTTTATTTTCTGCCTACTGTACAGTGCTCCCTCTCTACAACGACACCCTTTTGGATACGATGATTGTATGTGTTGTTCAGAGGGAGTTGTTATAGGAGGGAAAATCAAACATAATTAGCTTGTTTGCAGATTCCCAGATAAGGTTATTTCGAGAACTAAAACCGTTATGCCTCAATCAAACCCTATGTCGTGACCACTCTTTAAAATCGTCACAAAGTGACGATTCTAAAGAGTGGCCACAACATAGGGTTTGATGGAGGCATAAATAAAATACGATGGAAAAAGGTTGTTTCTGGAGCATTGATGTTTCGGAAACAGTGACATGCGTTGTTGTAAGGAGGGAATCGTTATTGGGAGGGCCGTTGTAGGGAGGGAACACTGTAATATTATGTTCGTTTCAGTTATCAAGACATGCATTTCACCCTAATACGTTGTAGTGGAAATTATAATTACCTCTCAGATCATTCTGGATACAAATGACACGCTAGGATACCCGGAATCTCATCTTGGTACAACTTGTATAAACAAAACTCCTTCATGTATTATGAAAGGAAAGAACAAACACATAATTATGTTTTCGTTGGATACAACATACAAAACATATGTTGAACAATAATATTGTCAGCCAGGGACATACCTTCCTATAGGCCGCGGCCTATACTTTCCCCCCAGAAAGTTGAAAAAGGGGGAAAATGAAACATGCCGTAATGCAATATTCATAAATTATTAATTTAATATTTGCTGTGTGTGTTTGGGCTGCAAATCCCGTCTTTACAATTTACTCTATCAGTAAGCATTTTTCTACGCCTCTGCAGAGTAAACCCAGATCAGACTGCTCCTATAGAACCAATCTGATCTGGGTCTACTCTGTTTGTTCATGATATAAAATAGATATAATTATGCAGTGTTTACCAAGGCCAAATAATTCCCGTGTTCATTTACCATTATAAAATAAATCTAATTATTATTTATGATGTCATTGTTGCTTACATGAATATTCATGGAGTAAAGGGTTAAACAGGAATGCCATAGAAACATGATTTATTCGGTCACTCATTAGAAGCAATGCCAATCTGTAATTAATGCAGACTGTCCTGGATATATACTGAATGAAATATATTAACCCTTGTAACGCTGAATTTTCACCGTGCAATATTCCACCGGTGTTTAATCCATTCCTTAATAGGTTATATTTAGATCCAAACTCTATAATTAAATCTACCGAAAAGGAGCATTACCTAGAGAAAAGGAATTTTATAGAAATTAGTATTTTTGTAACCATTGTGATAAATAGGAGCAAATGCTCTATTTATCACAATGGTTTCAAAACGTGACTTTTGAAGAGGCGTTAAAGGGCGTCAATATGAGGGAATGCGTTAACTATAGACTTCTCTCATAATGAAAGGCTTAAACTTTGAAAGAAGATTTTGAATGACAAACAACACAGACCCTAATCATAGGGTTCCCAGAGGAGCAAACAATGTGATCAGGGTTTACACTGTTTGCAGATGTCAGTGGATGCGTGTCTCGCATTCTAACGTTAACCCATTTGCTCCCAGTGGATTCTTCCATGCTTAAATATTGGATTTGTCTATCTTTCATCTAAGGGATATCTGGTCTAAATTTTCATTTTTGTTTTGTTTTATATTAAATTTCCTATCAGCAAACAGTGTAGACTCTGATCAGACGCCGCATATTGCGGCGTCTGATCAGAGTCTACACTGCTTGCCTACGTCCCAGATATGGGATCGTGGGAGCAAATGGGTTAAATAATGTCTCTTTTTGTCCCATTTACGTTTTTCCAATACCTTGCAGCATTACCAATCTAAAAATGTTATCATCCAATCCCATTCCGCCAATTGTAAAATTGCAACTGAGAATTGGGTACTCTAACAGTATTATGACCATAGAACTAATCAACATTTATTTGGGAATCAATTTCATGTTTGTGTCATTAGGATGCAACGGGGAGTAATATATAGAGAATGATTGGCTGCAAATAGAATCAGGCCTTTGCCATGGACAATGAAATTACAAATCAGTATTTGGCTTACCAAGGCCGGTCAAGAAATAATTAGACCATCTGTCGGGAAAGTTACATGTGGGCTCAGATGCTGATAAACGCCTGTAAGCCAAGGTGAACAGCAAATCTTAAGTCCGGTTTTTGGAGCATGTTATTATTCGAGTTGACATTTTGGCAGCATAAAAACTCTCTGACAGACATATCGATCTTGGTCAAATACGTTTCGAAGAAACACGTATATTATATAAGACGTCATACATCAGAAATACATGATGCAGATACGAAGTGCCGTCAGGAAATGTAAATGAAATGTCTTTGATGTTTCTCCGCTAAATCTGTTCTTGCTGCTACTCATTAGAATCACATCGGAGAAGGAGCTGTCTCATCAGGGTCTGCACTATTTGCAAAATAATTGTGCAACCAGTACACTTCACAGCAGTGATTGCACAGAGAAATAATTGTAGACAGTGAAGATATATGTAATTATACAACAGGGTATGGGTAAAGAAGAAGAAATGTTGTTTTTTTAAAATTCAGCAAGAGAAGTGTTAACAATACGATTGCTGTTTTGAGAACATTGGCAAACTGCGCAGATCTAGAGTGCCATTGAGTAATACGGCGTCACTTCAAGTACATCGATCACATATTTTTAATCGTCAAAAAAACGAAATCTGGGACTATCATTAATGTTTCATATTAAGTCGAATGTCTCACATGATTTATTTATCTATATCAGATTTTACGTCGTTTTAGCAGTATTTCAGTCATACAACGACGTCCAGCTAATTACATTTGGAGAAAGACCCCAGAGGTTCGTCTGTGCACGGACGAAATTTCCTCGCATGAAAAATACAAATGCCCAGTCATCCATGTCTCACATAAAGCCGAATGTCTCGCACGAAGCCGAATGTCTTACTTGAAACCGAATGTCTAACATAAAGTCGAATGCCTCACGTGAAATCGTGTCTCCCATGATGCCGAATATCCTACGGGAACTGTTTGATCTGAGTTTGCCTGGTTTGCAAAGGTATTAAACAGCGTTTATTTCAAGTACAGGATTTACACGAGTATAACCTCACTGAGCGAAACTTAAGTCTCGCTTCCAAGCTGGACATACATTTGCCGGGTGTCGTACAGGTTTGCCGAATAAGTTTCCAAAATTAACAAAATATGACAGCCCTCCTCGATAGTGGCCATACACGTATTTGTTAAATTATTTTTGTCACCTCGTTGAGAGGTGTGTTTATGCTGCCAGTGTGATTCAATCATTAAACGTCGTTATATTTACCTAGCAATTTACCACTTGTACCATTTACTCCATTAACCCTTCTCTTGGTGAATTTTAAATTACATTTCTCCTTCTTTACCCATGTCCTGTCGTCTAATTACATATATCTTCACTGTGTACAAGTATTTCGCTGTGCAACCAACATGTAAATAGTGCAGACCCTGCAGGAGCTGTCTCATCTGGATCTTCCCTATTTACAGGTAGGTATATTGACGTGAATAGCAAGCGAAGGGTTGATATTACTTGACCATTTTTAAACTGAGATTCATCAATTTCCGTTAGTTTCCGGCTATACTAGGATGAATTCGATTACCATACACACCAATACATACGAATATATACGGAATATGCACGGAGTCTCAGTTTAATCTGGTCAAGTAATATTAACACATTGTATCACTTGTAGAAACAGCGTAGACTGAGGCAAATAAGTTGGTACAGATATTAAAAAAAAATAGACCAACTTATTTTGGAACAAAACATGACCTACTGTAATGTAAACAAAACAAAGTGACTACAGCGCTTCTTTATTTTTAAAAGCCTTAGCAAGCAGCAATTTTTTTCAACATAGTTGTCTTGGTGCAATGGATATGTATCTGGACTTGCATGTGGCGGTCTTGAGTTCGATTCTTACCAGAGACTAATTTTTTTTCATTAAAATACTGTCCGTACAAAACAACAATAAATACTAATAGTAACATATAATAATTATAAACAAAATATTAACATATAATTGAAAAAGAATAAAACATTGAAAAGAAAATTACACAATAACACAACTTCAAAGTGTAAGCTACCCGCACATAACAAAGCCCAATATGTACGTTATGTCGTATTTACGGCATATCCGACAGAACCTCGAGCTCGTTCTTTTAGTAGTATAGATTTCTCCTTATTTACCCATGTCCCTTTGTAGAATTAAATATATCTTCACTGTCTACAAATATATCGATGTGCAATCACTGCTGTGGAATGCACTGGTTACACAACCAACTTGTAAATAGTGCAGACCCTGATGAGACAGCTCCTACAGGAGCTGTCTCATCAGGGTCTTCACTATTTATAGGTACATTGTGTAGGTATATTGACGTTAATAGCAAGAGAAGGGTTAAATCTGATTATTTTATTTGTTTAAAAATGACCAAATATAAAACAGCTTGATCCTGATGAGATGCCGAGTTACTCGGCGTCTCATCTTGATTCAGGCTGGCTGTTTTAAAATACCAATTAGTACCGGTATTGGCACGAGACAGTCCAGTGCCAAAGCCGGACAAGTTCACTTATTTTCAGCGCTATGGGTTAGTCACTCAAATCTCTGTGGGGAGTTTGTCTCGTATCCAAAGCCTAGCACAAATTACCGGTATTGTAACTCCCGCTGGCATTAGATCGAAAAAGACTATAGTTCTTATTACAGGGGTAACTCCATCCTGTAATATGTATACAGCGCTCCCTCCCTACAACGGCCCTCTCAATAACGATTCCCTCCTTACAACAACGCATGGCACTGTTTCCGAAACAACAAGGCTCCAGAAACAACTTTTTTTCCATCGCATTTTCTTTATGCCTCCATCAAACCCTATGTTGTGACCACTCTTTAGAATCGTCACTTTGTGACGATTCTAAAGTGTGGTCACAACATAGGGTTTGATTGAGGCATAACGGTTTTAGTTCTCTACATACGCCTTATCTGGGGATCTGCAAATAAGCTAATTATGTTTGATTTTCCCTCCCTATAACAACTCCCTCTAAACAACACATACAATATATCTTCGTATCCCAAAAGGTGTCGTTGTAGAGAGGGATCACTGTATAAAGGTAATTGTAAACTTATCCTATTCTTTACTCACAAATTCACCAGCACAGTGTCATACAGTGTGGATACTGGGGAGACATCGAGTTACCAGACGGCGCATTTGTATCCAAACTGTTTGACAGTTTATAAATGGCATCAGTGTTTTGACCTTAGGTTTGAAGTTACAATAGTTTTGCACTAAGCCGTCGATAAGAGTTCATAATCACGTTTAATAGGCGATGTGTTTGGGTAATACTCGAAGTACGGGTTCATTTATAATTTCGCCGATATGAAACAGAATAAAATACGAAATATGAAATATTTGATTTCATTGTGCAGCATATTAAATATTCCCACAAAACTCATTGTTAGCTAGTAAAAACATGTTCCGTCTAGCTTAAAGGCTCGGCCCGGGGGAACCTTGTTTTCTTCAAGTAGATCTATCCTTGGGAAAACCTTTACAACAAATAATTCTTCCACACATAATCAATGGGGAATCGCAGAAGTGCATTTACTTTCACTATGTCTACTACATGTATTAGTATACATGTACATTTAAACCTGTTTAAAGCGATCATGAACGATGTTCTCTGCTCATATTTTCGTCAATTTGGCGTAACAAAATAACTTTAGAATCAGTATCTGTGTGACTTGAAACTAATTTGGTGCAAAAGTAGATGGTAGAAAAGAATTGCTTGTATCGAAAAAGAGAAGTTTAATTTCGTCGGAAACCAACGTCCGCCATACACCGAAATCTGTCGTACAATAAATGAATTATATGCACCGGACGTACGTATACGATGTACATGTAGGCAACGTTTTACATAAGTTATAAATTTTCTGTTTGTGTTTTACACTTTCCACAGACCCTTGCCAGTCAATGTTGTGAAAATGCATTTAATATTCAGTGTTATTCCGAAATTGGAGATTGACAGAACATTACTGTTACACTAGATATAATTATAGACAAGGGATCGAACTTCCTATTTACGAATTTTACCCCTCTCCCAAGTCATGCCTCTGTTGACATTCAATCAAACGGTATATCGGGTAAAGCTTTTTGCCAATACGTAGTCTAATGTATAATCTATGTAACTGCAAAGAGAAAAGCTCCTAGTTGAAACGTTCTCAGAAGCCACAGCGGATAATCTCGAGAAACACGATAATTTTGACAGGTCTGATACGACCTCGCACCGACTAAAACGGCTATTTGAACGTTTGCCAGCGCCGAATCAGGGCTGTATGCAATAGCTAGTAAGCAACTGTGTTCAAACGTTCAAATAGCCGTTTTAGCTATTGACATGGTTTTTACATGCGACACGCCGTACCTTCTAGAGGAACATTTATGCTAAGTGATTTCACAATCCATCCATGGAGTTCTGAGTTACAGCCCGGACAACACCGGACGGACGCACGAATGGACTGAAACATTTCTAAGTTCAAAGGGGCATAACTGCGATATTACTGAGGCCAGAGTTATATACATTGTGCATGACACTTCCTCTTATCATGATCTTTCTATGTATGAAGTTTCAATCCAATGGCATGAGCCATATAGGAGTTATCGTCCGGACAAAATTGGCAGCCGCCCGCCCGCCGTACATCACCATTTCAATAAACGGAGTTTTCCGTGGAAAACCCGGTAAAAACGAAATAAAAAACGAAAAAAACCCAAACAACAACAACAAAATCAAAACAACACAACAAAAGAACAAATGTTTAACATATGGACGACTACATTATAATATTCCAGGAAAGTTTACTTATCACATATTCATAAATATTCATAAATATCCCGGTGAAATATTGTGCATCTGTAGTTCCTAAGTATATGTTTTATTATACATGTACAGATGAAATGTTTTATTATACATATGTACTTCGATAACTCGAACTTTAGGAGACCATAAGATTACTTCGAGAAAATAGAGGTTCGATTCATCCGTTTTCTAACGTTACTATAGTCGGCAAATAGCTTCTGATATAGCTAATGTTATTTGTTGTAAACCCGACTGAAAATAAAGCTTCTTGTATCTTGTATCTTGTAACATGAACACTTTTTATGTTCACGCCTTATTGCAGGTCGCAAGTAATACTTAAATGCCCCACAGGAGCTTTCAGCATTACTTTCGACCTGCATTAAGCCGTCACGTATATTTCTAGATATGAGTAGTGAAACATTTTAGAACAATTATAACTTGTAAATTTTGAAAGCAGCGAACATTTACTTCGAGTAACCCCGAAGTTCGAGTTATTATAATTCGAGATATCTGGACAACTGTATTTAGATACTCCTTTTTAAGCCTTGGTAAATAGAGTAGACCAAGATCAGCCGTCTGATCAGGGAATGCTCTGTTTGGTAGTGACATAATATAGATATAATTTTGTTGTTTATGTCATACTAAAATTATATATTTGTTTATTATGTCATTATACTAAATATATTGATTAATACTCGTGATATCACTATATTTTTTAGTAAAAGGGTAATGTTTACATGCTTCTTTGCATGACGTAATATTGATAGACAGTCATTGATCAATCAGTTCAGTCGAATTGTACTATAGTTTTGTCGGCTTCGGATGCTTATCACCATCAGATTGAGGTTGGTCTGGCATATCACCATCAGATTGAGGTTGGCCTGGCAAATGAACCGGGTGCTGGTTTGCAGTGGATTCACGTTGCTGGTATGTTGGTGGATTGAACGCCTGGTTTGCAGGGGGACCAGGTTGCTGGTATGTTGGTGGATATAATGCCTGGTTTGTAGAGGAACCAGGTTGCTGGTATGTTGGTGGATAGAATGCCTGGTTTGCAGAGGGACCAGGTTGCTGGTATGTTGGTGGGTGTAATGCTTGGTTTGGCACCATATCGGTTCGGGGCTGCTGAAAGCCATAGAAATACGTCTGACCTTCGGGGTTCCTGTTTGAAAACGCGACTGAAATAAAACAAGATTTGGTAATGGAGAAATATTTTCATTTCAAATTGCCAGATAGTTGTTTTTAAATTCTATATATGAAAAGGTATGCCTTCACCAGAGGAATAACGTTGCCAACTAAATGCATGTACAATTTTCCATCCATCTATTCATCCATCCATCCGCCCGCCCGTCTGTCCGTCCGTCCGCCCATCCATCCATCCATCCATCCATCCATCTACCCTCCCATGCACCCATCAATCTATCAATCCAAAGATTTATCCATTCATCCATCCATCCATCCATCTATTCGATAAATCCATTCATCTATCAACTAGCACATAACAGAAAGCAGACTTACCAGTTGGCACAGCTCGTTCTTCATTCACAATTAGTCCCTTACGCTTTTTTTGTAGATTGACAAAACAGCAAATAACGCCAATAATGCACAACATGAATATGAAGGCACCAACAGCACCCACGGCTATGACCCAGACGTAGGGGGCGCAGCACATTTGGTTAGGGAAGTCCCCGCAACAGCCGTACGCACAGTACTCGTACTCGAAGTAGGTTGGATACTCATCCGTGACGCAGTACTCGCCCGCCTGTACTGTAGCTACGTAGAAATGAAATTGATCTGACACATGTGTTAACTATATGCAAGGAAATACTTCAGGTAAAGCATAAATTGTCGCCATAACGTAAGTGCTATTGTGACACCATATCTATACACCATATCATGGGATAATTAGACCCCCAGAGAGAGGGGAGACATATAATAAATAAACATGGATGGGAACATGAGCAGCTTAATGCCCAACTACCCACCGAACCACACACTAACCGATCCACCGATCGTAGACCCATGAACCGACCCACCGACCATCCCACCCACCTATTGACCAACACATTGATCCACTCACAAACCGACCCACCGAACTACCGACCCACAACACACTGACCCACCGGCCCAACGACTGACCCGCCGACCCACTGACCCACCCACCGACCCTCCCAACAATCTACCCACCCACCCACACATCCATCCATCCACCCGCCGACCAATCCACCGGTCTTTCCACCGATACACCAACAGACCCATCCACCGACTCACCGGCCCACAACACACTGGCCCACGGACCCAACGACCGACACAATGACCAACCCACCGACCATCCTACCGATCCACCCATCGATTTACCCACCGATCCATCATACTGACAACTGAAATCACTAACCGGAAGGAACCGCATGCTTATCTATCCGGCAAATGAAAGATATATAACATATCGTTTCATAAACTGATTTATTAATAAATGTTGAAGAAATGTGTTTTCAGACATATTTTGAAACATGCCAGTGAGCTTGTGTCTCTAATGCCTGACGGTAGAGTATTCCAAACTTTCGGAGCTGCATGCAAGAAACTTTTCTCATCATATTTTACCATACGACTTCTTGTTACAACCAACGACACACTGGTCCACGGACCCAATGACCGACACAATGACCAACCCACCGACCATCCTACCCATCCACCCATCGATTTACCCACCGATGCATCCTCCTACTGACCAACCCACTGGTCCATCCACCGACCCACTCAAAGACTCACCACCGACCAACCAATACACTGACCTACTGACCCAACAACTGACTGACCGACCGACCACTCATTGGCCCACCCACGTACCCATCCACCAATCCACCCATCGATCCACCTACCTACTAACCAATCCACCGGCCCATCCACCGACCAACCCACGACCCACCGACAGGCGCCGTCTAATCTAGATATTATTATTATTATACCACATTTAGATAGCGTTCTTTTCATAGAGGATATGTACGTTCAAAAGCGCTTTACATGGATAAATTACATGTACACAATAGGGCATATTCAAAGCATATAGAATATTTAAAACAAAATATATTTAATACATATATATCGATAAGAATAATAATGAGACAGCATTGAACAGATAGGAACCACATGATTGACTACCAAATTAATACAAGTATATAAAAAGCATAAATAATCAATGACCAAAAGGGACCCCATGATCACATGTCTGATCAATGAGATATGGAAATAAAGCAACCACTGAACAGAAACCACACGAGTGTCTATCCAGTAATTGTAGAACTACATGTACAACAGAGATGAAATCACTTTCCAGAAGGAACCGCATGATTATCTATCCGGCCAATGAAAGATATATAACATATCGTTTCCTAAACTGATTTATTAATAAATGTTGAAGAAACGTGTTTTCAGACATATTTTGAAACAAGCCAGTAAGCTTGTGTCTCTAATGCCTGGCGGTATAGCATTCCAAACTTTCGGAGCTGCATGCAAGAAACTTTTCTCATCATATTTTACCATACGACTTCTTGTTACAACCAACGATAAGAAACTACTTGCTGACCTTAAATCTATGCGTGGCCTCTACACGCCAAGCATGTCAATCCGATGTTGAACCGGAAGCCAGTGAAGTTCCTTCAAAATCGGCGTGATTATATCGATGGTTTCTGGTTATGATGCGGGCTGCTGTGTTTTGTACGCTTTGAAGTTTTCGTAGTGTGTTTTTTTAATTCAATGAGTTGCAGTAGTCAAGTTTTGATATAACCAGTGAGTTTACCAAAGATTTGGTAGCATCAGGTGATATTTATTGTTTTATATGGCCTATCTGCCGGAGATGTGCGTAATTAGATCTACACACGGAATTCACGTGCGGTGTTATATCCGTTTGTGAATCAAGCCTTGCACCAAGAATTTTCACACACAGCGATGGTTTGATTTTAGAGGATCCTACTTGCACATGAATGTCTTCATTTACGTTTGTGTTTGTTTTGTGTGGACCATGATGACCTCAGTTTTGTCGGTATTGAGCTCCAGTATGTTCTGGTGCATCCAAGAGACTCTTTAAATAGTCCCCAACTAGTGTTAAGGCTACTTGTTGACAGGAAATTCCTTGGCTTTAAAGGACAGGTATAACTTAGTCAACCATGGTTTCTGCAGATTGAGCCGATAGGTTTTGTGTACATATAATGTGTCGGTCCTATGACCGATCCCTGTGGCACGCTATGTGCCATGTTAACTGGGGTAGACAATTCGTCATCTATTGAGACTGATTGGTAGCGGTCATTCAGATAGGAATGTCATCCACTCAAGGGGTTTTCACATGATTCTGAACTTTTTTCCATGCGTTTAAGCAACGTTTTATCATCGATTGTGTCAAATGCAGGCAATAAATCGAGCATCACCAGAATTGTAATTTCTTTTTTATCTAGGCATTGAAGAAATCGTTTTATACTTTCAGAAGAGCAGTCTCTGTTGAATGATGCTTTCGGTATGCAGACTAACGGTGCTCATGTATATTTTTTGAGGTCAAGTGAGACTCAATACGTTTGTCGACCACTTTTTCTAACACCTTGGAGACAAATGGCATATTTGATACAGGCCTATAGTTCTTAAGTTCTTTTGAATCGAGACCCGGTTTCTTTAAAAGGGGCCTGGTATGTGAAATCTTGAACTATTTTGGAACATAAGCAATATCTAAAGAGGAGTTTACAATTTTTGAAAAAAATCGCAGAAGTCTTGCGCGAGTTGTTTTGAAGATGACGTTTCAGACAGTAGTACACAGCAGATGCTTAGTGACTTTGAAAAAAATCTTTGAGTCCTTTTGGTATGATTCTACTTTCTCTGAGAAGAAATGGACCTTTGACTTTGCAAGAAGTTTGTTCATTTTGGCGCATTGTTCTCTGTACAGCTGATGATCTATTGTGACTCTGGAAGTTTTCCAGTTTCTTTCTAACTTGCGCCTTACATGTTTAGCACCGTGCATTTCCTGGGTATACCATGGACAAGATGATCTGAGAGTTTAGAACACAATGGTGCATATTTATTGGCAAGTGCCGCCAGTGCGTGTGTATATGTGTCATCCAGCTCATCAACATCTGTCATTGCAAACTTGCTTTGATGGATTCTGAGTTGAGGAGATATCTTTTGAATTAATCGACATTAATTGTCCACAATTTTCGAAATGAAACAGGTTATCTCACTGTAGGAGGTGTGGCCGCCGTTGTCTCGAAAGTTACAGAAAAAACGATCTCGCGAAATTTAACCTTTACTGTCAGATAGTTCTGGGTCGTAACTTCAATATTTGACACACAGTCTTCACCGTAATAACAACATATAGTGTATGTCCGTCAATGTGAGTGGCTTCATTCACATGCTGTTGCAATCCAAATGATTCTAGTGTACTATCAGAGTTAGCCGTTTTCTGTCATTTTGAATGTCAAGACGAATTTTAAGTATCCAACAATGATGACTGGTCTGTCGATGGTCGCAAATTTATATGAGAAAAGTGGCCATTTATTCTCAAGAAAATAAACAGTTTTTAGACCGTTTCCCCGCGATGGTGGTGGTCTATAAGCGAGTTCTAAGCGCAGAGTGAAATCTCGGATACTTAAAGGGCAGTCCATGCACTCAAAGTTTGAGAAATCATTATCGCTTGTTGATGCATGGAGGCGAAGTCCTATCGAAGCCTTATATACGATTTTGTAATGGGCGGGAACCAGTTCGCTTAAGCGGTGGTCACAACCCGCCGTACGTGAAAGTGCGCGATGTCTACATACAAAAACGTGGAGCAATTTTGGGGATCCGTACGTGGTGAGTACCGCCTCCGTACGGATTTAGGAGCACGCAGACACGCCGTAGCACTTTAAGTGCATGCGAAACTTTCGCTGCGTTCGAGCTGCGTTCGGGCTACGGATTCACAGACGTGCGGGTGACGCGCGGGTGACGCACGGGTGACGCGCGGGTGACGCGCGTGCCTTCTACAGCCAACGTGCGCACAACGCACTGACTCCGTTAGTGTTTTAATCTTTTTTTCCACAGTCACTTGCTCTGCAGACGGCGCACTTAGCACGTGCGTGTTGCGCACGTGATAGGTGCGTGGTCTGTGCTCACTCCGCACTTCCCCAGTTCTACTGTCCAATGAGCTGACAAAACTCACGTGGACCGTACGTGAGCAGCACGTGTAAGTACGGCCACCGTACGATAATGCGGCTATCGCACGGAGATCGTAGGTTGTGAGCACGTTGTAAGCACTTTCAACTCACTTACTACGTATGCAACGTACGATGCACGCAGCCGACCAGGGCGATACGTGGCGTGCGTACCACGTACATGTACGTACACCTTGCACAACCGTGTGTGTGACGTGCGTTGACCTATTTCCTCCCTGCACTTGCTATTCCTTCCCCACGTTTTCAGAAAAACGTGGCGGCCGTGGGCTCCCCAAAAAAGGTTCGTGCTAAAAACACGCACAGCGGGTTGTGACCAGGCCTTTAAGCACGCTTTGTCTACAGAACTACCGAGCCAGGCTTCTGCAACGGCTACATCAAAGTCAGCGAAGTAGTCACAAATAAAAAGAGCCTTGATTTTGACTGATGTAGGCTTTGAAAATTGAATATCGCTTAAGCCGGTGCTAGGGGGCGTGAGCAGTGTTGCACTTTCAATTACTGCTCATGAACAGACTCAATAAAACCGAGTCTGCAATTTTCTCTTTTTGTGTAGCAATTTTTGCTTTCGGGGGATCACCTCCCGTCAGAATTAGTTTTATAATCTTCACAACAGCAGGTGTTAAGTGATTGGGTGGCGGCCGTAAAACGTCGCCCCGTACTCCATTCTCAGTGTTGTTATACCTTCTGATCCTTCGAGATCATGAATTTCAGTACTTCTTGTTCTGAAAATTGAATACCGCTTAAGCCGGTGCTAGGGGGCGTGAGCAGTGTTGCACTTTCAATTACTGCTCATGAACAGACTCAATAAGACCGAGTCTGCAATTTTCTCTTTTTGTGTAGCAATGTTTGCTTTCGGGGGATCACCTCCCTTCAGAATTTATACTGCATTCTTTTACAAAAGTCTGAATTCTGACTGGTATCGGAGTTTCGCGTTTTACATTTACCAGATTTTTCGTTCTCTTGGAAAAGGGCACTGCTGAGAATTTACTAGTGTTCTGAGGAGGTTTTGAATCAATAGGGATTATCTGCGGAACTCTTTCAAGTGATTAAAATTTACACCAGTAGGTGAAACTTTCCTTTGAAACTCTAGAAATTCATCAAAGGACGTCCCTATTAGGCAAAGGTTTAAGAAATTGGTTTCTGAAAATAGCCCAAAACTTTAACCCTTTCACCGCCACAGTCGCGTAAATCCACCACGACAAATAGTGCAGTCTCAGATCAGACGCCGCCTTTTCAAGGCGGCGTCTGATCAGGGACTTCACTATTTGTCTCAATCTCTAGTTCTATATATGTGCTTTATTCCTTTGAAATTTGCATTTATTTATCTCATTCCCTTATTATACTGAATGATTTAACAAACTTGGATTGCAGACGACAATTAGAAATTTGGCACCGACAGGGTTAAATAAAAAAGGGGTTATAATGCCAACAAAACAGAAATATTATTTGCATAAGGATGGCTTCCTTTTACATTAAGACAGTATTTTTAGGTCCTTGCGATATTTTCTATTGGCTAATTAGATTTCTTTTTCTTATCATTGTTTTTATTAAGATGATATTTCTATTGTTCAGTTTCTCTCGTTACCATTTGTCTAGTTACCATCATTATATCATGCATGTTACATTTATGAGATTTTGTTACTTTTTTATAAAATTAACCCTTTCGCTGCCAATGCCGGATCTGTGATTACCTATGCAAACAGTTTGGATCCAGATGAGACGCCGAGTAACTCGGCGTCTCATCAGGATCCGAACTGTTTGTTACTGTTACTATGTTTTTGAAACAAAAATGAAGAAAATAAAAAAATTAAAAAAATGAAAATTTGTAGCAGACGACAAAGTTAGCAGACGACAGAGTTTGGCAGCGAAAGGGTTAATATCGCGTCATAACCGCGATGTCTACGTTGTTTGAGATGCAATAAGAACCATTTTTTCCGAGACCGTCTCATTACATGTATTATTATTCTTATTATTATTAACTATTATTATTATTATCGCTTATTTTTCGAAAATAATAGTACTGTATGACATACCTGTCAACGTTGACAGTAAAAACACAGCCCAAACATTTCCATCCATCTTTGTCGTATACCCGTTGTGAATACGTCCGGATTTACAATGCGGGCATAAACAGCTCTATACCAAAGATACCTAGCGCATTAATTGCAAAATAGATTAATAATAAACCATTTCCAAAGTCACGTTTAAGCATAGAGGACTTGATATATCTATAATAATATATTTAAAGTATGCAGTTCACAATAAAAAAACAACCCTTAATTATTGTCCATTATCTGCACCAGTATACATATCCATTTGTTTAACAATTTCCCTGTTCTATGTTTATTTCATATTTCAATACCTTCTTAATA
The DNA here is from genome assembly GCA_963576725.1 of Azorinus chamasolen. Taxonomy (NCBI): domain Eukaryota; kingdom Metazoa; phylum Mollusca; class Bivalvia; order Cardiida; family Solecurtidae; genus Azorinus; species Azorinus chamasolen. The sequence continues at coordinate 41,478,584 of OY755244.1, forward strand.
TTCATGGACAAAATAGTTGTAATGATATACGGAAGGTGGAACATTGTAGCCATTTGAGAAAGTAAAAAAACACATCTTGCAAATTCAATTAGCAAACAGAGCAGACCCTGATCAGACGGCTCCTATAGGAGCCGTCTGATCTGGATCTACTCTGTTTGCAAATGCGTGAAAACACGTTTATATCAGGGAAAGGGTTAAACTGGTTTACCTGAGAGAGAAATATGTTAACGCATTTGCACATAGAGTAAACCCAGGTCAGACATATCCTGTAGGAGCCGTCTGATCCGGGTCATCCCTATTTGCTTGTAAAATGTTTCTACACTTTCTGCGATGGCAAAAAATATTGTGTCCATAACTTCATATACCATTATAAAAATCCATATATTCATGGTGTTATTATTTCTTAATGAATGATAATGATATAATGACTGAAAGGGTAAACAAGCAGTGCGTCAAGTACCTCTGCTTTACAGATATTTTTTCATATCCTCAAACATGCGGGGATTTCATTCCCCGAAAACAGCTTAACCCCAACCTCCAACCGAGCCATTGTTTTTATAATATGACACTATTTAATAAGCAGAATAAAAATGAATATCTCAAATTGTTTTTCAGTCGAGAACCTGTAATTACCGACCATCAAATTACGGGTCGCAGATGTATGTGGTGGCTCAATGCAGGGCGAGGGTTAGACAGAGACATCTCACAGGAGCTTGCTGCATTACTTTCGACCTTATTAACCAATTCCCTCATAGGTTATTTTTAGATAAAACCTCTTTGAATAAATCTACCGAAAAGAAGCATCAACTACAGAAAACGAAACTTTTAGAATTTTGTAGTTTGAAACCATTGTGATAAATAGAGCATTTGCTCCTATAGGAGCAAATGCTCTATTTATAACAATGGTTTCACAAAGTGACTTTTACAGAGTCGTCAAACGTCGTCAGTATGAGGGAATGGGTTAAAAAGTCATCTGCTTTAAGGGACATATCTGGCCAGAGTCTGCTCTGTTTGCGTAGGAGATTATAGGATATACAGCTTATACGAAACACCAAACAAATCCTGTGTTAAAATATCATTATAAATATTCAGCTGTTACGTATTCATAATGGTATATGTTCAACATATAATGCATGTATAGCTAACCATTAGACCCAGATCAGAGAACACATGGAGGATCAGGGTCTGTACTGTTTGTTATTCAATTATTTTTAACAAGTTAAAGCCTTTATAGTGAGTGAATAGTCTGTAGTTATACAGTTAAACCTCTCCCTAATGGCCACTAAATTGTGTCAATTAATTGATATTGATGGCAGCTGACTGCTTAAAGCAAGGTGACTATAGGAGCGTTCTGTTTTACTTTCACCTTGCTTTAAGCAACCACCCACCTTTAACACAAAATACTTGATGTAATTTAATGGCCGTTATAGAGAGGTTTTATTGTACACTGATTTCAATCTGAAAGGCTTAGGTAGCAGTCTATACAATGCAAGCATATACCGTTGCCAAACTAATAATGTATAATAAAGCTGGATGAATTAAAAAAAAACACATTAGTATAAGTTCTATTACAGCAGGGTTCATTTACATATTGGCGTTTATTCATCCTGATATGTTCGATCCTCTTACGCAATCCTTCTACAGTAAGGTCTCATTTGTCCTCTTGTGCAATCTTTCTACAGTAAGGTCTCATTGGCCCTCTTACGCAATCTTTCTATAGTAATGTCTCATTGATTCTCTTGCGCACTCTTTCTACTGTAAGGCCTCATTGATCCTCTTACGCAATCTTTCTACATTAAGGTCTCATTGATCCTCTTGCGCAATCTTTCTACAGTAAGGTCTCATTGATCCTCTTGCGCACTCTTTCTACTGTAAGGTCCCATTGTTCCTCTTGCGCAATCTTTCTACTGTAAGGTCTCATTGATCCTCTTCCGCACTCTTTCATCTGTAAGGTCTCATTGATTCTCTTACGCAATCTTTCTACAGTAAGGTTTCATGGATCCTCTTGCGCAATCTTTCTACAGTAAGGTCTCATTGATCCTCTTGCGCACTCTTTCTACAGTAAGGCCTCATTGATCCTCTTGCGCACTCTTTCCACTGTAAGGTCGCATTGATCCTCTTACGCAATCCTTCTACAATAAGGCCTCATTGACCCTCTTACGCAATCTCTCATGGATCCTCTTGTGCAATTTTTCTGCATTAAGGTCTCATTGATCCCCTTACGCAATCTTTCTACAGTAAGGTCTCATTGATCCTTTTGCGCAATCTTTCTACAGTAAGGTCTCATTGATCCCCTTACGAAATCTTCCTACTGTAAGGACTCATTGATCCTCTTGTGCAATCGTTCTACATTAAGGTCTCATTGATCCCCTACGAAATCTTTCTACTGTAAGGTCTCATTGATCCTCTTGCGCAATCTTTCTACAGGCAGGTCTCATGGATCCGAACAGTAAAATAAGTATCATTGTCAGACCTTAAGACGGCTGGCAGCTAAATGCAGGTTGAAAGTCATGCAAAAAACTCCAAGACAATTCTGTATAACTTTCATCCTGCATTAATCAATGACCTGTCTAAAGGGTTCTTTAATTCGTCTATACTAACAGAACTGATTAGTATAGTTTTACCGTATGTACATGTACAATCTACACTTGCGAATACAGTAACGTCTCAAGTATACGTACACTCAAATACGTATCATTATCGATAATTAGGTCAGGTGACAGCTTAACTCTTTCGGCGCCAATGTCGCCTGTTGGCACCATTGAAAACAGTGCAGTCCCAGGCCAGATGCCGCCTTTTCAAGGCGGCATCTGACCTGGGACTTCACTGTTTTCTGTATTATTTTAGCCCAAGCATACAATTCATGTTTTTAAAAACAAATGTTTTACTGATATACCTTTATTATTTAGATTAGAATTATATTTAATATGAAATTATTATTGCAGATGACAGTTACTGCATGATGAAAGTCATGGAGAAATCTCCTCGAGGAGGTTTCTTCATGACCATCACCCTGCATTAAGCAGCCACCTGGATACAAATACATTAATTTTTCATTACCATAAGTTCGTAGTATCGAGTTTTTAGTGTACATGTAGTTTGGATAAGAACCCGTTAACCCTTTCAACGCTGTAATTTGAGAATGGAATGGTCCGCCATTGTTTATACAGTATGAAAGGGTCAAAATGCCTTTATTTAGTTCCAACCCTTTCCATGCGGGAAACGAGTGTACTGTTAATGACAGACAGTTCGGATCCTGATCAGAGGACCCCTCTTGGAGCGCTCTGACCTTGGTCTACACTTTTACAAAGGTTTTATAAGCTTGCCAGCACTTTAACCCTTCGCTTGCTATTCACGTCAATATACCTACCTGTAAATAGTGAAGACCCAGATGAGACAGCTCCTGCAGGAGCTGTCTCATCAGGGTCTTCACTATTTACAAATTGATTGTGCAACCAGTGCACTCCACAGCAGTGATTTCACAGCGAAATACTTGTACACAGTGAAGATATATGTAATTATACAACAGGGCATGGGTAGAGAAGGAGAAATGTATTTTAAAATTCAGCAAGCGAATGGTTAAGGGTCACTTTAATCATTTTTTATGTTTGTGATATTTTCTAACTAAAATGATTTTTCATGCTAATTTTGATAAATCTTGATAATTAAGTTCACCAGTAAAGGTGCATATGTTTGTCTGGTATGAACTATTCCCGTATCAGCGTATAAACGCATAGCTTATATGAATTATGTATGTCCTATTGAACCGCCAGCATGCCACGAGTGAACTTTAAATTACTTCATAACATGGGCCACCGGATCCAAATAGTTTCAAAAAGACAGGATAGCTTATGTCTGAAATACGAAACAAACCGAGTTTTGACAGATTCAGTCTAGAGTAGTATGAATGGCAATGAACACGTGCTACGTTAGTACGTTGAATCAACATACACTTACACAATAACGTCTGGATGTATTCAAAGAAAAAAGCTCTACATCTCTACAGCAGTAATTCAACATACATGTAAGTATGTGTCTGTCAGATACGTAATGGGCTAACACGGTTAGCCCTCTATGAATATTTTTGTTTTTCAGAATTTATTACTGCGTGAATATTCATGAGCTGATATATTGACAATTACTCGTTAACAATGACATGCTTCAGCTGTGATAGAAACTTCAGAATGAGATCTGCACTGTTTCACAAACAAACAGAGCAGACTATGTTCAGACTGTTCCTAAAGGAGATGTCTGGTTTGGGTCTCCTCTGTTTACAATGGGGCCAAAGTCATCTACGTGAGGGACATGTTTAAGTGTATAATGAAAGCGTCTAATGGGACTTCCTGTATTACTTTCGTAAACGGATGTTCAAGCGTTTGTAAACAGAGATAACCTATACCAGACAGTCCCTATTAGAGGAACTGTCTCTGAGCAGGGTCTGTTCTATTTGCTTATTGAATATCATAAATTTAACCCTTTTATCGCCGCAGTCGCATAAATGCAACACAACAAATAGTGCAGTCCCAGATCAGACGCCGCCTTTTCAAGGCGGGGTCTGATCAGGGACCTCACTTTTTGTCTCAATCTCTATTTCTATATATGTGCTTTATTCCTTTGAAATTGGTATTTAATTATCTCATTTCCTTATTTTACTGAATTATTTAACAAACTTGGATTGCAGAGGACAATTAAAAAGTTGGCACCGAAAGGGTTAATTTTACAGTTCCTTCAATGCATGCGTTCACATACCATTACAAAACTGATCTGATAAATAATCATAAAGGTACTATTTCTTACATAAGAACGATATGTTTTATTATGATATGTTAAACTATGATATGTTTTAATCTAATATAATATAATATGTCGTATTTATTTGGAAAGCCGTTAACACTTTGTCCATGTGTACGCATTTTAACGTATTTGTAAATAAAAGTAGACCCAGGGCAGACGGCTCCCGTAAGAGCCGTCCGAAGGTCTGTTCTGTTTACAAAGGTTGAATATAAAACAGTTTGGATCCTGATGAGACGCCGAGTTACTCGGCGTCTCATCTGGATCCAGGCTGTTTTCAAATACTAATCAGATTGCGGTTAGCATGAAAAGGGTTAACCCTTTCCTTCATAAACACGTCTTCTTACTCATTTGCAAACAGAGTAGACCCATATCTGGGTCTGCTCTATTTCGTATAAAACTACAATAGATCTGATTCTACAGTTACTACAAATATTAAACAAACTCGTGCAGATAATATGTCATTATAAAAAAAGCTAAAATATATTCATGATGGCATACTTTTTACCTGGATATTGAACAAGGAAAGGGTTAAGTGCACAATGAACACAAAAGTCTAGACGCGTGACAACTGTACTTTACACTTCTGTACTTTGTCACCTTGTAAATATCGACCGTTTAGTTTCATGTCACAGCCCATTCAAACTATAGCATGACGTGCATATAGCTAAATTTTGACAATAATTTCGTTCTGGTTGTATGGTGGCTTGTTTGTATGGTGGCATGTTTCTGACACCATTTACCACTTAACTTTCGTAAAAATGTTTTAGTTAATTCCTCACATAGTTATCTAATAAGTGGAAAGTGGAAACCTGATACTTATCTTATCACGTCAAAATAACCTGTTAGTGTCATATACACTTAATATAAATAACGCGGAACTTTTCTCGAAAACTATCCTAGTAACATACATAAAAATACATACCCTGTTCTATGGTCTTGTATATAAATGGGTCACTGCCGCAGTCACCCAAATGCAACTTTCTATTGTTATATAAGTGGTAACATGAAACGCTTCGGGTTGATTAATAATTATCATTTTTCGTGATAAAAACACGTACCTAGTTAATATAAAGTCACTAAGTGGTGGCAGTTTAAAGCAGCAGCATGTCAACATTCTAGTTAAAATATTTATCTGGTTATCATGAAATGTTTTCAGGCTCCACTTTTCGGATAACTATTTGAAAAATAACGCGAATTGTTTTTTTTGCGGAAACTATCGACAAATAGTGCAGTCCCAGATCAGAGGCTGCCTTTTCAAGGTGGCGTCTGATCAGGGACTTCACGTTTTGTCTCAAACTCTATTTCGATATCTGTGCTTTACTCCTTTGAAATCTGGATTTATTTATCATATTGTCTTATTTACCGAATTATTTAACAAAATTGGTCTGCAGACGACAATTAGGAATTTAGCACCGAAAGGGTTAAAAACTCGGTTCGGGGGAACATCGAATAAGAATTTCTTCTCTATGTAACCAATCGCAGAAGTGCATTTATTTTCACCTTGTCTACTATTCCTATTGGTATATATTTAAAACTGTATAAAGCCACCATGAAAGATGCAATCTGCTCGTATTTCGCCAATTTTTGTGTAAAAGAATAACTTCAGTATCTGTGTGAACTAACTTAGTGCTAAAGCAAATGGTAAGGAAAGAGTTGTTTATATAAAATAAGAGATGTTCAATTAACCCTTCGCTTGCTATTCACGTCAATGTACCTACCTGTAAATAGTGAAGACCCAGATGAGACAGCTCCTGCAGGAGCTGTCTCATCAGAGTCCGCACTATTTACAAGTTGATTGTGCAACCAGTGCACTCCACAGCAGTGATTGCACAGCGAAATAATTGTACGCAGTGAAGATATATGTAATTATACAACAGGGCATGGGTAAAGAAGGAGAAATGTATTTCAAAATTCAACAAGCGAAGGGTTAACATGAAAACGTCCGCCATACACCGAATCAGTCGTAACATCAAATATTCACCTCAACCCCTGTTAAAAATAGTTCCACTCCTGTTCTGAGCAAAAATAAAAATTTTAAGGTGAAGGTAAAAGTATTAAATGTTAACCTTCGTTCTGTAGTTAACAAGGTTGGAGAGTTTAAGGCCCTTGTCACTCTTGAAAAACCAGATATCTTGGTAGGGACCGAAACATGGCTATCCCCAGATATCCACTCAGGTGAGTTTTTACCAGAAGGCTATACCCTTTATCGAGAGGACAGACAAAATACAGGTAAGAGGAGTGGGGGTGTCTTCATCATGGTTAGTGACAAATTTGTCTGTGCCCACCAACCTCAGCTTATTACCAGATGTGAAATCACCTGGATTAAGCTGGAGGTTGTTGGGTCACAGCCGCTGTACATTGCCGCTTATTATCGGCCTCATGAACATGATGAGGACAGCCTTGACGAGTTAAGAAAATCCCACGATCTGGTGAAGCAGAAGAAAGGAAATATATGGGTGATAGGGGACTTTAATTTTCCAAAGATGAGTTGGACTGACAACATACCACAGACACAGCAAGACTGCCAATATAGAAACATCTATGACAAATTTATAAATATTATCGATGACTTCAGTCTCACTCAAATGGTTACAGAACCCACCAGAGAAGACAATATTCTTGACTTATTTCTGACGACAAATGATACTCTGGTGAACAAGGTCTACACCATTCCTGGAGTCAGTGACCACGACTGTGTCTGTGTCGAGGCAAGTCTGAAACCTGTACTGCCTAGGGTAAAACCAAGGAAAATATTCATCTATAAGAAAGCTGATTGGGATCTACTCAAGAATAAAATGGATACTTTCAAAGAAGGTTTTTTATCAAATTTCAAAAATAAAAGTGTTCATGTGTTATGGAACGAATTTAAAACTGCTCTAGACCTACACATGAACCAATGTATCCCTTCAAAAATCATTAAAGGCAAATCCTCTCTTCCTTGGATTACCCAAGACATTAGGCGTACAGCCAGACGTAGGAATAAAATGTATTGTAGACACAAGAAGACAGGAAAACGTTCAGACAGAGACAAATACCTTGAACTTAGACATAGCACAAGAAAAAAAGTCAAGCAGTCATATGAGAAATACATAGAAGAAATTCTTGGAGTAGATTCAGAAAATGAAACTTCATCTACATCATCAATAAACCCCAAAAAACTTTTCTCAGACTTGAAACACGCTAGACAAGACAATCAAGGTATTGCGCCATTACAAAATAACGGACGATTAGTTTCAGACAACAAAGAAAAAGCTAACATCCTGAACAGGCAATTTCAATCTGTATTTACACCAAAGTCACCCCTAAGCCTGTCTCAACTCTGTCAAATGAAAGTGAAAGACAATACTGACAATGACTGCCTAGACTCACCTTTGGAAAAAGAAAGTGTCATGTCGGATCTCGAGATCTCTTCTAGTGGTAGTTTAAAACTGCTGAAGAATCTCAAGTCTGACAAGGCTGCTGGACCCGATAAAATTAAACCAATAGTTCTTAAGGAGCTTCGTCGGCAGATTGCACCAATCCTTCAGGTTATTTTTACAATATCCCTGCAAACAGGTCAAGTACCAAAGGATTGGACATCTGCTAACGTGGCTCCACTTTACAAGAAAGGCGACAAATCCATAGCGGCAAATTACCGCCCTATATCCCTTACTTGTATTGTGTGTAAGCTCTTAGAGCATATTGTGGCTTCCAACCTTGTTAAGTACATGAACAAAAATGGTCTCCTGTATGACCTCCAACATGGTTTCAGGGAGAAGAGATCCACAGAGACTCAATTAGTGATGCTTGTGGAGGATCTGATGAGAAACTTAGGCATGGGCAAACAGACAGACCTTGTTCTTTTAGATTTTAGTAAGGCGTTCGACATGGTATCCCACGAGAAGCTGCTCTACAAGTTGCACAAATATGGTATTCATGGGTCGACCCTATCCTGGATACGGGCATTCCTTGGCAGCCGGACACAGACAGTAGTACTGGAAGGGGAGAGCTCCGATACTATACCAGTGACACAAGGAGTCCCACAAGGGTCTGTCCTGGGACCCATCTTATTCCTGGTATATATTAACAACCTACCTGATAACATCACCTCAAATGTCAGGTTGTTTGCAGATGACACTGCAGTCTATCTTACAATTGATGACAAGGAGACAGACGGCACTACTTTACAGACTGACCTGAACAAATTACAGGAATGGTCTCTCAGGTGGGACATGAGCTTCAACCCTTCCAAGTGCCAAGTAGTTCAAGCCACAAAGGCTAGAGTCCCAATACCAACCAAGTACAAATTACATGGACAGACTCTGGAGGCTGTCAGTAGTGCTCGTTACCTGGGTGTTGACATCGCCAGCGGCTTGTCGTGGAATACACATGTCGATCGCATTACTAACTCTGCAAACCGTACCCTAGGTTTTCTCAGAAGGAACATAAAGTCCAAGTCGTCCAAACTCAGGGAGCGTACTTATCAAACCCTTGTCCGTCCACAACTGGAGTACGCTTGTAGTGTGTGGGACCCTCACACAAAGTCCAACATAGACAAAATTGAAATGGTACAACGACGTGCCGCCCGTTGGACTTTGGGTGAGTATTCCAGGCATGCAAGCGTCTCCGACATGTTATTAAAACTTGGATGGAGGTCCTTTGAACAGCGTCGTTCAGATGCTAGATTATGTCTCTTTTATAAAATTGTTCATGGGTTAGTGGCAGTTCCAGTCCCAGCTTATATACACAGAAGCACCCGTTTATCAAGACTCTACCACTCTGTGAGATTCAGACAGGTGCATACTAGAGCAGACTACTATAAATATTCTTTTTATCCTCTTACAATAGTACAGTGGAATGCTCTTCCTGCAGATGTCGTGCTGAATGAGAGCTTGAATACTTTCAAGTCCTCAATCAACACCATAAATCATTTTAAACCTTAAGTCCAGCAATGGTGTTTTTATCTTGTTTTTACTCTTTTTCCTGCTAAGTTTTAACATTCTTAACTTTGTTTCATTGCTAATCCTTATCTTTTATACTGTTCTTAACTCTACTAACAGGCACAGACGCACACTGCCCGAAATTACCCGTGAGGGTGTGAGGCAGAAATTACTAGATAGATAGATAGATAGATGTATATCGGACGTACACGGTGAACATGTAGGCACAGTATTACACACTGTACATTCTCTGTTCGTGTTTTTACACTTTCAACTGTCCCACGTCAGTCAATGTTGTGAAATATGATTTGATATTTCAGAGTTATCCAAAATTGGAGATTTGGCGAACATGTCTGTTGATTTCCGTGTAATCGACGAAGTTTTCCGTCTGTTAATAAGTCGGCGGTTTAGCAGTATTCAAAATAAATATTTGAATAAATATATATATAACCTATTCGGAAAAGGGCTGTAAACATTATTTTAATGATATGCACATGTGTACAATTTTTTGTGTTGATTGATTTATGCGAAAAATGAGAGAGAATATAACCTTAAGATTATGGCTAATTCTGTTTTTACGATATTCTGTAGCTTTATGAAGGGCGAAATTTATGCAGAAAGGTCCTCTAGAACCTTTCTGCATTATTTTCGTCCTACATATGTCATCCCAAATAATGGTCAAAATGGAAATAAAAAGTAAATTCAGTACATGTACATTGTTACAGTTATGACATTTGTTTCGTTGGGGTTACCCTGAACATACGCAGCGAGCAGGCATATCTATCTGAAAACTATCTTTATTTAGGATGCATGTGTTAGTACCATTTATATTCGCTTGTACTCTTAAATGAATGCCCCAATTTGGATTTTTTCGATATGTTTTCATGAGAACTATATTTATGTGTGACATTTTAACTAATTACAGATTAAACAACGTCTCGCCACTGTACAGGCTACACTTGTTGACATTATGCCTAAGTCACAAATTCAAGGATCACCTCATCGGTCCCACTACCGATTAAATCTCACGGATGATCCTGGAAATGCCAATTTCCGTATACTTTATTATTATAGTGCGATATGGATGCACACAGTGGTGTGACAACGGGCTTTGACGGTCACACATTCACAGATTTGACGCCGGATTAGTTACGGATACGATCCGGCATCATTCGTGGCAATCAGTACTGGTCCGTGGCTTTCCGTAGTTTAGCCGTACTCATACGTACATATAGTAATACGTTTATGTCCGTGACAATTTCTGAAAACGTTCAAAATTTGGCCACGGATCAAACAACCGTAGTACATCCTTACTAAACCGTATTAGAACGTACGGGTCCATTTTAGTCCGTACTAAAACCGTATGAATCCGTACTTATTACAGTGCACATGCCCTGATAGGTGCCGTTCCGTATTAAACCGTGTCATTTCCGTATCGTAACAATCCGTATATCTCGTGGCCCATTCTTACATTATCTTACCAAAGGTACACCAAAACCCGTAGTCAGACCATTGTGTGCATCGGTATCGGACTACGGTAACTGGCACTTCCGAGGTCATCCGTGAGATTTAATCGGTGGTGGAACCGGCGAGGTGATCCGTGAATATGTGACCTAGGCATTAATACGGAAATGTCACGATTTAATACGGAAATAATACGGTGTAATACGGAACAACATGTGTCAGGGCGGGTGCACTGCGGATGATCAACGGTTGCTACGCAATAAGTAATATGTCTAGTTTACATTTGCCCTGCGACGAGTTTACGGCGCCCGTAGACTCGTCGTAAGGTAATTTCCGCACGGTCTCTGTACGGAGGCATACGGTCGCCGTACGATTTTTACGGATTCCCGGGCGCCGTAGCCTTTGCGATTTGTCATAAAAAAAGTTATAAATATTTTCAAAAATCGCAAGTCTGCAGCCCGTAAACACGTGGTTACAGGCATCGTACGGCGACCGTACGGTCATCGCATGATCGCCGCAAGACTACCGCTCGGTGTCCGTGCGATACCCGTGAAATCGTACGTTCATCGCACGGTCATCCTTCGGCAACATCACGGCGACCGCACGATGGCCGTGTGGCGATTTTCATATTTCTGATGGGTGCATATTTATTTGACATTTCCCGCATTAATAGTTTGTCTATCTATAGAAGATGGAACAACCCCGCTGGTCTTCGTATGGAACCCGCACAGGGCCCGCACGGGCTCTGCACGAGCTCTGCGATTGCCTTATCCAATCGGAGACAGGGCGATGACTGCACGGCGGTCGCACGCTTTCCGTACGGTCGCTGATCAGTCATCGTACGGATAAGCCCCGATCAGTATACACCAATAATCGTACGATGATCGTAGACAATGTAAACAAAAACGTCACAGTCCGTAGACTTCTACGATGCAAAAATATCGTAGGAAAATCCCAGACAAAGAAATCGTACGGCCTCCGTGGCAAATATAAACAAACTAGATATAAGAGTTAGTCTAGTACGGAGTAGCATGGGTGTAATACGGTTGTTTGATCCGTGGTCAATATTTGATCATCTTCAAAATTTGTTACGGATATACAAGTACTACCGCGTATGACTAAGACTAAAATATAGAAAGCTACGGATATACAAGTACTACTACGTATGACTACGGCTAAAATATAGAAAGCTACGGATATACAAGTACTACTACGTATGACTACGGCTAAAATATAGAAAGCTGCGGATATACAAGTACTACTACGTATGACTACGGCTAAAATAAAGAAAGCTACGGACCAATACAGATTGCCACGAATGATGACGGATCGTATCCGTAGCTTATCCGGCGTCAAATCCGCGAATGTGTGACTTAGGCATTAACAAAAAATGAACAGCTTGTTTTATAGACATGTAATTATAAATAGTAAAAGTACAAATATGAGCTAAGCACGAAACACCGCACACAAAACAAACACACCAGTAAAGTGGAGACCTTCATTCGAGGATCTCAATATGAGGTTTTCCCCAGTTCAAGGCGGTTTAATGTAACTTTTAATATGTATATACATTGGAACTCTCTAAACCGGACTTTAAATTTAATATAAATATCAGTCTTGGATACAAGTGTCAGCTTAATGCAGGATGGCAGTTATGCACAAAGGGGGCTTTCTGTATGACCTTCACTCTGTATTAAGCAGTCTCCTGCCAAAAATCTAAATTCGTCTCTACTAGAATCCCGGTTTAGAGGAGTTTTAGAGTACCTCATGTCAGTTCGATGTCGATACCTGTGGGTCTTCTTGCGGATTCTGCGGGATTTTTTACCCGAGACGCGAGACTATTATTAGAACCATGAATCTACCATGTCTTCCATAGTTCTAAATTATTACCAATATAGAAATAAACATTTATGAAGTAAAGGGTTAATTATTTGGGTGCAAAGTAATTGCCATCTACAAAACGTGCCACCTGACACAATTTTTAGTCATCTACCTCTTGCGCTTCTCTATTAACACTTTCCTTCATAAATACGCCTTTCTACGTCTCTGTAAAAGTCACTTTTTGAAACCATTGTGATAAATAGAGCCTTTGCTCCTAAGGAGCAAATGCTATATTTATCACAATGGTTTCAGAACTACAACATTGTAAAATTTTCCTTTTCTCTAGTTAATGCTCCTTTTTGGTAGATTTATTCAAAGAAGTTGGATCTAAAATAGCCTATGAGGGAATGGGTTAAATGTTTACTTAATGATTACTTATGTAATAAATAATGACATCATTTATGTTAATTAGATTATGTTTTACATTTGCATATGAACACAGGAATGTTTGGCCATGGCAGAAACTGTATACTCATATTTTTATAATTCCATTAGCAAACAGCAGGTCCTTATCACACGGCTCCTACATGTATAAGACCCGTCTTATCTGGGTCTACCCTGTTTACAAAGGCGTAGAAAGGCGTATTTATGGAGTAAATTGTAAGAAGTAAAATTAGAGTGATAAGCAGTTTGGATCCTGATGAGACGCTAAGTAAATGGATCCCAACAGATTAGCGCCGTCAATGTTGTATGATTTGTGTCGTATTCAAGCAACATGCATTTACTTGCAAAGTGGGCCCAGATCACGAGTTCTTGTGGGAGTTTCTGTACATGTTCTACCTAGTTTACTTATAGCATCATATATTATATATTACATGTATGGTATTGTTTCTGTTATGGCAAATAGTTCCCATGTTCACATCTTGTCATTACTTCTTTGCATAAATATTCGTGAACTAAAGTGTTAAAATAAAAAAAAATAAAAAATTCCAAACAACAATTACAACAACTGAACAACAAACGTTTAAAAAATAGACGACTACATTAAAACATTTCAGGAACGTCTAGATCTACTTATCACATATACATGTATCCATAAATATTCCGGTGCATAATATTGCGCAACTGTTGTTCATAGGTATTTAATTAATTAACCCTTTACCTGATAGAAGCGGCTTTAAGCGAGTTTAATATATTCCTCCGCTGAAGAAAATAGTTCCAATTTTTAAAATAATGAACATATAGCATCAGAAATAGTTTCTATATTCTAGGAGGTGGTAGCTTAAAGCAGGCTGAAAGTAAAGCAGAATGCGCATTAAGGCGCATTCTGCTTTACTTTCAACCTGCTTTAAGTGGTCACCTGTCTTCAAAACTAGAAATATGCTATTGGGTAAAGGGTTAAAAACAGACGACCTTTGATATCTCGAACTTCCAGGGAACATGACAATCACTTTGGGATAACAGAGGTTCGTGCCATCCGACTTCTAATGTGAAAAATTTCTCATGTTCACAGCTTAATATCGGTCGAAAGTAATTCTGAAAGCTCCTAAAGGTGCTTTCAGCATTACTTTCGATCTGCATTAAGCTATCACATGTATTTCTAGATATGCGCATGCAGTGAAACATTTTAGAGCAATTATTTATTGTAGGTCTTGGAAGCACCGAACATTTACTTCGAGTAATCCCGAAGTACGAGTTATCCGAATTCGATACATTGGTGTTCAACTGTATTCAGTGGCATTTAAATTAACGATTTACTATCTACCCTTTATTCCACAGATACTCCATTTTAACCCTTCTCTTGATGAATTTTAAAATGCATTTCTCCTTCTTTACCCATGTCCTGTTGTATAACTACATATATCTTCACTGTGTACAAGTATTTCGCTGTGCAATCACTGCTGTGGAGTGCACTGGTTGCACAATCAACTTGTAAATAGTGCAGACCCTGATGAGACAGCTCCTGCAGGAGCTGTCTCATCTGGGTCTTCACTATTTACAGGTAGGTATATTGACGTGAATAGCAAGCGAAGGGTTAAGCCTTGGCAAATAGAGAAGACAAAGGTCGGGCAACTCAGTCAGGATCTGCTTTGTTTGCTTTTGACATAATATAGATATAATTCTATAGTTTATGCCATGCTAAAATAACTTTATTTTTTATGTCATTATATAAATTTATTTATTAATTTTCATGATGAAATTATTTCTTACATGAATATTTATGGAGTAAAGGGATAGTGCTTGCATGCTCTTTACGTGACCTAACATTACTATTTTCGTCGATCAATCAGTTTCAGTTGAATTATACTTGTTTAGTCGGGTGTGAATAAGCCTGAGGTTGGTCTGGCAAATAAGCCGGTTGTTGGTTTGCAGAGAAACCAGGTTGCTGGTATGGTGGTGGGTATAAAGCCTGGTTTGGCGCCATGGCGGTTTGGGGCTGCTGGTAGAAATGCGTCTGAACCCCAGGAGTACTTTGTGTATAAGCGACTGAAATAAAACAAAATGCACTCAGTTGGGTAATGGGGGAAGTATTTAAATTTCAAATTGCAAGTTACCTTTTTTCGAATCCTACATATGAAAACGTATGCCTTCACCAGAGGAATAACGCTGAAAACTAAATACATTTACAATTTTCTATCCATCCATCCATACATATATCTATCCACCAATTCACATCACACCACCCATCCATTCTTCAATCCAATTACCCGACCCATCCATCCAATCGTCCATCATCCATCCATCCATTCATCCATCAATCCAATTCATCCATCCATCCCATCCCATCCCATCCCATCCACAATCCACGTCACACCACCAATCCATCCATTCATTTATCCATCCTTCCATCTATCTGCTGATCCATCCATCCATCCATCCATCCAATCGTCCATCATCCATCCATTCATTCATCCATCAATCCGATCCATCCATCAATCCGATCCATCCACCCATCCCTCAATCCATTCATTCATCCATCAATCCATCGTCCACGTACCCATTCATATATCTACGCATATGTCCGTCTTTCCTTACTTGCAACCATACATCTATCAATTAGCCCATGATTCAATTCAGACTTACCCGTCGCCACAACTGGTGTTTGGGCTGCAATTTGTATCCTATGCCTGTTGTGGTGTTGGATGCAACAGCAAATAAAGGCAATGATGCATCCCACGAATATGGCGGAACCACTCACACCCAGGACTATGATCCAGGTGTAGGGGGCGCAACATTCTTCGTTAGGGAAGTCCCCGCAACAGCCGTACCTACAGTACGTCAACTCGTAGTAGGTTGGATACTCCTTCGTGACGCAGTACTTACCCGCATGTACTGTAGCTGCGTAAAAAGAAATTGACCTGACATCAGTGTTATTACATGCAAGGAAATACACCACGTAAAGAATAAACTGTCGCCGTAACGTAAGTGCTATACTTGATTGAAGTGCAGGGTAAAACTATATTGTGACACCATATGTATACAGCATAAGTAGATATTGCTTATATTGTTTGTTTGTTTGTTTTGATTAACGACCGTTTCTTCTCATTGTAGGCTAATTCGGCGCCCCAGGGAGAGGGGAGACATATAATAAATAAACATGGATGACAATATGAGTAGGTGTTTGCTTAATGCCCACCGACTCGCACATCACCGACCCTAGACCCACCGACTCACCGACCCATTACCCATCCACTCATCCGTCTATTGACCGACAAACCGACCGATCCAACCACCGACCCTCTGAACTACCGACCCACAATACCTTTACCCACCGACCAAACACCCGACTCACCGACCCACCAATATACCCGACTACCAATCCACCCACCTACTGACCAACTTACCGGCCCACCCTACGATCCATCCACAGACCCACCCACTGACTCACCGACCTACCGAGCCAACACACTTTGACCCATCAACCAAACGACCTACCCACTGACCAACCAACCCTCCCACAACTACACTCACCCACCTGACCAACCCACGGCCCGCCGATCCCCACCTCCACCGATTCACCCACATTAGGTTTTAGTTTCGTATCTGTTTGCGCTATTCGCGTATCTGCGACCACTTCCGAGAAAAAGCTACTAGGTTAACAACGGATGGATCAAGTGATCTTCGGCAATGAACGGAAACGGCCGATAACACTTTGTTTTAGAAGAAAAAATATAAGTATGGATGAATTCGATTTATTTTGTATCACAGGGGCATTTTCGATTTAAGTTCAAATTAGCAATCTTCATAATAATGATTGAGCATAACACATACGAACGTTTATGATATTATTGAACTACATTGTATGAGTTTATTGTAGGGACTGAATGGAATTATAATAAAACATCCAACGATTCACCGCCGACCCATGCAGTGACCCACCGACCCAAAGACCGACCGATCCACTGACACACACACACACACGGACCTACCCACCAACCGATCCACCCCTACTGACAAATTCACCTGCCCATCCACCGACAGACCTACCGACCCATCTACAGGGGCCGTCTAATCTAGATATACTCTGTTTGAAAATTCATCAAAGGATGTCTCTTAAGAAACTGGTATCACGGAGTATCCTCAAACTTTAAATTAGAAAAAGGGTTAACCATTCGCTTGCTGAATTATAAAATACATTTCTCCTTCTTTATCCATGTCCTGTTGTATAATTACATATATCTTCACCGTGTACAAGTATTTCGCTGTGCAATCACTGCTGTGGAGTGCACTGGTTGCACAATCAACTAGTAAATAGTGCAGACCCTGATGAGACAGCTCCTGCAGGAGCAGTCTCATCTGGGGTCTTCAATATTTACAGGTAGGTATATTGACGTGAATAGCAAGCGAAGGGTTAAAAAAAATACTTCTGTAAGTCCTTACGATATTTTATTGGGTTATTGGATTTGGTTTTAGTTTTCAGTTTTATTCTTAATATTGTTATAACAATGAAGTATTGTTAATGTGACCACTCAAAAAGAAGTCCAGGTTTGGATCGTTAAAACACGTAGTAGCTTAATGCAGGAGCTTTCTGTTTCACTTTCTGTCCGGCATTAAGTAGTATTCTGCTTTTACACTCCCCTATGTTAATAAATCGTGTTACCGTTTGTCTAATTTACAGTATGATATCATGCTCGTCACTTTTATGAGATTGTATTATTTATTGATAAAAATAATATCGCGTCCTAACCGCGATATATACACTGTTTTAGATGTAATAGGAACAAATCCTTTTCGAGACCGTCTCATTATTATTGTCATTATTATGGTTTAACCCTTTCACCGTCAATGTCGCATAAATGCACCACAACAAATAGTGCAGTCCCAGATCAGACGCTGCCTTTTCAAGGCGTCTTCTGATCAGGGACTTCACTTTTTGTCTCAAACTCTATGTCTATATCTGCTTTATTCCTTTGAAATTTGCTTTTATTTATCTCATTTACTTATTGTACTAAATAATTTAACACAATTGGTTTACAGACGACAATTAGAAATTTGGCGCCGAAAGGGTTAATTGTTGAAACTGATAGTGCAGTATTACATACCTGTCCACGTTGACAGTAAAATCACAGCCAAAACAGTTCCATCCATCTTTGGTCGTATACCCGTTGTGAATATGTCCGGATATACAATGCGGGCATGAACAGGTTTGTAACATAGGTATCTGGCGCATTAAAGGGGAAGTCTCTACATACGACGCGTTTCAAAAATACCTAACAGCAGAACCCCTCTAATGCGACCACTTAATGGATAAACAAGGATGTCTTTAAAAGCAGGTGGTTGCTTAATGCAGGACAAAATTAATGCAGAAAGCTCATCTAGGAGCTTTCTGCATTATTTTGGTCTTGCATTAAGCTAACACCTGCATATAACACCCATAAATATACCTCTTTTAGGTAGTCGCATTAGTCGGGTTTTACTGTATATACAACACTCATTTGTTTATATGCTAAAAAGTAGCATATCGCAAGAAAACCTATCCAATAAACATTCAAAATGACAAAAACATCTTCGTGTTTGATATCGACGATCCCGATTTTAATCCCCGATGTTTTAGTTTTATTCGGGTTAGGTTTTAGTTTCGTATCTATAATGGAATTATAATAAAGCACTTATACGTTTAAGGTTAGAGAATATGATATATCTATAATTATATACAGGTCACAATAAAAAACAACCCTTAATTATTTTTCATTACCTGTCCCAGTATATGTATATACATGCCCATTTGTTTAACACTTTAACACAAAAATCTGTTTACGCATTTGCAAACAGATTAGACCCAGATCAGACAGCTCCTGTTAGAGCCACCTGACCCTCGTCTTCCCCGTTTGCTTGTAAAATAATATACATCTGTTTCCATTACTGGGTTCATTTACCATTATAAATATCAACACAGATATTCACGGTGTTATAATTTCTTACATAAACATTAATAATGACAGATAGGGTAAACAAGCAGTGCGTCAAGTACCTGTGCTTTACACATGCTATTTCATATCCTTTACATGCGCGCGGAGTTCATTCCTCGAAAACAACTTAACCACCCACCGACTTATTCTTTCATAGTACAGTAGAACCCCACTAATGCGACCACTTAAATAATATCCATAGCTGTTTTTATAAGCAGGTGGTTGCTTAATACAGGACGAAAGTAATGCAGAAAGCTCATATAAGAGCTTTCTGCATAACTTTCGTCCTGCATTAAGCTACCACATGCCTCTACTAGCCAGAATTATGCCCCTTTTTGGTGGTCGCATTAGATGGGTTTTACTGTACAACACTGTTTTATGGGCAGAATAAAAAATGGATATATCGAATTGTTTTTCCAATCGAGAATCTGTAATTACCTTGGCAACAGTTTAGATCCAGATAAGACGACGAATCACCCGGAGTCTCGCCAGGATCATAACTGTTGATAGTGTGACTCTGTTTATTTTTAAACAAAATTTAAAAATAAAAAATGAAGCAGACGACAAACACATGTTGGGTCTTTCTGCATAATGGTCGATTTGCATGAATACTTTTTGCTGTCAGTGTAACATCTGTAATTACCTATGCAAACAGTTTGGACCCAGTGTTTCATCAGGATCCAAACTGTTTTCACCACCGCATAAATATGTTTTTTGGTGGGGGGGGGGGGGGGGGTTCAAGTAGTTGGCAACGAAAGACTTAACCCCTTCCCTGGTGAATATTCATGTAGGAAATAAGTACGTCATGAATATCAATAAGATTATTTTTTATAATGGCATACGAATACCGAATATTTTGATTCAGGTTGAAGCTGTAGAATCAGATCTTTATCACACCATAAACAAACAGAGCAGACCCTGATCAGACGACTCCTATAGGAGCCGTCTGATCTGGGTCTACTCTGTTTGCAGATGCGTCAACTTGCGCTTACATAAGGAAGAGGGTAAAAGTACCACCTGTCTCTTGCAGCCCAAATTGGACCTCTGTCTAGAGGTTTGCATTAGCGACGTTGTATTCCGGGTTTGCGAGTACCTTGCATAGTCGTTTATAATGAGGGCATTTCCTTAATAGGAACGCTACCATATAATCGACTATGCCATCCATTAACAGCAATGTCACTGTAATGCGAGTAATGTAATCTGAGTCGCGGGTTTAATACAGAGCGACAGTTATATAGCAGTCCTATAGCAGCCATCTGATTTGGGTCTTCTCTGTTTGCAAATGCGTGAAAAGGCATATATTATTTGAAGGAAAGGGTGAATAAGGGTGAATAAGTCGCTACAGTTTAAATTAAACAAGGGCATGCTGTATTGCTATGCAAGACATGAGTCGCCAACCGGACTGAAAAAAACCCTCCACTCTCCCCACCCCACCCACCCATGGTGTGGTTGACCATGGTATATACATGACCACCTGAATGGTATTAGTACCAACTTTCATACATTGAGTCAGTAAGTAAAAAGTTATTGTCCCGACAAGAAAATATAAAAAAGGGGGGTAACTCCAAAAATATTGATGCTAGAGTTATTGCCTTTGTGCATGACACTACAACTCATCATGCTTGTTCCATATGAGAAGTTTCAAATCAATTGAACAAGTAGATAAAGAGTTATTGTCCGGCCAAAAAGTATGAAAAAGGGGAATAACTCCAAAAATATTGATGCTAGAGTTATGACCCTTGTACATGACACTACTCCTCATCATGCATCTTCAATGTGTGAAGTTATAATGAATTTGGCCAAACGTTGTAGGAGATATGGCCCGGACACGAAGCGTGACAGACGGACTGACAAGAAATATGAAAAAGGAGAAGAACTCCAAAAATATTGATGCTAGAGTTATGGCCCTTGTGCATCACACTACCCCTCATCATGATTGTTCCATAGGTGAAGTTTCAAATCAATTGAACCAGTAGATAAAGAGTTATTGTCCGGACAAAAATATGTAAAAGGAGAATAATGGATTTGGCCTAACTTTGTAGGAGATATGGCCCGGACAAGAAGCTTGACAGACGGACTGACGGACGGACGGACGGACGGACAGACGGACGGACAGACAGACGGGTAGACGGAATCGAGCAAACCTGTAGTCCCCCAACCGGTTACCGGTTGACTAATAAGTCCATCATAATTATTTAAATCAGTTTGTTTCTTTTTTTCCACCCCACTTTCTTTATTGTCAGCTTTGCTTAACCCTTCCAGTGCCATATAAATGTCATGAGCTAAAATATTGTCTGCATCCGTTTTCAAATTGACGTTTTCGTTTAATTTCTTTACAAAAACATAACCAATGTCGCCTCTCGATCCAAACTGTTTTGAGGTGAAATAGTTCAAACTTACTCAAACAAGCAAGTATACAGTAAAACCTGTCTTAACCCATTCCTCCAGAGGCTATTTTAGACCCAAACTCTTTGAAATACCCAAAAGGAGCATTTACTAGAGAAAAGGAAAATGTTAGAATTATGTAGCATTGAAACCATTGTGGTAAATAGAGCATTTGCTCCTATGGAGCAAATGCTCGATTTATCACATTGGTTTCAAGATGTGACTATTACAGAGGCGTGATCTACATTAGGTCTGCATTAGGCTACCATCTGCCTTACATACCCATAAATATACCCCCTTTTTGATAGCCTTTTGTGCAAACCGAGTAGACCCTGATCAGACAGTATAGGGGCTATTCTCGGCTTGCAAGGTGGTCAAAAGGCGTCACGTACAATAAGGTATATAAAGGGTTAAAATATTTAAATATCCATGGCGATTTTGCGTCCGTCTTTCATAAGAATTATGATTTTAAGTTTGGGGGATACGTATATATTGCTGTCGGCCATTATTATTTGGACTACAGAAAGTTGTGTAAAAAATGTTTTACACACAGATGAGATGGGGGAATATTTGATTACGTGACACAGCCATATAAGGCAATGTTTACAAGAAAAGGGCGCGGAAACAGTTTCGTTATAAATATAAATACGTGAGAATTTTAACAAAGACGACGTTTGTTTGATTGGTTTTCTGAGTATTTTGCATAAACGAGTGTAGCTTTTAGGTGGACCATAATCACGTGACTATATACGAGTTTGTCATTGCTCAGTGGGCGGGGCTTATAACTCAGCCTGTTGAAAAGTAGGGCAATCACTAAATCGGTTAGAGCTTATAAACTGCAGTCTTCGAAAATAAGACGGCCTAAAACGCTTCGCTTCGCTCGCGTTATCGGCCGTCTTATTTTCGAAGACCGCAGTTTATAAGCTCTAACCCATACTAAGTCTTTTATACTATGTCTAAAGTTATACCCTGATTCCAATCTGAAAGGCTTAGGTAACAGTCGAAACAATGCAAGCACATAGCATTGCCAAACAAATAGATTTGGACGGATGAAACATATCGGTTACAGGAAGTTCGTTTACATATCAATAAATTGACCTTTATGCATCTGGATGTGCTCGATCCTCTTGCGCAGTCTTTCTTTGATCCGACAATTAAAATAAGTATCATTATCGGAGTTTAAAATGGATGACAGCTTAATGCAGGTTGAAAGTCATGCAGAAAGCTCCGCGACAATTCTGCATAACTTTCCTCCTGCATTAACCAATGACCTGTCTAAACGGTTATTAATTCGTCTCCACTAACAGATCAGAATAGTGAGGTTTTACCGTATGTACAATCTACATTTGCAAATACATATAGTTTTGATCGGAACCCGTTAACCCTTTCAACGATGAAATTTGAGAATGGGGTGGCCCTCCATTGTTTATTAGCAGAGTCCATACAGTATGAAAGGGTCAAAAATGCCCTTTTTAGTTCCAACCCTTTGTCCCAGAGGCCTTTCTACCTTGCCGTGGTTCTGGGGCTTAATTGTCACAGGGGATAGTTTTGTTTATTTGACGGAGAATATCACCTCTGCCAAGAGCTAAAAGGAAGGCAGATCGGCGGTTTTGATCCCATGCACTGCTTTGCAGCGAATGAGATTAGCCGAAATCATCTTTCTGCTGTCATCCATCATCATCATATCATCTCATCATTAATCGGCGCTATATGTCCAATTCAGTGTCGCAGTGCCGTAAAACCCAACTCACTAACTCACTTACTCCAACCCCTTGCATGCGGGAAACGAGTGTACTGTTAGGAAGGCACTCTGACCTGGATCTACACATGTGCAGAGGTTTTTATAAAGTTGTCAGAACGTTAAGGGCTACGTGTAACTCTATTTAAAGGCTAAGCATTTTTATGTTTGCGTTTTTTGCAGCTAAATAAAATGATTTTAATGACAATTAAGTTCTTAAGAAGTTACGCAATAAATTTATTCTTTAAATGCAAATCAACAAATGCATTGATCGTGCACTGTATAAAATGGATAACGGTTCACATTCATGTTAACCCTTTTTCCTCGTATAAACGCTTTCTTACACATTTGCAAGCAGAATTAACACATCAGATAGTTCAAGATGGTGCTACCAGACCAAGGTATATCTATATTATAAACGACCATTAACACTTCTATATTACAGATGACTATTGACACTTCTATATTATATATGACCATATAACACTTCTATATTATAGATGACCATATAACACTTCTATATTATAGATGACTATTGACACTTCTATATTATAGATGACCATTGACACTTCTATATTACAAATGGCCATATAACACTTCTATATTATAGATGACCATATAACACTTCTATATTATAGATGACCATATAACACTTCTATATTATAGATGACCATTAACACTTCTATATTATAGATGACCATTAACACTTCTATATTACAAATGACCATATAACACTTCTATATTATAGATGACCATATAACACTTCTATATTATAAACGACCATTAACACTTCTATATTACAGATGACTATTGACACTTCTATATTACAGATGACTATTGACACTTCTATATTATAGATGACCATTGACACTTCTATAATTATAGCTGACCATTGACACTTCTATATTACAAATGGCCATATAACACTTCTGTATTATAGATGGCCATATAACACTTCTATATTATAGATGACCATATAACACTTCTATATTATAGATGACCATATAACACTTCTATATTATAGATGACCATTGACACTTCTATATTATAGATGACCATATAACACTTCTATATTATAGATGACCATATAACACTTCTATATTATAGATGACCATTAACACTTCTATATTACAAATGGCCATATAACACTTCTATATTATAGATGACCATATAACACTTCTATATTATAGATGACCATATAACACTTCTATATTATAGATGACCATATAACACTTCTATATTATAGATGACCATTAACACTTCTATATTATAGATGACCATATAACACTTCTATATAATAGATGACCATATAACACTTCTATATTATAGATGACCATTAACACTTCTATATTATAGATGACCATATAACACTTCTATATTATAGATGACCATATACACTTCTATATTATAGATGACCATATAACACTTCTATATTATAGATGACCATATAACACTTCTATATTATAGATGACCATATAACACTTCTATATTATAGATGACCATTAACACTTCTATATTATAGATGACCATATAACACTTCTATATTATAGATGACCATATAACACTTCTATATTATAGATGACCATATAACACTTCTATATTATAGATGACCATTAACACTTCTATATTATAGATGACCATATAACACTTCTATATTATAGATGACCATATAACACTTCTATATTATAGATGACCATTAACACTTCTATATTATAGATGACCATATAACACTTCTATATTATAGATGACCATATAACACTTCTATATTATAGATGACCATATAACACTTCTATATTATAGATGATCATTAACACTTCTATATTATAGATGACCATATAACACTTGTATATTATAGATGACCAATAACACTTCTATATTATAGATGACCATATAACACTTCTATATTATAGATGACCAATAACACTTCTATATTATAGATGATCATATAACACTTCTATATTATAGATGACCATATAACACTTCTATATTATAGATGACCATTAACACTTCTATATTATAGATGACCATATAACACTTCTATATTATAGATGACCATATAACACTTCTATATTATAGATGACCATATAACACTTCTATATTATAGATGACCAATAACACTTCTATATTATAGATGACCATATAACACTTCTATATTATAGATGACCAATAACACTTCTATATTATAGATGACCATATAACACTTCTATATTATAGATGACCATATAACACTGCTATATTATAGATGACCATATAACACTTCTATATTATAGATGACCATATAACACTTCTATATTATAGATGACCATTAACACTTCTATATTATAGATGACCATTAACACTTCTATATTATAGATGACCATTAACACTTCTATATTATAGATGACCATATAACACTTCTATATTATAGATGACCATATAACACTGCTATATTATAGATGACCATATAACACTTCTATATTATAGATGACCATTAACACTTCTATATTATAGATGACCATTAACACTTCTATATTATAGATGACCATATAACACTTCTATATTATAGATGACCATTAACACTTCTATATTATAGATGACCATATAACACTTCTATATTATAGATGACCATATAACACTTCTATATTATAGATGACCATATAACACTTCTATATTATAGATGACCATTAACACTTCTATATTATAGATGACCATTAACACTTCTATATTATAGATGACCATATAACACTTCTATATTATAGATGACCATTAACACTTCTATATTATAGATGACCATATAACACTTCTATATTATAGATGACCATTAACACTTCTATATTATAGATAACCATATAACACTTCTATATAATAGATGACCATATAACACTTCTATATTATAGATGACCATTAACACTTCTATATTATAGATGACCATATAACACTTCTATATTATAGATGACCATTAACACTTCTATATTATAGATGACCATTAACACTTCTATATTATAGATGACCATATAACACTTCTATATTATAGATAACCACTAACACTTCTATATTATAGATGACCATTAACACTCCTATATTATAGATGACCATATAACACTCCTATATTATAGATGACCATATAACACTTCTATATTATAGATGACCATTAACACTTCTATATTATAGATGACCATATAACACTTCTATATTATAGATGACCATATAACACTTCTATATTATAGATGACCATATAACACTTCTATATTATAGATGATCATATAACACTATTATAGATGACCATATAACACTTCTATATTATAGATGACCATATAACACTTCTATATTATAGATGATCATATAACACTTCTATATTATAGATGACCATATAACACTTCTATATTATAGATGACCATATAACACTTCTATATTATAGATGACCATATAACACTTCTATATTATAGATGATCATATAACACTTCTATATTACAGATGATCATATAACACTTCTATATTATAGATAACCACTAACATTTCTATATTATAGATGACCATTAACACTCCTATATTATAGATGACCATATAACACTCCTATATTATAGATGACCATATAACACTTCTATATTATAGATGACCATTAACACTCCTATATTATAGATGACCATATAACACTCCTATATTATAGATGACCATATAACACTTCTATATTATAGATGACCATTAACACTTCTATATTATAGATGACCATATAACACTTCTATATTATAGATGACCATATAACACTCCTATATTATAGATGACCATTAACACTTCTATATTATAGAAGACTACTAACACTCCTATATTATAGATGACCATTAGCCCTCATACCACTAGCAGCGACCCATCCGTATTTACAAACAGCTTTGATTAAGATGAGTACCTAGACTTTTCGTCAGAATCCAAGCTGTTTGACACTAGACGAATAGTTTCGCAAACGCTTGAACGAACCAGAATCAGGTAAAAATGCAACAGATCAGAGTTTTGGCAGAAAAAACTTTCTCAGCACGAAAAGGGTTTAAAATGTATACCGGTACATGCTTTGATAAACCCTTAACCCTCTTACCACCGAAGTCGCAAAAATGCACCACGACAAATAGTGCAGTCCCAGATCAGACACCACCTTTTCAAGGCGGCGTCTGATCAAGGACTTCACTTTTTGTCTCAGTCTCTATTTCCGTATCTGTGCTTTATTCCTTTGAAATTTGCATTTCTTTATTTCATTTCTTTATTTCGTCATATAATTTAACAAAATGGCACCGAAAGGGTTAACCTACGGAATAATTAAAACTGACTCCTCCTTTTCTGAATATTAATTAACTCTTTTGGCGCCAAATTTAAAAGTGTCGTCTGCAATAATAATTTCATATTAAATATAATTCTAAACTAAATAATAAAGGTATATTAGTAAAACATTTGTTTTTAAAAACCTGTGTGCTTAGGCTAAAAAATACAGAAAACAGTGTAGTCCCAGGTCAGATTCCGCCTTGAGAAGGCGGCATCTGACCTTGGACTGCACTGTTTTCAATGGTGCCAACAGGCGATATTGGCGCCGAAAGAGTTAAAGAAATCATTGTATCAAGATTTATCAATGAAGAAAATAATTTTATAACAAACATTGCAGATCCTGATCAAAGGTTTTTTTAGGAGCCCTTTGATTTGAATCTACACTGTTTATAAAGCTTATACTCTCGGTACCTGTACTCTAAGGGGTATGTCTATTCTCTTCTTTTCCAACTCTTCTATATTATTTTGCTTTAACTCCTTCGGCGCCAATGTCGCCTGTTGGCACCATTGAAAACAGTGCAGTCCCAGGTCAGATGCCGCCTTGAAAAGGCGGCATCTGACCTTGGGCTTTACTGTTTTTCTGTATTATTTTAGCCCAAGCATGCAGGTTTTTTTTAAAACAAATGTTTTACTAATATTCCTTTATTATTTAGTTTAGAATCATATTTAATATGAAATTATTATTGCAGACGACATTTTTAAATTTGGCGCCAAAAGAGTTCTCTAAATACAGGTTCCAGTTTTCCGCATAATTCATTGTAGTTATGTACTTTTAAAATGTCAATATTGTTTATCCTATAGACACTTTACAGGTAATACGTTTTTAAATCAATAGCATAGTTTTCTCACAATACTTTTGCATAAACTTTGCAACTATAGTAAAACCCCTCTAATGCGACCACTTTACGAACAAACATGACTGTCTTCATAAGCAGGTGGTTGCTTAATGCAGGACGAACGTTATGCAGAAAGCTCCTATAGGAGCTTTCTGCACAATTTTCGTCCTACATTAAGCTACCACCTGCCTTTGTCTCTGTGAATAATACCCCTTTTTGGTGGCCGCATTAGAGGGGTTTACTGTATTATATTCTAGTTACTGATGAAGCGGTACATTTAAGTTCTTTTCAGAGGTCCAGTCGGATAAAATGCGTAATTTAAAAGGCATTCAAGAATAACTTCTTTATTTCTCCACCAAACCCTATGCTGTGACCACTCTTTAGAATCGTCTCGAAGAGACGATTCTAAAAAGTGGTCAAAACAAAAGATCTGGTCGAGAAATGACGATTTTAGTATTTGAATACCCACCTATATCTATGGCCCTTTAAACAGTAACTTTAATTTATTATAATGCAAGTATCAATGTCGCTGAACGTCGCAAAACATTATGCTACTGTATTTGTTATGCATTGTTCATTATGAATTACGTCAAGTCAACATTTTACTGACTGATAACGGTTTATTTTCATGTCAGCCTGACCTGTTCCATTGATTAATCAATGTTCTTAACCCTTTCCTTCATATAAACGTGTTTTCACGCATTTGCAAACAGAGTAGACCCAGATCAGACGGCTCTTCTGATCAGAGTCTACTCTGTTTGCTAATAGAAGTTGATAAATATGTGTCTTTGCTTTCTGAAATGCCTACACTGTTCCACCTTCCATGTTTCTTTATAACTGTTGTGTCCATGAATATTCAGTAGGTATTGAAATGTGTACTAAACTTAGAACAGGGAAAGGGTTAAGCCATATTCCTCTAGCTGCGACATACCCCACAGGATCCAAGCTGTTTGACTTTCTCAAAGCTTGGTCGAATCGGAAGAGGTCAACATTGTAGCAGAACTAGATTTGTGCAGACATCGTTTTGTTACGGCGCTGTAAAGGTCACTACAACAAAAACATATTGCATTCGACTAGGCCTTG
The DNA here is from genome assembly GCA_963576725.1 of Azorinus chamasolen. Classification (NCBI taxonomy): domain Eukaryota; kingdom Metazoa; phylum Mollusca; class Bivalvia; order Cardiida; family Solecurtidae; genus Azorinus; species Azorinus chamasolen. Next base: position 41,508,321 of record OY755244.1, read on the forward strand.
AACAATGCGGTCGTAATGTCACGCCTCAAAATCAAATATTACGCTTATCCTGCAGGTGCAAGAAAATGCATGTAAGGTCTGCTCATATTTGGACCTGGTGCATCTTAACTACATGTACTTCTTTCTATTCTATCAAGCGTTTGGGAAACTATTGTTCGAGTGTCTAACAGAATGGGTCCTGACGAGACGTGGAGAGACTCTGGATCCGTGCTGTTATCCGGCATACAGGGTAGTATGGGTATGATGTAATCAGAACCGCCACTGTGAACGTTAATTCTATTGGACAATGCCATGTAGTCAATACTATTTGTAAATATCGAATTGCTTCCGTAATATGATAGAGAGTATTGAGATATGGGTTGTTGGACGCGGCTATCAGCACATCCCAGCAGCTAACAGTACACCCCTGCAGCGTAACCGAATATTGGAAATATGCCGTTGTTAAATGCTTGGCAAAATAATATGGTAAACTCAAGATCTTTGAGCATTTTGCATATCTTTTTTTTTCATAAAATACCGCATACCTTAACTCTTTCGCTGACAAACATTGTCGTCTGCAAATATTGTCATCTTCAAAATTATTCGTCTGCTATAATATTAAGTTTTTTAGTTTTCTCCAATTGTTCTTTAATTAACCCTTTCTCGCATATTTACGCCTTTTTACGACTCTGTAAAAGTCAATTTGTGAAACCATTGTGGTAAATAGAGCATTTGCTCCTATAGGAGCAAATGCTCTATTTATCACAATGGTTTCAAACTACAAAATTCTAAAAAAAAATCCTTTTCTCTAGTTAATGATCCTTTTCGGTAGATTTATTTAAAGAGGTTGTATCTAAAAATAGCATACACGGTAAAGGGTTAAAGATTACAAAAGTAACAAACAGTTCGGATCGAAATCAGACACCGAGTCTCTCTGCGCCTGATCTGGATCCAATCTACTTGCAGTATGGTATTACAGATGCGACATTGCCAGCGAAAGAGAGTTAGATTTCCTTGTAACTGATAGGTGGCTCATATTCAAGTACACGTGACCTTACAGTTTGGGTACATGTTGTTATCTATTTTCATTCAATCACATTGAAATAAACCAAGCTTAACCCTCTACTCCATTGTTATTCATATAAGAAATAATGAAACAACGGATGTTAATTACATAATGTGTTTAACCCTTTTGTACCCAGTGGATTAGTTCATGTTTATATATTGGATTAGTCCAATTTGGTCTGAGGGATGACAGGCCTCGGTTTTCATTTTCGTTTTGTTTTTGTATTGAAATTCCTATCAGCAAACAGTGTAGACTCTGATCAGACGCCGCATCATGTGGCGTCTGATCAGAGTCTACACTGTTTGCCTATATCCAATATATGGGATCGTGGGTACAAATGCGTTAACGCCATATGAACAGATTACTATTTTGTCATTACAGAACTATAGAACGTAATCTATATTAATTCATGTGCAAACAAAGCAGACCCTGATCAGACGGCTCCCACAGGAACCGACTGATCTAGGTCTACTCTGTTTGCAAAGGCTTTAATATGCGTATACATGTATAATTATCTCGATTTCATAAAAGATAAAATATTTAGAATTGCTCTAACAAGATTCCGCATGTCGTCTCATGACTTAGCTATTGAACGGGGTCGATATACACATTTACCCAAGAATGAGAGAACTTGTAAAAACTGTAACTCAAGACAAATAGAATATGCGTATCACAATGTTCGAAACACAATGACTTAAGAAAGAAATATTTGAAACACTACTATTATACATGGCATACATTACAAACATTTACCAATCTGTTGTTATCAGATTCCAAATCAGCCGTTCAAGGTCTCTCAAGATATCTGTACTTTGCAAATGTGTGTAGAGAGCAAAACGAAGGAAATATTAAACCAATTCCAATACAGTCTGGTGGAAAATTCAGGTTAATTTGTATCTTAAGTTCTTTGTAAATCCATTTGAGCAGCAAAGAATTCATGTCTATGCCTATATATTGGTTTGCTGTAAGCATATGTATATGTGTTTAATGCAATCAATTATTTGAGTTGAGTTGAGTATACGGAGTAAAGGGTTAACGGTGATTAAATTCGCAATTAATCACTGCACGAGCCACATTTGTAATTGCTGTTATAATTACGCTCCTTTTTTAGGTTTAACAACTGATAACCGAATAAGCTTTAGTTTCACCCACACGCAACACTTAAGAGTGGATATATTAAATCTCTTTCATAAGACACAATATTTATAACTCATAATGAATATATTTGTTAAAAAGGTAATATTTAGTATTTCTTTATTAATATTCATGTATGTATAAATAGTCCGGATAGTTTAACAGACAAATGTATATTTATCTACTGCAGCATAATTTTATAGACAATATACAGTTGAACTTCGATATCTCGAACTCGGATAACGCGAACTTCAGGATAACTGGAACAAAACGTTCAGTCCTTTCAAACCTTACAATACAATATTGCTCTAATATGTATCGCTACAGATATCTAGAAACACACGCGACAGCTTAATACAGGTCTACAGTAATGCTGAAAGCTCCTACAGGAGCTTTCAGCATTACTTTAGACCTGTATTAAGCTGTGGCATAGAGAAATTGTTCAGATTAGAATTCGGATTACTCAAACCTCTTTTATCTCGAACTAATTTGTATGGTCCCCTTGAAGTTCGAGTTATCGAAGTTCAACTGTATATATTATTACAGGGCGTGTTGCAATCGAACTAATGTTTTTATCCCCCGCCAGATGCGGAATGATATAGTGTTGGTGTTGTCCGTCCATCTGTGCGTCCGTCTGTGCGTCCCAGAGTGATATCTAAGAAACTATTCAGAGTTTTTCATTGAAAGTTTGTGTAAATGTTTAGTACCATAACAGAATGTGGGCCTGCTAGCATCACTCATTTTGGCATTAGAACACCGGAGTTATGATCCTTTGGTTGCCAAAAATGTAATGTGTTTGTGTATCCGGAGCCAACTTTGAGTAAATGCAGTTCTGCAATTATCATTTACATTGGCATAGGAACATCATAATTATTTCCCTTTGATTGCGAAGCGTGTAACCCTTTTGTCTGTCCTGAACCATTTCTCAAAAACTGATATGAATTTTTCTGTGAGCCTTTGAGAAAATGTTTATTAGGATAAGGACATGCGGCACTGCAAGTATCATTTATACTGACCGTAGAATACCAGTGCGAGGGATATCAATCAGCGATATTGCTTGTTACTCCAGCACATGTCATCCTGTGTTACTGAAGTTGTCCATTGTGTAATCACATATGGTCGTGTATAAGGCGTTTGGCATCGTATAATGGCACATGTATTCGCGTAATGATGTATGTCATCGTCTATTGGGACAAATCGTATAACGACAAACAGAACAGACACAGTCGTGTTTTGTAAATTGCCTCTATACAAAATAATATCAAGGATTAGAGCTTTCTTTACTGCAATAAAGAAATATACCCATCCATGTTAAACGCAGATGTTTCTTTGCATCTAACCCTTTCAGTGTCAGCATTGTCATTTGCTGCTCACAGTTTCGCCTGTCTCTAGTTTCAATTTCTTTAAAAACAATAATCAGTGTCACAAACAGATTGGATACTGATGAGACGCCGGGCCACTTGGCGTCTCAAATGGATCAAACTTGATTGTACAGTTTAACTTCGATATCTCGAACTCGGATAACACGAACTTCAGGATAACTCGCACAAAACGTTCAGTCCTTTCAAACCTTACAGTACAGAATTGCTCTAAAAATGTTTCGCTGCAGATATCTAGAAACACACGTGACAGCTTAATACAGGTCTAAAGTAATTAAGCTGTGGCATAGAGAAATTGTTCAGATTAGAAATCGGATTACTCGAGCCTCTGTTATCTCGAACTAATTTTTATGGTCCCCTTGAAGTTCGAGTTATCGAAGTTCAACTGTAGAGCCTGGAGAGGCTTGAGACGACTATACAAGCCAACGAACCTACAAACCGTCGAATTGACCATCTAATGAGACAATTCACGTGCATATTACAATCTGTGCCAACCCATAAATATGGAGCATACTCAAGTACAGTATCAAGTGTTATTTCAGTGCCATACAGACTCGCGTTCATAGTGAACAATGATCACTGTTAACTGATTGTAAACCATATCATTTTTGTAAATTAGCGATAAAAATGTTCTTTTATTTAGATTTCAAGGGTGATATTTGTTCCATTTGATCAAAGACGCAAGCTGTGTATCAAACCGATTGGATCCGGATGAGAAGCCGAATAAGTCGGCTTATCATTTGGATCCAGGCAGTTCGGTAAGGTATTAACAAATTTATATGCTAAAGTTAAAAAGGTTTAAAATTAATCTCTTTGGTATCGTAAAATGTTATACATATCAGGACTGCACTCCCTAAGTGAGATATAATTTTCTGTTAAGGACACGATACCGTAAAGTCCGTGATTATTAGAGCTGATTTTCATTTAAGATAAATGAAGATCTTCAGCCGGAACTACTTTATAACATGAGCTGTCGTTGTAATGTGAAATCAAAACATGCGGGAAGGCCGCTTTTAGTGATGCATAGAATTTAACCTTTAGCCTGCTATGGGCGGACGAGTGAATACCTATGCAAACAGTTTGGATCCAAATGAGACGCCGAGTAACTCGGCGTCTCACCAGGATCCAAACTGTTTGGTAGACAAACTGATTAAAGCTTGAATGTTGAAAATGTAGTAGGTGAAAAATTATGTAAAAATAATTTGCCCAGCAGGCTAAAGGTTAAGGCTTGTATTCTTAGTAAATGCAGTAGCTCGAGTTCCAAGCATTAATATGACGCATAGAAAATGGACGATCGAGATTCATCGTCACTGATTAGTATTTATTTTAACTTTCCAACCAGTAACATCGATTTACCTGAAGATACAGTAACACCTCTCTAATCAGGACGTTAATTTTAGTATAGATATCAGTCTTGGAGACAGGTGGCAGCTTAATGCAGGGTGAAAGTCATGTAGAAGGCTCCTCTAGGAGCTTTCTGCATGACTTTCACCCTGCATTAAGCAGCCACCTGCCTAAAAGTTTCTAATTTTTTCTCCACTAGAATTCCGGTTTAGAGAGGTCGTGCTGTATAATAAAGTGTCTCTATTATGACCTCTCAAAAGATGCATGATTCAGATTTGTTTAAAACAACAGATGATAGCTTAATGCAGGACAAAACTATGCAGAAAGCTCGCTCCTGTAGCAGCTTTCTGCATTAAGTTTGCCCTGCATTAAGTTATCACCGGCTATAAACTCATATGCATATATATTATGTGGTTGCTTTAGCGAGACTTGTTGCAGTAAAAGAATGACTCCCTAATTGAGATATAATTTTCTGTTAAGGACATGATAAAGTAAGTTCCGTGGTGATTATGTACAGCCGATTTTCATTTTTATAAATGAAGATCTTCAGCCAGCTAAGGGTGCGATTATTTATATATATACTTGTAAACTGATTTTCCACCTGATGCTTATTATCAACACGTATTATTAGTTATTGTAAAGGGGACTTAGTGTCTAAATTAACGAGAATTCAATGTGTCACTTGAGTATGATTGCAACTTATAACTCATTTACATTAACATACATGCATACTAACATAATTATAATTTTGATATAAGACACAAATGGGTTAACCCATTACCTCATAGGCTATTTTTAGATACAACCTCTTTGAATAAATCTACCGAAAAGGAGCATTAACTAGAGAAAAGGAAAATTTAAGAATTTTGTAGTTTGAAACCATTGTGATAAATAGAGCATTTGCTCATATAGGAGCAAATGCTCTTTTTATCACAATGGTTTCACAAAGTGACTTTTACAGAGTCGTCACAAGTCGTCAATATGAGGGAATGGGTTAAAACCGCTATCCCATAAACACTATGTCAGAAATAATGACGTTAGGAACATTGATTAGCTGAAATTTATAATTATATTATGAACAAGAGAATGCTTTACCATGCCACACATACTTTATAGATTATATTATTTAAAAAGCCAACAGAGCAGACCTTGATCTGACGGCTCTTAAAAGATCTGACACTGATCTGTTTGGAAATGATTGAAAACGTGTCTATATGAGAAGTGTTCAGGTCATAGCATATGTGTGTTCTTTTTAATTGAAATTAATTGATTGATGACCAATGGCAGAAATTTGGTTTAAATCACTTTTGTCCGAGTTCTCTGTAATTTGGACATACTAATAGGAACTTATATTCGTCTTTCACAGCGTTCATGTTGCATGCTGTGCACTATATGCCCTCTCTTGCCACATATGTGTATCTTTCTGATTCCATTTCTATATCTTGTTATGATAATCGAAATTCTGTTTGCGAAATTCTACATTTATGGCTTTAACTCTCACAAGTAAAGTTGTAACAGCTCTGAGTTTACGCCGACCTCATTCTTTTTCAATAATTTATAGGTTAGCATCGTATACTTACTAGTAAGGAACATTATAAGATATGTACTATTTTGCCCCATTAGTACTGGCTGGCAAACACAGACAGACAGACAGTCAGACAGACGGACAAAAAGACAGACGGACGGATTGACGAGCGAACGGGCGACCAGTCAGACAGACAGACGCATGGGCGGAGTGACAATAGACAGAGACATACATACAAACACACAGAGACACCGACACACGCACAGACGGACATACAAACACACACGCACAGATAGACGGACGGACAGACTTACGTTTATAAATTGCATTTATTTTGGGTAATGACTTATTATGTACATGTATTCCCAAGCCCATATACTGTAGTAACACTACAGAGGTCGCTCTACAGAAAAAACCCTCTATAACTGCCACTAAATTGTGTTAATTACATTTGTAGTTGGTACATTAGGACAGGTGACTGTTTAAAGCAATGTGAAAGTAAAACAGAACGCTCCTATAGGAGCGTTCTGTTTTACTTTCACTTTGCTTTAAGCAGTCACCTGCCTTTAACACAAAATACTTGATGTAATTTAGTGGCCGTTATAGAGAGATGTTACTGTAATTTAGTGGCCGTTATAGATAGGTTGTACTGCATATCAATATATAAAGTTTAATCGTTAGTCTGCTGAGCACATAAGTTTTCACACAATTTTTTTACCCACTACATTTTCAAAATTCAAGCTATAATAAGTATGTCCACCAAAATACAATCATGGTGTCAGACAGTTTCGATCCTGAAGAGACGCTGAGTTATGCGTTGTCTCATTTGGATCCAAACTGTTCGCAATGGTAATGTGTGTCCGTCAGCAGCGGGCTAAAGGCTTAAATACCCATGGTGTTGCTTAACCTTCCAAATGCTGCGAGCGGATGAGTGTTTACATATGCAAACAGTTTGGATTCAGATGAGACGCCGAGTAACTCGGCGTCTCATCAGGATCCAAAATGTTTGACGCACTGATAGCATGTATGGCAGACTAAGTGATTATAGCTAGAATTTTGAAAACGTAGTGGGTGAAAAGTTATGTAAAATAATTTGCTCAGCAAGCTAAAGATTAATGCTACTACATGTATGTAAGCTGTCTGCATAAATACGGTCCTATGTTATTGTCGCTGACTAAATAATTATGGGGTAGGCTTTAAAACTTGTCTGCTTGTTTCCCATCAACGGTTCTCGAACCAGTAGTAAACATAAGTCCAGAGATTGAAATATATAGATAACCATATTTACTAAAGTAGCAATGTCAATGTCGCGCTGTAAAGCTCACGAACTTTACAAACCAATGACAGTTCGCGGCCTATACTTTTCCCTAGAAAATTGAAAAAATAATAATATATATATTAGATTAATACTTGTTGTCCTATAGGAGCCGTCTAATCAGGGTCTGCTCTGTTTGCTGATGATACATGTATATAGATATGATTTATAGTAGGTGTAGGAATTTCTTCTTACAACAGGAACTATTTTTAAATTTTCTTCAAAATTGTTTTACCAAAAATAACGTATTTAGTTGAAAGAAAAAATACTTAATATGGATAATTATCATTAACTATCCCAGTAAAAACCCAAACCGTCATTTAAACAAAAGTAGAAAGGAAAGAGAGAGAAAAAATGTTTCGTCATCGGTGAGAATCGGACCGGGACTGACTGCACGATAAGCGACCATCGTAACCACTACGCTATCAGGCCAGACATACTGTAAGCGAAATTAAAGATGTATATAAAGTTATCATGCTACTACATTGACGATTTTTTTTATAAAAATAAATAAAACAATAAAACTTCATTAAAACATTTACCACTCTCATGATAATTTAATCGATAAACTCAAACATTTACCACTCTCATGATAATTTAATCGATAAACTCTTACAAGGGCGGTGATGGTCATTGTTCTAAATATAGCCTGTTCAGTTCCATTGACGAGTAACGTTAGCCCTATCTAAAAATAGAAACCGAGACGACGGAACTCGAATGTGACCATGTAGAGCCTCCGGTAGAATAATAACCATGTCTGTTTGAATTAACATATCGACTCTCGATTCAAATGATCTTATTTTTCAAGTTAAAGCACGTTTTCCCGTCTTTTAATGTAAGTATCGAAACTATTTTCCTCTGCGGTAGCTCATTATTTACGTCTTTAGAACGGAAATGAAAAGGGAGGTCCGTTGATCGAAAAACCGCATTTCAATACAAATTATTTCAATATTCGTATGCAAGCCTCGCCTCAACGTTTTCTCCCCTCGTCGGATAAAGGCGTCCCATCTACGACACTAACCTATTATTCTCTATTAATCCAAGCTCATTCCATGTCAATAGACGCAGAGTAACTACATGTATATGTCTCATCAAGATCCATACTATATTTCTCATCAGGATCTATACTATATGTATTATCAGGATCTATACTGTATGTCTCATCAAGATTCATACTATATGTCTCATCAGGATCTATACTATATGTCTCATCAGGATCTATTCTATATGTCTCATCAGGATCTACACTATATGTCTCATCAGGACCTATACCATATGTATTATCAGGATCTATACTATAGGTCTAATCAGGATCTACAGTATATGTATTATCAGGATCTACACTATATGTCTAATCAGGATCTGCACTATATGTCTAATCAGGATCTATACTATATGTCTAATCAGGATCTATATTATATGTCTAATATGGATCTACACTATATGTCTAATCAGGATCCATACTATATTTCTCATCAGGATCTATACTATATGTATTATCAAGATCTATACTATATGTATTATCAGGATCTATACTATATGTCTCATCAGGATCTACACTATATGTCTCATCAGGATCTATACTATATGTATTATCAGGATCTATACTATATGTCTAATCAGGATCTACAGTATATGTATTATCAGGATCTACACTATATGTCTAATCAGGATCTTCGCTATATGTCTAATCAGGATCTATACTATGTCTCATCAGGATCTACACTATATGTCTCATCAGGATCTATACTATATGTATTATCAGGATCTATACTATAGGTCTAATCAGGATCTACAGTATATGTATCATCAGGATCTACACTATATGTCTAATCAGGATCTGCACTATATGTCTAATCAGGATCCATACTATATGTCTAATCAGGATCTATACTATATGTCTAATATAGATATGCACTATATGTCTAATCAGGATCTACTCTATATATTTCATCAAGATGTATATTATATGTCTCATTAGGATCTATAGTATATGTCTCATCAGGATCCATACTATATATCTAATCAGGATCTACTCTATTTATCTCATCAGGATGTATATTATATGTCTTATCAGGATCTACGATAGATATATCTCATCAGGAGCCATGCTATGTCTAATCAGGATCTATACTATATTTCTAATCAGGATTTACACTATGTGTCTCATCAGGATCTATACTATATGTCTAATCAGGATCTATACTATATGTCTAATCAGGATCTATAATATATGTTTCATGAGGATTCATACTATACTTATCGTCAGGATCTATACTATACATCTTATCAGGATCTATGCGTCATGATCAATACTATATGTGTCATCAGTTTAACCCTTTCGCTGCCAATGCCGGATCTGTTGCTTTTGAAACAAAAATGAAGAAAATCAAAATAATGAAAATTTGTAGCAGACGACAAAGTTAGCAGACGACAGAGTTTGGCAGCGAAAGGGTTAATTTTGTGATTACGTTTTTGTAAGAAAATGCTAAGAAATTGTAGCAGACGATACATATTGCAGACGACATGATGTGACAGTCAAAGGGCTGAGTTCCCTACTAAATCAGAATGAGGTTATTTCATTGTAGTCTGGTCTAATTGAATACAACTTTAATCAGTAGCTTCCTTTTGGTACCAGGTGTCGCCATGTCTATCAGATAATTAGGTAGGAAGTGTTATATTGGAGACCTTCATACCTTTAATTCAAACTTTATTTTTGCTTATTACATTCTTCATGACGTACAATAAATTAACTCTTTACACACTACGTAATTTTTCGTCTGCAACAATTGTCGTCTGTTTCACTTTTTCTCTCATTACTCACCCAAATTATGGCCAGATTAACCGGGTGCAGCGTCTCATCAGGATCCAATACCGATTGTATAGGTAATGGTGGTTTCGTGTGTGCACGAGTTTATAGACTCAAACGCAGATGTTAGAGAATTGTTTGAAGTGCATACAAAATATAATTGCTACTATATTATCAAGAACCAGAACCTAATTCAATATATTAATTTGTGATACCATTTTACGACAATGGTTCCGGTAAGAAGCAATAAATAGAGGCTCTTACATGAGTGTTCATTATACATTGTTTTTTTAAACGAGTTTACTGTAATAATATGACACGAGCTTTAGCGAGTGTCATATTCATTAAAGTAAACGAATTTCATGAAAACAATTTGTAATGAGCAGGAATTTATCACATAAGTCTTAGGCATTTCTTAGAAAATGAAACAGGCTATATCTGGTTACTGTTTCGGCCATTGCTTACACAAACAGCGTAGTAATACAATGGACAACGCGTATGGAGCGCTACAAATGGCTAACGCTTAAATGAGCGCTACATTTGGCTAACTATTGCTAATTTACATACCAATGCACCAGTGCATTTTCGCGATTTACGGCACTCTGTTACGGCACTCCCACAAAGCAGATTATGTGATAAAAATTTATATGTCACCCGGAATCGAATTGTATATAACTTACTGCTATTATGTATATAACTTACTGTTATTATGTATGTAACTTACTGCTATTATGTATGTAACTTACTGCTATTATGTATACATGTATAACTTACTGCTATTATGTTATTATATAAGTTACTGCTATTATTTACATAACTTACTGTATTATTCATGTAACTGCTAATATCAACGTAACAAACTACTATTATTTTATGTAATTTACTGCTATTATTTATGTAACTTAATGCAATTATATTTTGTAACTTATAGCTAATATGGATATAACTTACAGCTATTATGCCTGCACACATTGTTGACCCAGATCAAAGGGGCCTTGATGGAGTCATTTGATCAGGGTGTGCACTGTCTGTCATACAAATAATTTTCAGTGATCACAATGATTTAAAAACTACACAATTCTATATTTTTCCTTTTCTCTATTAAATTCTCCTTTTCGATTTATTCAAATTGCCTGAGGTAACTGGGTAAGTACTTAGTGGTGACTGTTAACATCTTACATGAGAAAATTATTGTACAAATAGAATATTAGAACCAAAATTGAAATTATCATTGTTTTCGTAAAAAAATAATAAATTTCCAAAACGAAAGGTGTGTGGTAAGGATTTGTCGTAAGTATTAAAATTGTGTGTATGTCCCTTGTATGGTAGAGTTTTAAATGGGGACGGCTCCACCGCCGTTTCTCAGGCCTTCAGGCCAAGCTCAGGGGTTCGAACTCAGTGGTTTATTTCAGTGTAGATCTAACACAATCATGACATGATGAACAATAAAACAATTATAAGAAATAGCATTGACAATTCGTTCTTGTACAAACAAAATAACTGTACACAGATATGAGTAATCATTGTAAACAATACATGTATGTATAATCGGCGCAAGAAAAGCAAAACACACCTACCGGATACAATACAGATCATTATTTTTATACAAAAGCTGTCTTATCCTAACATAACTATATGGAATGCTGAATGTATCAAAATATAAAAGATAATTGACAACAATATGAAAATGTGTATTTACATGTACCTGTATAAATATTCAATTTATTCAGAGGGTAAACAAATGCTTAATATGACTGCCATTTAAATTGACCGGTTAAAGATGACCCTTAGTCACGTGCTATATAAAGGTTAGCCAAACGAATGTTAGTAAATAGTTGAAAAGCATAAACTAACATACGCCTATAAAATAGATACGCCTATTGACGCCTTTGCAAACAGAGTAGACTCAGATCAGACGGTTCCTGTAGGAGACATCTGCTCAGGATGAACCCTATTTGCTTATGCATGGATATTAACGAGTAGCATATCGCTCAATACCCCCCCCCCACCCACACACACACACACACACACATACAGAGGAATGCCTCCACACGTCACCCGGTGTCGAGGGACGTGGAACCTTGACCAGTGTTTATGAAAGCATTGGGTAAAACTATTATACCACTCTTAAGATTTTAATAGCATTTATTTATGAAGTTTATAGTGTGAACTATGAAGTATGAAGTATGAAATTTCACCGCCGGTCTTTCATATATCAGCGTTTAACCTTTTCACCGTCAATGTCGCAAAAATGCACCACAGCAAATAGTGTAGTCCCAGATCAGACGCCGCCTTTTCAAGGCGGCGTCTGATCAAGGACTGCACTGTTTGCCTCAAACTCTATTTCTATATCTGTGCTTTATTCCTTTGAAATTTGCATTTAATTATCTCGTTTCCTTATTTTAACGAAATATTTGACAAAATTGGTTTGCAGACGACAAATAGAAATTTGGCGCCGAAAGCGTGTAAATGTTCTCACTATCCGCTACTTGTCGTTTCAGAAGTAGCCAACGCTGCACGAGGTTCAACGGTAAGCAGAAACTATTGTTTCACAGTGGAGTGAGAATTAACCCTTACTCCTGTATTCAAAACTAAAGTAGAATTTGGGTATGCTACACTTTTCCTATTGAACAAGCTTTTCAGAAACTACCGACTGTGTGTCAAACAGCTTGGATCCTGACAAGACGCCGAGTTACTCTGCGTCTCATCCTACTCTAAGGTGTTTACAATTGTAAGTAAGTCGTGGTTAGTGGAAGCAGGGGTTACACTTTCGCTGCCAAGTCGCATCTGTGATTATCTATGTAAACAGTGTGGACCTAGAAATGACACCGAGTAACTCGGTATTTCATCTGGATCCAAACTGTTTCTTAATTTGACTGATTTTTAAAAAAAAAATGAAGAAGAATAATGAGGAAAATTGTAGCAGACGACAAAACTTTGCAGCGAAAGGGTTAGATTACGATAAGGAAGCAGAGACATCATTATAAATTGCTTCGGTTCTTAGCCAATAATTGTTTTATTCCATCATCTGGTGTCTCAGCCTGATCAAAGCTGTTTGGTACTATATTCAACGAGGTCGTGGATTCACCGGTAACATTCTAGAGAACAAGAAACCGTTGTGACATTTACTGTTACAGTAAAACACCTCTAGACCGGAATTCTAGTACAGAAGAATTTAGATACTTTAGGCAGGTGACTAACGTCATGCAGAAAGCTCCTCTAGGAGCTTTCAGCATTACTTTTATCCTGCATTAAGCAGTCACCTGTCTCCAAGACCGATATTTATACAGTGGAATCCCTCTAATGCGACCACTTAATGAATAAACATTTCTGTCTTTATAAGCAGGTGGTTGCTTAATGCAGGACAAAAGTTATGCAGAAAGCTCCTATATGAGCTTTCTGCATAATTTTCATCCTGCATTAAGCTGCCACCTGCCTCTGCTACCCATAATTATGCCAGTTTTTGGTGACCACATTAGAGGGGGTTTACTGTATTAAACTGAGTGTCCAGTTTAGAGAGGCTTTACTGTACCGTATCGTTCACATTGTTTCGGCTTCAAATAATATATCCAATTAACCCGTCACGTGCTGCGGGCGTCATGATTGGCATTTGCAAATAACGCGAATCAAAATGCGACGCCAAATAATTTGACATCTCATAAGCATCAAAGCTATTTGGCACTCTGTTAGTTAGTAGTTGGGTTCATAATTCCAGGTTTGACCTCAGGAGTATATCCATTAAATAATATTAAACTATTACTGAGCCTAAACTGGTTAAAACAAAATCATCAAACCCCCTCTAAACCGGAAGTTTAGTACAGAATTTTTTATAAGCAGTTGGCTGCTGTATATAGGATGGCATTCAAGCAGAGGAGCTCTATGCATGACTTTCGCCCTGTATGAAGTTGTCACTTGTCGTTCAGATTGGCTGGTATTGATACAAATAGTCATTTTCTTACGCAATTACTTCGAAAATATGAGCAGAACACATGATTAACCCATTGCTCTATAGGCTATTTTTAGATCCAACCTCTTTGAAAACATCTACCGAAAAGGAGCATTAATTAGAGAAAAGGAAATTTTGTAGTTTGAAATCATTGTGATAAATAGAGCATTTTCTCCTATAGGAGCAAATGCTCTATTTATCACAATGTTTTCAACAGGTGACTTTTGCAGAGGCGTCAAAATGCGTCAATATGAGGGAATGGGTTAAAGACACCGACTTCTTAACCAAGCGTAAATGTAATTTGAAGATAGCTCATAACCATTCAAATAATACTGATTGCACTATTTCATGCAGAATTCCCTGTTTCAACTTTTGTCGTTAAACACATTTGTGAGCAAATACCAAAGGTTTACAACCCAACTTGTAATTTCTTGCTCTAGAACAAAATACACACGATACTAAACGCAGGCGAATTAAATTAGTGACAGTGATGCTTAAACCGTGTTCGCCATGAATATTCATGTAAGAAATAATGAGGCCATGAATATTCAATTTGGTTAGGTTAATTTTTTATAATAACACACTGACACAGTACTGTTTGGCAATGGCAGAAACTAAAATGTCAAATCTATGTTATTTTATAAGCAAACAGAGCAGATCAAACTACTTCTACATGTGTCATCTGACCTGGTTCTACTCTGTTTTCAAAGGCGTAAAAGGCGTATTGATGGAGTAAAGGATTGAATCTTTGCAATTTTAAGTGATTATTTTGTAAGTTATTTCCAAAGCTTGCTGTTTTAATTAAACAAAGTAGAATTTTATTCTAACGTTACATACATTTAAAATTCGTCATTAATAGACAAAATGACTTTAAACAATATTATTTGCAGATGATACTTCCTTATACGTGTTTGCCTGTAGGTTAAACGACATTGGATGTTTATTAAATCACGAGATAAACTTAGTCTCGGCTTGAGCTTAGAAAAAAATCAAATGTGATGTTCAATGTTGATAACCGATTTATTCCAGTATTATATAAGGTAAATCCGCCTAGATCTCAGTTTGGAACGCGCCCATTTGTCGTGTTGATGTAACACAGTTAGCCCTTTCCCTGTTCTGTTTTCAGGCCAAATTTCAATACCTACTAGATATTCATTAACAAAATAGTTAATAAAGAAATATGGAAGGTAGAAAGTTGTAGAAACAGATCTATTAAATTATGTTAGCAAACAGAGCAGACCCTGATCAGACGGCTCCTCTAGGAGCCGTCTGATCTGGGTCTCCTCTGTTTGCAAATACGCGAAAACACGTTTATGTGAGGGAAAGGGTTAACAAATATTTGCTACAATAATCCATTGACACAGATTGGTTCAGCAAACAGTGTATAGGAGTCTTTTGGTCTTGGTATACACTGCTTGCTTTTGTCTTTTTAAGGGACACTGTGCATCAATGAAACAATGGTGTGTTTGTTTATTAACCCTTCTCTTGCTGAATTTTGAAATGCATTTCTTCTTATTTACCCATGCCCTGTGGTATAATCACATATATCGTCACTGTCTATAATTATTTCTCTGTGCAATCAATGCTGTAGAGTGCATTGGTTGCACAATCAATTTGTAAATAGTGCAGACCCTGATGAGACAGCTCCTGCAGGAGCTGTCTCATCTGGGTCTTCACTATTTACAGGTAGGTATATTGACGTGAACAGCAAGCGAAGGGTTAATAATGACATGCATCCGAACTGGATTTGAGGACACTTCAGCTTGTTGAAGAACAAACGCGAACTAAGCGTTACTTTGAGTTCTAATGGTCAATGGAATAACCATATCGAACTATTAATTGTTATCAACCTCTAGAACAATCGGAACCATGACGAAACTAAACTTTGCGTTGTGCCTGTTCTATATTTATTCCACAGTCTGCAAAGTCATTTGCCCAGACTCTTTAGAACATTGCAAATTGAAGTCACCTATGTTAAAATTGGATTCGCTGGATCAGTATCTCAAAACAATAGTTACCGAAATATAGATGGGGGTCTCTTTCTAATAGACGTTCAAAATTCGAAACAGTTACTGATTTGGAGATAGATATCTATTTGCCACGCTCGCTAGAATAAAACACGAGTGCAGCAATTTGAATAGCGATTATCTTAACCAAATTACTTTATGTTATCACTGTCATGAAATTGAAGTAACACGTCATTATATTTTCAGATGTAGATATTTTCAAGAACAGGGAATTTTCTTATTCATTGCTGCACGTAATTACCATCCTCTAAACACGGATATATACTGTCATTTGGTAAATGAAGTGATGGCATTTACACTCAATACAACATATGTAATATCTGGTCGGTCTTTCTTCTATTATATAGTACACATACGAAAGTGTTACCCTTTGTCATACAACCGTATACTCATTCTTTATTAGTTGTCACAGTATATACAGTAGAACCCCTCTAATGCGACCACTTAATGAATAAACATGGGTGTCATTATAAGCAGGTGGTTGCTTAATGCAGGACAAAAGTAATACAGAAAGCTCATAGAGGAGTTTTCTGCATTACTTTTGTCCTGCATTAAGCTACCACCTGCATCTACCTCCCAGAATTATACCTCTTTTAGGTGGTCGCATTAGAGGGGTTTTACTGTACTTACACTTGCAATTTCCGCTTTTGCTCGTTTGTATGTATATACTATATTCTACAAAGAATGATTAGGAGTCGAATCTAATGTTGCACGAACGTTTTAACAATTCCTATTTATCATGCAAATAAAACATGTTTCAATTAAAACTGTTTTAAGTGTACCGTGATTCGTAAGCGACGTGCTTAAAGTGAAGAATCTTGAACAATCCTAAATATTTCTGGTCTATGGTATATACCAAATCAACAGGAAACACACCCATGTGTGCATGCGTTCACGTACCCACCCATGCACGCACACACATTTGTAGAACTTGATGGGTAGTAATACTTAACAAACGGAAGATGCACTTGATGCAAACATAATCTGTCATGCTCTGATGAACAGTAACAGAACTATGAAGCAAATGAAATGCTTTCCTGTGTGTATTGATACGAGACGAGCCTGCGATGGTATAAATCAATCTGTTTGTGGTTCAGACTTGTCTGAAAGGCAGGTGCGGATTTAAAGGTAGCGGAGCCGGCGTACGCCCCCTAATATTGCCAATATATTTTTTTAATAATATTTTAGATCTATATACAGTAAAACCTCACTATAACGACCACTAAATTGTGTTAATTAGTTGGTATTTAGAGCAGGTGGCTGCTTAAAGCAAGGTGAAAGTAAAACAGAACGCTCCCTTAGGACCGTTCTGTTTTACTTTCACCTTGCTTTAAGCAGCCACCTGCCTTTAACACAAAATAATTGATGTAATTTAGTGGGCGTTGTATCTACTAAAAATCAATAAAACAATGATTCAGTAGGAGTGTTTTATTTCCCTGACACGATTAAGCTCTTTTTCAACATGTATTACAAACACACTATTTATTTATGCCATCAAACATAAACATCTACGTCCCGCTCCCCCACCTTCCAAAAAATACGCCCCCTAATCTGAAATCCTGGATCCGCACCTGAAAGGGATAATGATACGGGCTGTATAAGATATGTGTTAGACAATTATGTCATGTGTTATGTTAGGTAACTTCTATTCCGATTTTATTTTAAATGTTGGAGGCATGCAAGGGGAACTAATTTCGCCGATTATGTTTGTAATGATTTTAGAAGATAAATAGAGTTATGCCTACAAGACCTAGACAATAGTGGAATTAGAATGGATGGTCTTGGGCTTGTTATATTATTACTTGCTGATTATAAGATTATATTTGGTGCTCCATCTTCTTATTTAACAGAACATTTTTGATAGATTAAAATACTATTTCGATAGCTGGTGTCTAGAGAGTGTCTAGACATTAACTGAAAAGAGACAACAAATGGTTTTCAGAAAGAGGAGTGACTTACACACACATTATCATTAAAATAGGGAAAATTTGAGATACTGTAAACGGTACTGTTAGTAACTATACTGGAACTTGTATTTTAATTAAACAAATGTCTATATATGTGAAAAGGTCCGTTGTCAAACGTAAAACATGGGTTTTGTTACAAGTTTCATTTATTTCAGTTATAAGACACCTTTGTTGGGCCTATTTTGACCATAACGTTGTGAAAGGTAGGGTTATAGAAAGTCAAAACATGTAGATATGCTGCATTTAACCTGATGTCCAGCTAAGGTGCGTAAATTTAAACATATTCAATCATAACTCCTTTATTACTTCGCCAAACCCTATACTGTGACCACTCTTTAGAGTCGCCTCGAAGAGACGATTCTAAAGAGTGGTCACAGCATAGGGTTTGGTGAAGAAATGACAATTTAGTATGTAGGTACACACCTTTTTCTGAAGCGATGCACTTCAACCTGCTTATGCTAAGCGCGTCTTGATTCGCATTTGTAAACAACTTTGATCCCGATCAGAGACCGAGTGACTCGTCGTGTCAATACAGTCCAAACTGTTGATTTCGAGAGGTAGTTTCTAAAAAAGAAAACATGTAGGCCAACTAGATAAATTAAAAAGAGTGCAATGGAATTTTCAGCTGACATTATGTTTGATAGCATGGGAAGGGTTAATGTTTTGTAAATTCTTCTTCGTCTAGAGAACTGTACATATTCATTGAGTTCGTATGGAGAAGGATGAAGATATTCTCTGTATGTCTTCAATGAGTTTGTATAGAGAAGTGTGAAATTATCCTCTATATCTCTTTAATGGATTTGTTTAGAGAAGCCAGAAGATAGTCTCTGTATATCGTTAATGAGTTTGTTCGGGAAAACATTAAATACACCCTCTCTACATCTTCAATGAGTTTGTATGAAGAAATATGAAATTATCCTAAGTCTGTATATCTTCAATGAGTTTGTATGGAGAAATATGAAATTATCCTCTGTATATCTTAAATGAGTTTGTATGGAGAAGTATGAAATTATCCTCTGTACATCTTCAATGAGTTTGTATGGAGAAGTATAAAATTATCCTCTGTACATCTTGAATGAGTTTGTATGGATAAATATGAAATTATCCTCTTTATAGTTTCAATGAGTTTGTATGGAGAACTATGAACTTATCCTCTGTCTGTATATCTTCAATGATAGTTTGTATGGAGAAGTATGAAATTATCCTATGTACAGCTTCAATGAGTTTGTATGGAAAAGTATGAAATTATCCTCAGTCTGTATATCGTCAATAAGTTTTTCTGTAGAAGTATGAAAATAACTATACTATGTACCCCTTAAACATCCCTGTATCTTGGATTTTCAAAGAAATGCAGGAAGACATCCCCTGTATATCGTTTTGAGTTTGTTTGAAGAAGTATGAAAACATCCCCTGTATGTATTCAATGAGTTTGTATGAAGAAGTTGTCTATATGAGGAAATGGGTTAACCCTTTCCCTAATGTAAGTGCATTTTGACGCATCTGCAAACAGAGTAGACCCAGATCAGACGGCTCCTATAGGAGCCGTTATAGGAGACGTCTGATGAGGGTCTGATCTGTTTGCTTAAGGTACAACATATATCTGATTATACAGCTTCTGTCTCAGCCGAAATGTCCTGTGTTCATATGCAATTATAAAGAATAATCTTACATTGTATTAATATTCATGACGTCATTATTTCCTACATGAATATTTATCAAGGAAAAGGTTAAAACCTGCTGTAAATGGCAATAGCAGGTCTTCTACTACACATAACATGTTGCTAGAAGGTTGTTATATCAGGTTTTCTACTATACATAACATGTTGCTAGAAGATTGTTATATCAGATTTTCTACTATTCATAACATGTTGCTGGAAGATTGTTATAGCAGGTTTTCTACTATACATAACATGTTGCTGGAAGATTGTTATATCAGGTTTTCTACTATACATAACATGTTGCTGGAAGATTGTTATATCAGGTTTTCTACTATACATAACATGTTGCTAGAAGATTGTTATATCAGGTTTTCTACGATACATAACATGTTGCTAGAAGATTGATTATATCGGAACATAAACTAGGTTGCAAATATTAAACGTGTTTGCCTGTTGGCAATGTTCACAATGTGTCATAAATGCTCATCATAAAGTCCATGTATTCCAAAACGCGAGTTACAGTAAAACCTCTCTATAACGACCACTAAATTACATCAAGTATTTTGTGTTAAAGACAGGTGGATGCTTAAAGCAAGGTGAAAGTAAAACAGAACGCTCCTATAGGAGCGTTCTGTTTTACTTTCACATTGCTTTAAGCAACCACCTGCCCAAAATACCAACTAATTAACTCAATTTAGTGGTCGTTATAGAGAGGTTTTACTGTATATTGATTTACCAGTTATTGTAAACTAAGAACAAACTCATGCATATGTATCAATGTCGCTGTGCAGACGAGAACTATTTTAACTGGAAATACTATCATACTCCCGTTTCAAAACAAATAATCCGCATTCAATTTCTTTCATTGCTTTTTACAAGTGAAGTAATAAGACACATCATGCAGCACTGTGCAAAAATAACCCTTTACTCCACAGGCACATCTTTTGGCGGCGGTGGTCGTAGGTGGCGGTGATCTAGTGGTAACGCGCTCGACTATCAGTCCGGAGGTCCGGGGTTCAAATCCCGGCCCCTCCCGGAAATTTCAGAGACGCTTTTCCGTGTCTCCCACCCGCACATACTCTCCACCCAGGGGTTAAAATGGGTACCTGTGAGGATCACTCGCCGGTACTGCGGCTGCATGATTGCGCCATATGTTAGCAGTGCTCAACATTGTAGGCCAATGACTCAATGACCAGGGGAGTAAATGTACAGTCGGCTGAGCGATCATTCGGACTGAAAGTAGACTATAACTAGGTACGTTTATTTTTACTTTGCAATCAGAGAAGGTCCAGATCAAACGGCTCAAATCTAATAAATACTCATGATTTCCTTATTTCTGGCATGGATATTCAACAGGGAAATGATTAATGGCTTGGTCAATTATAATCTTATATTTAAAACAAATGTACGCATGTACAAGTTCCCCTGTAATCTGATACTTGAGACATGCACAATTTGTAACAGTTTTTTCGAGACATGCAAATGATATGTAAAAGTATGTGACCTTTTCTCAAGCATAAATAATGTATAAATGTATTAAGGTCCACCCATGTCCAAGTTGAAAATAAAAATGCGGTCTATTTTTCATAAACATCCTGTGGAGCAAATAAAAAAAAAACACATGGTAATCAAAACATACAGTTGTATAATACCACCTGCATACACATTTCCCGGGGCAATGATCGAGGCTATCCAATTATCACGCGACGCTAGACGGCTTCCATCTATGCTTTTTATGTTATGTTTATTTCACAAATTTCGATAGAATCATTGTTTTATTACACAATAATATTTTCCTTTTATGGTATTTCAAACAACCGCCTTAACCCATTCCCTCATAGGCTATTTCTAGATCTAACCTCTTTGAATAAATCTACCGAAAAGGAGCATTAACTAGAGAAAAGGAAAATTTAAGAATTTTGTACTTTGAAACCATTGTGATAAATAGATCATTTGCTCCTATAGGAGCAAATGCTCTATTTATCACAACGGTATCACAAAGTGACTTTTACAGAGTCGTCAGAAGTCGTCATTATGAGGGAATGGGTTAAACCTTATCCCCTACAAGTAGACTTAACTCCCATCTGCGGACTGATTGGATCCAGATGAGACGCCGTGTAACTCGGTGTTCCATCAGAATCAGACTGTTTGGAACTCGGTTCATAGATTCTCAAAAACTTAAAAGCTGAATCGAACCGGATGTAGTCAAAAGGTAGTATTTTTTAACAGCCGGGTAAGGGTTAAACATGAACAACTTCAACCCATTTGCACCCAGTGGATTCTTCCATGTTTATATATTGGTTAAGTCCATTTTTTAACAAAGGGGTGCCTGGCCTAAATTTTCATTTCGTTTTGCTTTATATTGAAATTCCTATCAGCAAACAGTGTAGACTCTGATCAGACGCCGCATTATGCGACGTCTGATCAGAGTCAACACTGTTTGCCTGTGTTCCATATCATATATGGAATCGTGGGAGCAAATGGGTTACACCTTGCACACTCACTGGGTGAATTTGTAACAACATTTGTGTACATCCTTGGTCCAGAGGAGCCGCCCAGGAACTGATACTGTATGAAAAGAATAGCAGTTTGCAGCATGGAGCTTAATTCTTAACTCCATGAATATTCATTGAAGAAATAATGACATCATGAATATTAATCAAATGATTTTTAAACAGGCATATGAAGTAATTCTTTGCAATATAGGAAACTATAATCAGATTTATGTAATACCGATAGCACACAGAGCAGATTCTGATCAGACAGTCCCCACAGTACTTAGTCGTAGAATCACGATCTACTCTATTTGTAAAAGCGTTCTACGGACACAGTTGAACGGTACAATATGTATATAATGTCGTATCATATAAGCCTTACGTGCTCATGCACTCTCTCACTCTGTAGACAATGATCTTTATTCGGTCTCGCTGTCTTATTCGAAGCCGAAGTCAATTATATAGATTGCGTAGTAGACAGCTTAATCACGTCGTGTAATGTTTTCCCCAGAATGTTTTGGCATGGTTTATTTAAGTTCTGCATGCAATGAGTAAGCATAAATATATACATGTGCTGCAGTATGTGTAGTTTCATTCCAGTAGCTACGCAAATACCATTTAAAGAAACAAGGTACTTACGGCCCATTTTCTAAGAACTGTGTGGTACTGATACTCGCTTATGCTTCTTGAAACTTTTACTGTTTTTTGTTTTTAAATAGGTCGGATATGTGTAACTTAAGCACTTGCTTAATTTCATAATGTAATCTTTAGTGTTCGGTTCCAATTATCTTTCCACAGTCTGTCCTTATCGTTTAGAACTATAATTTGGTTTTGATCAAATTCTGATATTTACTAAATTTAAATACGAAAGGGTCCCGAAAGGCACGTTCCAAGTCAGTCGAAGATTTATAATAATAGAAGACAGACCATGCGTTATAATTTCAGATTAATAAATATAAATTGGTCGGATGTAAGAGAAACTCAATACTTATTCAATTTATTCAATCTTTAAAAATTACTAACATTTCTCATATTGAAAACAAGTCTTCCGAAACCCTGATCCGTTACAATTTCAGTTACATCCAATTCGTTCAATATGTTGATAAACTATTGGCTGATTCACAATGAAGTAAATATTCAAAAAAGGGGATTAATATAAAACATAAAAACTTGAATAGCTCTGATCTAATATTTCGACCACTAAGGGCCTTTTTAAAGATTTTCATGTCAAAATACACGTCCCATTTTTATGCCCCCGTTGACGATAGTCAGGGGGCATTATGTTTTGCACATGTCCGTCTGTCTGTCTGTCCGTCTGTCCGTCTGTCACGCTTTTAGGTGCAGTTGGTTGTCACAGTTTTTCAAATGTTATAAGTCAGTCATTTCTACATTTATACACATGAAACTTCACATACACATCAATTACCATCTGTGCTATCATTTGACACCCCACATATGCTGCCCGCAAGCAAAAGGTCGAGGCCAAATGACTTGGAAATTTTACGTGCAGTTGGTTGACACATTTACGTGCAGTTTTTTGTCACATTTTTTTCATTGTCTTATATCTCCCTAACCACTGTAGTTATTGCCATGGAATTGCATATACACATTAAACACCATGCACACTTTCATTGCACACCCAGCCCATGCTGCCCGCAAGCCCAATTTTGCACAATTTTATGTGCAGTTGGCTGTCACAGTTTTTTCATCGTCTTATATCTCCCTAACTATTGTAGTTATTAGCATTAAATTAATATCGTTTTTAGCATATACACATTAAATACCATCTATACCTTCATTGCACACCCAACCCATGCCGTCCGCAAGCCCAATGTCAATGTCAAATGACTTAGGAATTACTTTGAAATTTTACGTGCAGTTGGTTG
This sequence comes from Azorinus chamasolen, assembly GCA_963576725.1. NCBI lineage: Eukaryota > Metazoa > Mollusca > Bivalvia > Cardiida > Solecurtidae > Azorinus > Azorinus chamasolen. Next base: position 41,532,851 of record OY755244.1, read on the forward strand.
TCATATTTACGTGCAGTTGGTTGTCACACTGTTTTCATCATCTTATATCTCCTTAACTACTGTAGCTATTCACATGGAAATGCATATACACATTAAATACCATCTATACTTTCATCGAACACCAAACCCATGCTGCTCGAAAGCCCAATGTCAAGGTCAAATGACTTAGAAAGTATACGTGCAGTTGGTTGTCACAGTTTTTTCATCGTCTTATATCTCACTAACCGCTATAGTTATTTGCATGGAATTACATATACACATTCAACACCATCCATATTTTCATTACGTACCCGGCCCATGCTGCCCGCAAGCCCAATGTTAAGGTCAAATGACTAAGGAATTTTAAGTGAAGTTGGTTGTCACAGTTTTTTGATCGTCTTATATCTCACTAACCGCTAAAGCTATTGGCATGGAATTGCATATACACATTCAACACCATCCATACTTTCATTACGCACCCGGCCCATGCTGCCCGCAAGTCCAATGTCAAGGTCAAATGACTTACGAATTTTACGTGCAGCTAGGCCAGCACCCAGACGGGGGCATCACTGTGTCTTACAGACACACTTTTCTAGTTGTTACATGCATTCAGATATTTATGGTTTCTTAAGGATCCAAACTGTAATTTGTGTGACACCCTGGTTGTATTTTGAACAGGAGAAGCAAGATAATTCAATTATAAAAATGACAACAATATTCTACTGCCCAGCATTTACTCATCAGGCTAAATGGTAATAAAGACGTTGACTATTTGTTTGCCATTTTGATGTATATATTTCATGAACACTGTGAACACAGTACAGTAAAACCCCGAGGTAAAAATCAGGTAGTTCCTCAATGCAAATTAAAAGTAATACAGAAAGCTCCTGTGGGAGGTTTCTATATAACATTCGTCCTGCATTAAGCTACAACCTGTCTAAAAGATCCAGATTTAGAACTATCATCGTTGACTTCATTAACCCTTTCACCGCCAATGTCGCAAAAATGCGCCAGGACAAATAGTGCAGTCCCAGATCAGATGCCGCCTTTTCAAGGCGGCGTCTGATCAGGGACTTCACTTTTTGTCTTAAACTCTATGTCTATATCTGTGCTTTATTTCTTTGAATTCTGCATTTATCTATCTCATTTCCTTATTTTACCAAATGATTTAACAACAATGGTTTGCAGACGACAGTTAGAATTTTAGCGCCAAAAGAGTTAAAGGGGCTTTGCTGGAGGTAAATTAAATTTGGAATTCTTATAAATGCAAAACAACAGAATCTTGATTCCGGACTAGTTTAGATGATGGTTTAAGCTGCCAAAACAAGCTTGCAAGGGTACTAACTGTAGCGTTATTTTTTTTTATCAAAATGTACAGTCTCATGTAATGTTTTCGATGCACGATAACGTTACTGACACACGTGACACACGTGTATACCATGGAAGAGTCACGTAACAGAAAACGTGTTCGTTCTAATTCCATAATCTTTAATGAACTCAAATTTATACCTGCTGTGAATGTTTGCAATAAATGTTTATATCACACACAGGCACTTAACACACATCATATATATAGTTTGCTTAAATCAGATATTTTGATTGAACTGTTAAACTGAGAAGTCGCAAAGAAACCAGTGTTCTATAAATAGCGAGTGGAAATTGCGAGCGAGCGAGAGAGAGAGAGAGAGAGAGAGAGAGAGAGAGAGAGAGAGAGAGAGAGAGAGAGAGAGAGAGAGAGAGAGAGAGCGAGAGAGAGAGAGAGAGGGAGAGAGAGGGAGGGAGGGACAGACAGAGAGAGAGAGAGAGAATGAGAGAGAGAGGAGAGAGACAGAGAGAGAAAGAGCGAGAGACAGAGAGAGACATAGACAGACTGACAGGGAGACATCAATAGAGACACAGAGAGACACACAGAGAGGGAGGCAGAGAGAGACAGAGAGAGAGAGAGACGCAGACACAGAGACAGAGACAGAAAGACAGACAGACAGAGAAAGACAGACAGACAAGCAGACAAGTAGACATACAGAGAGTGAGACAGTCAGAAAGACATATCGTGAGAAAAAGACGGAGAGAGACAGAGAGAGACAGGGAGAGAGGGCCAGAAAGACAAAGAAAGAGACAGCTTGTGAGAAAGAGACAGAGAGAGACAGAGAGAGACAGGGAGAGGGAGAGAAAGACAGACATACAAACAATAACAGACAGACATACATACAGAGAGTAACAGAGAGACAAACAGACAGACAGACAAACAGACAAGAAAGACAGACAGACATAGACACAAACACAGACACAGAGACAGAGACACACAGAGAACGACACAGAGAGACACAGAGAGACAGAGAGAGACAGATACAGGCTTGTATGCAACAGCATGATGTTACATTTATTTGATTTTCTATCACCACAAATAATGACCCACTGACTAGGTTTCTGTGGTTTACTGTTTGTTCGGCGTATTATACGTGTATTAGACACCCATCTGTAATGAAACAGTTACTCCGTAATGCTAATTGGCTAATCAAAAATCATCGTTTGCCCAAGGTCTTTATAGATTACAACTTAATATAATAGATTAACTACAATATAGTATTATTTATTATGATAACTCGGCTAAAGACTCCATACATAATTCACAGACGAAATGGTAGTATTCTGTCACATCAGAAACAAATACATCACCCGGAAATATTGTTAATGCCACATAGTTCTTTCGGCGTCAAATTTCTAATTGTCGTCTGCAACACACTTTTGTTAAAATAAGGATATGGAATAAATAGATACAGAATTCAAAGGAATAAATCAAAGATCTAGAACCAGAGATTGAGACAAAAAGTGAAGTCCCTGATCAGATGCCGCTTTGAAAAGGCGGCGTCTGATCTGGGACTGCACTATTTGTCGTGCTGCATTTTTGCGACATTGGCGGTGAAAGGGTTAAGCATAACAGCTCATCATTATACAAACATAAATGCATTCTGCATTCAACGAAAAAAAAACAACGATTGACTGATTCAGATTTATATGCATTCATTTACGACACTGGAACTCGTTTTACAAAATAGTGTACGACCAAAACGTACGGAACGGTATTTATATTTTTTTCCGAATCAGATGTATCGGGTTGTACAATCAGTGGCAAGTATCACAATTAAACACTGATTCCGTTAGATTGAACTATAATGATTGGCTCATGGCTCATGTTTCCTAGCCCCTGCAAATTATATGCTGCACGCAATATTATTACAGTTCTTATGACACCCAACTGTGCACTTATTTATCAGATAAATTCATAGTATGTGACACAGAGCCACATATAAATGTGCGTACTCAAGTACTAAAATCGTCATTGCTCCACCAAACCCTATGTTGTGACCGCCATTTAAAATCGTCTCTTCGAGGCGATTCTAATCAGTGGTTAATTTACGGATCCTATTGATAGATTCAGGACTAACACTATAGGTTTACCCAACACTTTCGAAAATCGATTGAAAGTATTTCACTTAATATAATTTCGAAACTTTCATTGCATTCTTTGCGCAACTTAATCAATTTGAAAAACTGGTAGTGTAATAATTTTGTCTCGTTTTATAAGTTCTAATTGTTGGTTTCGCTCACTGCAATTAACCATGGAATGTTATTCGTCAAAAGCAATATTTTGAACTGAAAAGTACTAGTATTAAATTTCAAATTGTTAAGAACACAATCCTTCTGGTTAACGACTGAGTTAAAATCACTTATCTCGTTTATGTTTTCTGTTTACTGCAGTTCGTGAACGGGCTTGTGAATAGTGATTCTACATACATGTACCTACCTACCATTTCACTTAACATTGTTGGTTGCTTGTTTGTTTGTGTTGATTAACATCCGTTTCTGCTCACTATGGGCTAATTGGACGCCCCAGAGAGAGGCGTACGGTCCTCTTCATTAAGTATAACATGGCACTAAAAGAAAGAATACATTGCTTTCCAGTTACTACCAACAGTATGCTAACTATGTCCATGGTATCCCAGACAATAAACAATGTTCGAGCCTAACACAATTAAACAAACTACTTTTCATTATGTTTTGTTGGTCTTTATGTGCCATAACAACGTTTATCGTCTGAACTTTATGATGTTTCAATACAATCCGTTGTTTTACCGTATTGCAACAATCATAAAATGTTCATCCCTATTACTGCGCTGAGACATGAATAAAAGACTGTCTTAAACGGGGCATCGTTAAACATCTTCAAACACCGTAACCGTGAACTGTTTGAGTGCTGAATTTCCAAATAAGCATGAGCTGTCAGTTTATAACGACTGGGACAATTATTTATAATACAGTAAAACCTCTCTATAACGGCCACTAAATTACATCAAGTATTTTGTGTTAATATAGGAGCGTTCTGTTTTACTTTCACCTAGCTGTAAGCTGCCACCTGCCCAAATTACCAACTAATTAACGCAATTTATTGGCTGTTATAGAGAGGTTTTACTGTAGGGTTGAATTTGCAAGTGGCATTTGAAAAACAGACACTAGAGATCCTCTTCAGATGGCTCAAAGAGGATCATTCTGGCCCGGGTTAACACTGTTTACAAATGCAAAGGATTGCACAACACATTACTTGTTAAGACTGTCCCCAATTCTCAATTCAAACATCACTTGTTAAGAGTTTTATTGACGGTCCTCAATTCTCAATTCAAACATCACTTGTTAAGAGTTTTATTGACTGTTCTCAGTTCTCAATTCTAACGCTTCTTCATTACAAATCTACTACAGAACAACGTATCTACAATGTCATTGTACTATTATAACAATTGATATTATTAATATTCCTGATGTTATTATTTCTTACATGAATATGCATGGAGTAAATGGTTAAGCAAACGACAGCTCGTATGAACCCCCATATATATATTTCTTAAATTAATGGTCGCTATAAGGAGATTTACAGTAGCTTAAACCGAAACAGCACAATATATTGAGATGAATACTTGTACCTTGTTCGTTGTGTTTAATAATTAATTTTCTTACTAATCAACTGAGTCATGTATGCATTGATTTCGACGACTATCAGTCAGCTGGGTTCCAATTAACAATTTCAGAAACTAATCCATTACTCTGGTGGCATTTAATACCCTAAAGAAATAAAGTTTTCTTCTATTTTGCTTTATTTTGTTCATAAACAGATTCTCAAGACATGCAGGTTGTCAACTGTTTCTAATTCTCCTTTCGTGACGATATTCCTATACCTATTAACCCTAATACCGCTGTACCCCGCCAGAATGGCATTTGCAAACAGCTTGGATCCAGATGAGACACCGGATAACTCGACGTCTTATCAGAATCCAAGCTGTTTGGCACTCGGTTAACAATTCTTTTAACGTTTTAAAAATTCGAAAGTAAATATAAAATAAAGTAGGTCATGGTTAGACGGACATTTATTCAGCTTGTCAAAGATTAACCATTTCCCTTATATAAACGTGTTTTCACTCATCTGCAGACAGAGTACACCCAGATCAGACGGAGCCGTCTGATCAGGGTCTGCTCTGTTTGCGAATAGATAAATATACTCTTTGCTTTCTAAACTCTCTACAATGTTCCATCTTCCATGTTTCTTTATAACTATTTTGTTAATGAATAGTCAGAAGGTATTGAACGTTGGCCTAAATACAGAACAGGGAAAGGGTTAACCCATTCGCTGTCAATGCCGGATCTGTGATTACCTACATGTATGCAAACAGTTTGGATCCAGATGAGACGCCGAGTAACTCGGCGTCTCATCAGGATCCAAATTGTTTGTTACTGTTACTATGTTTTTGAAACAAAAATGAAGAAAATAAAAAGAAATGAATATGTAGCAGACAACAAGGTTAGCAGACGACAAAGTTAGCAGACGACAAAGTTAGCAGACGAACAAAGTAAGCAGACGACAAAGTTAGCAGACGACATAGTTTTGCAGGGAAAGGGTTAACAGTTGTCATAAACCCTTACACCGTAAAAATACGGTCAGCTCAAAATTGAATCTGGTGCGTTCTACTACTTCCAATTTGAGCAAAGACTTTGATTAACTATTGACCGGGTGTAAAACAGTATCGATCCTGATGAGACGCCGAGTTACTCGAGTACGTTCGTACTGTATTGACGCATTCCCTGATATTGACGCGTTTTGGCGCCCCTGAAAAAGTTCATTTCTGAAACCATAGGAGCAATGCTCTATTTATCACAAATTGACAATGGTTTCAAAATTACACATGTTTCCATTTTTTGTAGTAAAAGTTTCTTTTCGGTTGATTTATTCAAAGGGGTTAGGTCTAAAAATAGCACATAAGGTAATGGATTAATCCTTAATCTGCTGAATAATTAAAACTGAACTTCTGAATATCAATTAAACAAAAAATATCAAAATTATATTTAAATGGATCGTATGACAAATTGTGTAGACCTTGATTAAAGGACTCCAACAGGGTCCTGGGTCTACTATGTTTGCAAATGTCTGATATACATGTAATCGAGTTTCGCACATAAAAGGTTAAACTACAACCTGTTACCTTTTATTTCTACCGGTGCTGAACTGTACCACTTTATTTCGAGTGTTGTTTTACTCTACCACGTTATTGCATTTGCTGTTCATGAATAATAATTCACGAATTTACAACAAGGTGAGTATTTTACAATTACATATTAACAAGGAAATGTTCGGCTGTGATAGAAACTTCAGAATCGCATCTACATCATCTACAGCAAAACAGATCTAGATCAGACAGCGTCCATAGAAGCTGTCTAATCTGGGTCTACTCTGTTTGGAAATGTGTCAATGTTTTTGTACATGTGAGGGAAAGTGTTTCACTAGCATTTGCGGTCGAATTTGAACATGCTGGAATCACTCTAACACAATCATGTCAGTTTTTAAATCAAGTGGTAATGATAATTGCTAGCATTTGTGTTGAAATTAAATGATACTGAAAACGGTGTCAACAATGCTATTAAGAAGAAAAGGTTTAAACCCGTTTACGGAGGGGGGAAATTAGATATTTGTATTTTGCCAGTTCTGTCGTACCCCAAATGACTTCTCCACAGCTGCTCTGACCTCTGAATAGTCACCGAGTACATGTCTACGATGTCAAGTTTATTCTTTTTCAAATAAAACAGTTGTACATACTTAATATCTACTAGTATTTGTATCTTCTTGCGATTTATTTTTAATAAAATGTTGGTGTAGAAGTGTTTCGTATAGCTTTCCCGTACTTTTAAATTATGACGTCATTTCAATGATGACGCCGCTTGTTTACCTCTAACGTTTATTTTAAAGTCATTTCATTTTGACATCGTTATTCATGTTGTGAAGTTGTCTGGAGGGGGGATTTTATTTACATTTTGACTTTGGTGAAAGTGGGATAAGGACGTGGTCGGGTACCCGTAAACCAGGTTTAAGTCCCCCAGTAGCTGATTTTGGTTACTGACCGTCCCAAGGCGGTACTCCTGCTTTCAGCCTATGGTCAACTTTGTTTTTTAATATGCTTAATGTTTAATGTTTTTCGTCTTGATATGCGTCCTGTTATGTTTTGTCTTGTGGATATACTGTTTCTTTTCGTGTGTGGTTCTCCCTGTTTGACTATTATTCCATATTTAAGACATTGAAGTTGTCAAAACATTTCCTTACACGTCAAAATCAACCCGCGCTTGCTTAATGCGCACACAGGAAATATGGGACAGTCCAGAGGTCAATATAAAATGCGTAAGTACAAAACATTTTCAAACATTTCTCCACCGAACCCAATGATGTGACCAGCCCCTATAATCATACAGTGGAGACAATTCTAAAGAGTTGCCACAACATAGGGGTTCAATGGAAAAGTAATATTATGACATGAATACGCACTTTTATCCACTGGTCCGAATGTGGTCTGTTATCACCAAAACTACAACAGTTATTGATTACAGGTTTTTTTGTAAATGGCGCATGCAATTCTCCGATCTATAGTGTATACACATGTCAATTAACTGTTATCCCTGCATAAGTGAAATTAGTACATGTGACGCAGGTTCGTTTTTATACGTAAATTCAACTGTTGTTATACTTTCTGATCCTTCGAGATCATGAATTACAGTAGTACATTTTGTTCTGAAAATTGAATACCGCTTAAGCCGGCGCTAGGGGGCGTGAGCAGTGTTGCACTTTCAATTACTGCTCATGAACAGACTCAATAAAACCGAGTCTGCAATTTTCTCCTTTTGTTTTGCAATGTTTGCTTTCGGGGGATCACCTCTCTTCAGAATTTAATATACCACACTTCACATTTGAGTGATTGTTCATACATATATAGTTTACTTGTCTCACTGAGTGTAAAATTGGACTCTTTACGGGGTGGGGATGGGGGTAGTGGTCTTAATCTTATAATGAGTTAAAACGTTGGCTTTACCATTGAAGGATAAAGAACATATATAGTTACAATTACAATGAGTTAAAATAATCACGCAAATAAAAGATAAGAATTCAGGCATTGGAGTTTTTATCCAGATCAGACGGCTGCTAAAGGAGCCGTCTGATCAGGATCTGCTCTGTTTGATTATGAAGTTATAATAGCTCTGACTCTACAGTTTCTCCAAAACCAAACATTCATATGCACATATGTCAATATAAAACATCAGCTGATAAATAGTCATGATGTCATAATTTCGTACATGAATATTCAACAGGGAAAGGGTTAGTGTTATACACTGGTGGTGTACTATTTGAGCATTTACTCTCTCAGTGTCAATACGATTGTCACACTTGCTATACGATTGTCACACTTGCTATACGAATACTTACAGTTGAACTTAGATAACTCGAACTTAGATAACTCGAGCTTCGGCATAATTGGAACTAATAGTTCAGTCCTTCCAAAACTTACCATAAATAATTGCTCTAAAATGTATAACTACGCATATCTAGAAACACCCGTGACAGCTTAATGCAGGTCTGAAGTAATGCTGAAAGCTCCTACCGGAGCTTTCAGCATTACTTTAGACCTGCATTAAGCTGTGAATTTGAGACAATGTCCAGATCATAAAACGGGTAACTCGAACTTCTGTTATCTCGAACTAATTTGTATGGTATTTGAGATATCGAAGTTCAACTGTATTTGGTAACCGACAGTGAACTACTGCCTTTTGTGTTAGATATAAAGCATGTGCTTCCATATCAGTCGACGAAATGGTGTCTGACCAAGTATATCATGAAATATCGAAACATAGCCTTTATGTTGTCATTTGTTTGAAAGGTCAACCATAAGTTTATATTACGAAACTGTAACGATTTACATCACCTCACTCAACCACTGTCGTTGAATGTTAGGAGCATTTCCCTATACATCATTCTCACTTCTTGTTAAACTTCAGAACCAAATGTCCATTGGCATTTAACATTGTTCTTTATAATTATCAGCCACGAGATCTCTGAATCGGAATTATCTATTCATGGTTACAGTATTTCTACAATGTGTCTGCCCATATGAGTATTGATTCCATCTAAATAATCAAACAAAGTGGGCTAGATTGACAGCTTTGAGATAGTGTGAACTGTACGAAATGCCACCCACTGCCAATGTTCTGAAGAGAACAATTGTTTAACCATGGCGGGGGTACCCTCGTAATACGATAATACATGTAAACAGTATTGTTGTTCTATGATGGAACAGAGGCATTAGCACCTTGTTTGAATAATTGTGATGCTGTTCAAAAATATACAACAACACTACATATTAACCCATTCCCTCATATTGACACCTTCAGACGTCTCTGTGAAGGTTATCTATTGAAAGCATTGTGATAAATAGAGAATTTGCTCCATAGAAGCAAATGCTCTATATACCGGTATCCCAATGGCTTCAAAACTATAAAACTCTAAAAGTTCTTTTCTCTAGTAGTAAATGCTCCTTAACCCTTCGCTTGCTATTCACGTCAATATACGTACCTGTAAATAGTGAAGACCCTGTAGGAGCTGTCTCATCAGAGTCTGCACTATTTACAAGTTGATTGTGCAACCAATGCACTCCACCGCAGTGATTTCACATCGAAATACCTGTACACAGTGAAGATATATGTAAATATACAACAGGGCATGGGTAAAGAAGGAGAAATGTATTTTAAAATTCAGCAAGAGAAGGGTTAATTGTAGATTAATTCAAACAGCTTGGATCTAAAAATAGCCAAATGGAATGGGTACGTAACTAAACTTGCATCCGGTAGATTTCACGTAATATTTATTACAGGTTACTTTTTTGATGCAATCAATAAAATGTGTGAAACGTTATTTTAAATTATTGGCGGTTCAATGGTATATTTTGTTCGGAGCGCTTTTATTTATAAGTTCATGCTTATAACAAAGGGGAATAATACCCAACCCCTAAAGTCCTTATGCTTTGGAACAAATTCTGGGGACTTTTGTTTGTAACCATGACAACGAAATTTTACTTTAGCCCCAACCCCAGCATAAATTAATTTAGGATGTTACCCACTGTTAATGTTATATTAAACAGAAATAATTATGCATTAATTCGCTTAAGCAGCAAATAAAAAAATAATATTTCATCATTATTTCACCTATAATAACACACGAATACTTTCATAATTTGAGAGTCAAAAGGAATACGTACAGTGTCTGTTTAGTCGGTTTTCGAAGAATTGTATTCCGAATATTATTGTTTGCTTTATGACTACATGTAAGAACAACTCGAGCATAATTATATCAAAATGCCACATTCAACTACATGTACACACTAATTTTACCTACCACCCCATCCCCACCTCGCATCCCCACCCGCGCCTTTCCCCCTACATGTAACGATTGTAACATTTCCCAGTTTTTAGGTTTATCATTAAGTGTCACCATTTACTCAGCCATGTGAATTCATCCGTTAATCAGCCATGTGATAGCCAATAAAGTAGATTAGTGCAGTGATAATCAAAGCCCGTAAGCACTTGAGTATTCTCTGCTTGCGTGAACACACATTTTTCTAAGAAGCCAGCTTTAGTGTTTTACGTCACTGTTTATCATTGTTTATCATTAAGACATCATGTTTGCGATTTGATCAGTGGCTAACTACTTTAACCATTCACTACATAAATATTCATGTAAGGTATATGACATCATGGATATTAGATAGCTTGATTTTATAACGGCATATGAACACAGTGAATTTAGGTCATGGCAAAAACTGTAGAATAATAGCTGTATTATCTCATAAACAAACTGAGCAGATCATGATCGGACGGCTCCTATTAGAGCCGTCTGGTCTGGGTCTACTCTGTTTGCAAATGCATTAAAAGGCCTAGCTATAGAGTAAATAATTAAATGTACTATCTGTTGTAGAACACATAAAATAAGCAATGCTTGCAAGCATGTTTCATTACTAGTCATGTTTAACCATCATTTGTCTAATATATTATCTTTAGCATGGTGGGAAAATAATCAATAAAAATGTGCTAGTAACGGTTTATACCAGGGACGAATTACCCATGGTACGAAAGGAAAAAAGCATGGCATTGCATTCAACACATTACAGACAGTAAAACAAACATTACCATGACCGTCAACGGTAAGTTATACAAATTCCTTTAGAAAAACAGCGCGGTAAATCCATTTCCTATGAATGACACTTTCGAGAATACAAGTAAATTACACTCCAATTAAAATCCGACACGTATTTTCACTTTCCTCGTGCTAATGGGTGGACATGGCTAAGTCCCGGGAAGTACTACAAATAGCAGAATATCATCGGGACTTTCCATGTAGATCTACCAACTAAAATAGTACTTAAAATGCTGTTCTCTTCCTTTTGAAATTATTAGATAAAACTGAAGTCACCAGGTTAAGAAATTAAATGAATAATCTTATTTGCTATATTATAAAATATGTGCCTGACCTAAATGTTGAATGTGTATGAGGGAAAGTTCTCATGGTTTTGTACATAAATGCAAACTGAGAAAATAAAGAGTATTTGAATTTGAATTTGAAAATGTCTTCCTTGGACACATACAGTTCGTTTTAGAATATCACAATATCACCGAACCCTTATCCTCTCTATCGATCATGACCTGTCCGTCATTGGCAAACATCCTGGATCCCGGACAGGAAAACATTCTGGATCCAGGACAGGCAAACATCCTGAATCCAGGACAGGCAAACATCCTGGATCCAGGACAGGACCCAAGCTGTTTGACACCCCATCAGTAGTTTCTCACAAGATTGAACGAATCGCATGTAAGTAAATCTTACTTCATATAAGAATTTGAGAGACATTTGTTTTCGACAGCAGAAGGTGTGTGAACAGCAGAAGGTGTGTTAAAGTGTGTCAATTTCCTAGAATCTGGATTCGATATTGTGAACAGTTTCACTGCCCTGTTTTAACATCTGGATTCCAGTTTTATAACCTTTAGCCTGCTGCAGGCGGACCCATGATTACCTTAATAAACAGTTTGGATCCAGGTGAGACGCTAAGTAATTCGGCGACTCACCAGGATAAAAGAGGATAATTTTGAAGAACAAATGGTGCTAGCGAAACAACGGTTTGCTGAGCAGGCTACATGTTCTGTCTTCCAGTGTGTATCAAACCGTTTATCACAGTGTCAGTTTGGATCCTAAAGAGACGCGAATTACTCGGCGTATTATATGGACCCAAACTGTTTGTAGTTTAGTTTAAACATATTTTATTTCAATATATATTGAAAGGGGTTGGACCACACGTTCTTCCAACATTAGTTACGGCCCTTCCCCTACAAGTTTAACATTGCAATTAAATATTTAGCAATATGGCTATATATACACTATAACATACACAAAAAAGACAGGATGAAAAAGTAGGAGAAGAAGAAGCAGAAGAAGATGACGATTAAAGGAGAAAGAGAATATGACTAAATGTTGACAACATATCAAAAAGAAAAGACAAAGAATATGTACGAAGGTCTAATGGTACTAGGTACTGTAAACTGAAGTTTGGCAATTTAGTGGTGAGGCTAAAGTGACTGCTGCTGTAAGGTGTAGCTTTCTGTGATGCTTCAGATCTAGTAACTGTTTGTAAAGGTGCTCACTAGTTCGTTTAAGGCAATGCGTTAACAGTTATAATGAAAATCATTTGTATTAAATGGAAAAGTAGTGAAGTCAAGCAGGCAAAGCCACATGCAAGACGCAACCACCACCAAAACACCGATAGACAGCATGACACACACACACACACACCCAAACGCACACACACACACGAAATGAACACAGAAAACACCAAAAGACACACAAGAACCAGGGACAAACGTTCCACAACATGAACAAACCACAAGCACAAAGACGCAAGGCAAACAAAAGGAAGGGTGACAAAGAGAGTACCGCCTTGTCACGGTCAGCAGCAAAAACACCACTGGGAGTTTAAACCGGTTTACGGACGTCCTAACCTCACACTTCTCTCAAAGTCACCCTAGCTTTACAAATATTGTAAATAAAGGTATCCCCGAATGTAAGGTTCTTTTTATCACACAATCTTTCAAAAGGCGCCAAAGAAAGTGAAACAGATTATATCTGACGGCTGTTTCGGCCATTGTTTACAGTGTAGTAGAACCGGATTCCATTGCTCATTTGCATGAAAATGTACTAGTGCATTTCCCAGATTTACGGCACTCAGTTTCGGCACTCCCACATGACAGATTATGTGATAAATTGTTGAAATGCCATAGTGGTTGTGGGTTGGTGCACTCGAAGTTAACTTTCCCTTACCTTTGAGTAGATCTATCATTTTCTGAGAAACAGATAAACGTGTGTACTCAAGTATTAAAATCGATATTTCTTCACCAAGCCCTACGCTGTGACCACTCTATATCAACATCATATAGACCATATTTGTCAAGCATACTTATACTTTCGTTGCTGAGCTGCGGGGACATCCAGCCAAATCCAGGACCCACAGCAGGACCAACCCCAATCGCTAAACGTCAGCCCAAATACCCACGTGCTATATGCTACAGAGGGGTGATTGCCACAAGTAAATCGGTAACCTGTGAAACCTGCCTAGCGAAAACTCATATGCAGTGTATTGGAAACAAATCAGCTTGTAACCAGCTCTAGTATACAGACCAGAAATATCTCTGCAACAAATGTACTTTTAACTTTCTACCCGGATGTTCATACACAGAGGAGTATCACTCTCAGAACGACCTATCACCCACGGCACAATCAGTGCAGTCAGAACCAATGATTCATCCAAGTGAAGTGTTTGACTGTTTTCTGAAAAGATGCCTACACGTCGTTGACATCAACGCTCATTCGCAGTAACCTAAATTATCTGATATTCAATTTTTTGTTCAGAAAAATAAAATTTCAATTCTAGCTGTTTTCAGAAACCCACTTAGACAGTTCAATCACAGATAACGAAATTGCACTTCAAGGATACAACATCATACGTAGAGACAGAGAAAGGCATGGAGATGGAGTTGCCATTTACATCAAAAGTGACTTAGCCTTTTCTGACAGAAATGATTTATATCAGTATAATTTAGAACTTTGATGTGTTGAAATTCTTCTTCCTAAAATGAAACCTATTAATTTTGGATGCTGCTGTAGACCACCAAAGCAGATAGACTTTTATGAACGTTTTGAAAATGTTTTATCCAATCTGATTTGGAATGGTATTTTATGGGGGATTTTAACACTTGTTTTAAAAAGAAAAACGAGTTGTATAAAAAACTTCTAAAAGTTCTTAACATGTTTGATCTGAAACACATTATCAAAACTCCTACTCGTATTATTCCATGGTAATATGTTCTAGTATTATTGATCTCATGTTGTGTAGTCACCAATATAACATATATCAAAGTGGTAATTTACCATTTGGCATCAGTGATCACTTATCTGTTTTTATGAATAGAAAAACTGTAAAGAGTCAGATTCAAACCAGTAATTATACGTATATAAGATCACTTAAAAAGTATTCAAAATATTTCATTGATAAGTTGAAAAATGCAACATGGGATTCTATTTTCAGCTGCATTTTCAGCTTTCAGGATATATTTACTTCACAACAGCAGGTGTTAAGTGCTTGTGTGGTAGGCGTAAAAAGTCGCACCGCACTTCATTCTCAGTGTTGTTATATTTTCTGGTCCTTCGGGATCATTAGTTTTGATGTTATTAGTTTTGAAAATTTAATACTGCTTAAGCCGGTGCTAGGGGCGTGAGTAATGTTGCACTTTTAGTTACTACTCATGAACAGACTCAATAAAACCGAGTCTGCAATTTTCTCTTTTTGCATTGCTACTTTTGCTTTCGAAGGATCTCCCACTTTCAGGGTATATTAACAAGATCGAGAACTTTTCGGTAGAATGTAACTATCATGTAATTAAATCTAATAGATCTGTTAAATACATAGGCCATGTTTTAGACAATACTCTTTCAGAAAGTTCTTGTGTATCGGATATTACAAAAAGGATAAATTCAAAACTGAAGTTCTGTTATAGGTACAATGATGTTCTCGACACTAAAACAAGAAAACAACTTTGTAATTGTCTTACACAATGTCATGTGTAGCAGGGTATAACAGTATCACTAAAACACAGAAAGAGAAGTTACAGATCACACAAAATAAAGTTATCAGATTTATTTTAAATGAACATCCGCGATTCTCTGTTACAAATTAATATTTTAAGAAACTTGCCATTTTAAACGTAGATGATCGAGTCAAACAACTGGAAATGAATCATGTACATAACATTTATAATGACCACTGTCAATCCTATATGACAATTCAGTTTACTAATCATACAACACACGGAAAAATGAGTCTAATTTCCATAAAGGTAAAGGTAGAATAAACAATGTGTTATCCTCAACTTTCTACTTTAACAGCAATAACATTTGGAATTCATTGCCAGAGAAAGTGCAGTTTGTTAAATACCACAAAAAGTTCAAAAAAGAAATTAAAAAGTTTTACCTGGAACAGAATTAGATGTTCATACCTGATTTTAGACTATTGACCAAATGCTATAGAATAAGGCATTTTGGAATTTTTGAAGACGAGCATCCTTTATTTAAAATAAATTTTATTTTTCAGTTGAACCATATTTACTTTCATTTTTTTTCGAAGATATAAGCATTTCGTCTAATTTCGGGACCCCAGTGGAAATAAGTCGTCGGACTTTTCTGGGCTTTCCCAGCATCGGCATACCCTTCCAACTCATGATCAAAGTAAACTTAGATCAATTTTTTATCATCATCATTTTTGTGTCACCTGCCGAGAGGTAGTGTGTCACTTAGGGATCACTTTTCCGTCGTCTGTCTGTCCGTCTGTATATCTGTCCGTCCGTCTGTCCGTCACAATTTCTTTTTTTTTGGCTGTCATTTCTAAACTAATCATTATAGAGCTTTCAAATTTCACATATGTCTTCCTCTCATTGAGGACCATTGATGTAACTAAGGTCCATCATTCTGCGTGCAATACTTTTTGAGTTATTACCCTTTGGTCTGATTTTCGCACTCCAGCATATTAACAGTTTCTGTGTCAGTTGCGAGCAGGTGACACATGTGTTTCTCTGAACACTCTTGTTAACATATTATACCATCTTATTGAGTCCAACTATACTACTGTAATATTTCAATATATCTAATTAAAATTACTTCTTTGTCACATTTAAATATTTATATGGAAATCATTACAATTTTGATTGTACAATATTTTTTAAATATGTCATTTTATGTATTGATATCTTGTAAATTGTATGCATATTTAGATGCGAAATAAATCTATTTATCTATCTAATCTTTACAATTGTCTCAAAGAGACGATTCTAAAGAGTGGTCACAACATAGACTTTGGTGAACAAATAAAAAGCTTTGAAAACGTTGTAATTTACGAATCTTATCTGCACCCCTGTATTACTATTACGTACCTGGCAGGGACTTCAAAACAGCGGGGCTAAACCTTTGAGGTCACAGGAGCACTGACTTCTGTTGGCAACTTTGATGTCGGATCGGTATAGTTCAGGTGCGGATCCAGGATTTCAGATAAGGGGGTTGGGTGGGGTGGGGTTAGACTTTTTTTGGAGGTGGGGGGCGTAGATTTTTATGTTTGATGACATTTTTATAAATAAATAGTGTGTTTGTAATACATGTTGAACAAGAGCTTATTTGGGTGAGGGAAATAAAAAAAACTCCTACTGAATGGTTGTTTTATTGAGTTTTAGTAGATACATGTATATAGATCTAAAATATTACTAAACAATGGTTTTGGCAATTTTAGGGGGCATACGCCGGCTCCGCCCCTCTAAATCCGCGCCTGAAGTTGGTCAGCGATATTCGTCTATCTGAACTGCAGGTCGGCAGACTCGTATAGACTGTAGAATATGGAAATTAAGCATCCACAGTGCTTTGCTGATTGGATACAAAAACCTATATAGCAAAATTAATGTCCTCATGGGATTTGGTTTCTTTCTCTCATGTCATTTTTATTCACTCTCGTTCATGTAATTGGTCGTTATCTGTATTCTACTGAAACTGACATGATTCGTACTAAATGTCCTTGGATAGGTAATAAACCGGTTCGTAATAAATAAAGCCCTTGTGTTCCGCGGAATATAAAATACATTGCCCAAAGTGAATGAATGCGTGGGTCAGTTTTACAGTGCTGCGGTATTTTAGATCAAACAGCGCTGATAAGGACAATGAAGCAATAAAATAGAACTCATGTTAAACATGTATGGTTGCCAAATAAAACTATGGTAAATAAGCCATGAACAGTGATGCTCGTGGCAAATATTACTTCGTTAAAATAGCATATTTTGCCCAGAGGTGTTGTTTGAGCTAAACTTGGGGAACTGTTTGGACTTTCTGTACCACCAGCAAGAGAACTAGTTTGAAATGAACTGTTTACTCAAGCGCATGTCTTACGACAGTGGTGACTGTCGACGTATCTATCATAAAGTGTGTCCAATGTTTTGATACACGACAGGCTGGTCTTGTACGGTGGCCATTTAAAACAGTGCAACATAATGAAATTCTCGCCAAAACTACTACTCAAAAAAGTATATTCTGCTTGTTTTTTAAACAGACGGAAGCTTAATACAGGACAAATGTGATATGGAACGCTCCTATAGAAGTTGCTCCGGGTCTTATTTGGATCAAAACTGTTTGCATAAGTAATCACAGATGCGATGCTGGCATCGAAATAGATAAATCGTTGTGTTACTAGATATTGACAGCCAAAACTAACCACAAACACATTTATAAACCACTTTGTTGTATATGATTTTAACCCTTTCACCGCCAATGTCGCATAAATGCACCACGACAAATAGTGCAGTCCCAGATCAGACGCCGCCTTTTCAAGGCGGCGTCTGATCAGGGACTTCACTTTTTGTCTCAATCTCTATTTCTATATCTGTGGTATATTCCTTTGACATTTGCATTTATTTATCTCATTTCATTATTGTACCGAATAATTGGAAACAAACATTGGATTGCAGACGGCAAATAGAAGGTTTGCGCCAAAATTGTTAAGTACTGTGCAGATCCTTGCCGTTGTGGGTCTGAACGTTACTTGACTTTATGTTAAGATAAATGTACAGTAATCCCTTTCTAAACAGAGCAACAGGTAAATATGTGTACTCAGACACTAAAATAGTCATTTCTCCACCAACTCCTATGTTCGTGACCACTCATTAGAATCGTTTCGAGGAGACGATTCTAAAGAGTGGTGGCAACATAGGCTTTAGTGGAGAAATAAAGAAGTTATTCTTGAATACCTTTAAATTTACGCATATTTACTGGACCCTGTCTAAAACGACCACATAAAATATGTATCATTCTGGGTCTTAAAGAAAAGTGGTAGCTAAATGCAGGACGAAGGTTATGCAGAAAGCTCCCATAAGAGCTTTGTGCATAACATTCGCCATGCATTAAGCTACCACATTATTTGAATGACACTAGTTTCTATTCATTAGGTAATCGCTTGAGATGGGTTCAGCTGTATTTCAGACATACACACTTTAAGTTTATCTTGTTTCATGTCCTTGTGATTTTTTATTTTTCTAATTTCATTTTGAGTTTTCTAGCTGTTCAACTTTTTACGACTCACTACAGAGTGTCTACGTTCATGTTTATTGCTATTTCAATTCTCGCAATATGTAATAAATACAATTACATGCTGAGAACTGTTCTTTTTCTTCATGGTTTATTCTATACTCGGCGACCAAATTATTGAAAAGACGGATAGTAAAAGTCTGTTATTCAGCCTTGAAAATTACATTTGTCACCAATAAACTTGTCTTCAATGTACTTTGTAAATGGAACCGTTGACATGTTGCTTGAACAAACAACTTTAACGCATTTGTTCCCCCGATCCCATATAAGGGATATAGGCAAACAGTGTAGACTCTGATCAGACGCCGCATAATGCGGCGTCTGATCAGAGTCTACACTGTTTGCTGTTAGGAATCTCAATATAAAACAAAATGAAATCGAAAATTTAGACCAGGCATCCCTTAGATCAAAAATGGACTAATCTAGTATATAAACATGGAAGAATCCGCTGGGCGCAAATGGGATAAAGCTATTTAAGAAGGAATCAACTGGAACTAAGCATATTTCGCAATTGTATGTAAGCATCTAAAGCTAGCATCATACTTAATGTGGACATGATTCATGAAACTCGTACAGTGTTACTTTGAATATGGCCGTCCTTCGAGAATGATACATTTTTCAAAAGAACAGCAAAGCCATGGTAGCAACATCTGGATAGACAGTTAATACGTATCTGCTAAAGTCGAATTTGATCACATTTGCAAACAGCTTTGACCAAGATAAGACGCCAAGTCACTCGATGGCTTATCTGGATCCAAGCTGTTGATCACTCATACAACCAATTCCCGAACGCATTAAAATATCGGGAGTAAATGGAAAATACATCAGGGTTTGAGGAGATAATATTCTTTTCGGTTAACCCATTCCCTTATATTGACGACTTTTGAGGACTCTGTGAAACCATTGTGAAACCATTGTGATAAATAGAGCATTTGCTCCTATAGGAGCAAATGCTCTATTTATCACAATGGTTTCAAACTACAAAATTCTAAAATTTTCCTTTTCTCTAGTTAATGCTCCTTTACGATAGATTTATTCAAAGAGGTTGTATCTAAAAATAGCCTATGCGGTAATGGGTTAAGAGGCCATTTGTATACGAAATAACACTAGCAGTGTTGGTGAAGGGACTCCAAATATTATTTATTCATTGGTTTATTCATTGTAATTTCAAAATTATATTGACGATATTTGAACCATGCACTATTGCCATTCATTATATAAAACAACCGATACCTCGACGTCTTCAAGGTTCTTACATCCCTTTCACAAATTAAACTCTTTGCACGCTAAATAATGTTTCGTCTGCAACAATTCTTCAAACGCAATTTCTCTCATTTCTTTGCAAAGTAACGGTCAAAATGTCAAACAGTTTGGACACTGATGAGACGCCGCATTGTGCAGCCATGCTATTATTTTGAAAAATAATCCCATACACTGCGGTCATAAGCGACCTTATATTGATTGAACACAGGAATCTAAAAACAGTTGGTCGCTTTATACATGGAAAAAAGACGTTTGACCTGCATTAAGCTACTACCAGCCTTACAGATCAATAAATATACCTCTTTTGATGATGGTGACTTAAGACATGTTCTTCTGGAGCGCCGTAGCTGTCTCCTGTTGTCACATTCCTTCTTGTCTTGTTCAAATTCAGGCTTGTCATGTCTAAAACCGTGCCATTATGTCGAAACACTCTGTGAACTTGTTTACAGAATGTCTTATTATGTACAACACCTATGTTATTATGTAACAAAGAAGTCTTATCTTGTTAAAGAGCATTGTGAACTTGTCTGTATAATATGTTATCATGTTAAGTAGCAATGTGAACTTGTCGATATAATATGTGATCATGTTGAATGTACGTGTTGTCTTGTCCATATGTAGTGTTGACTTGTCCAATTTATGTCTTATTATGTTAAAAGGCTATGTTATTATGTTACAAAAATTGGACAAGTCAACACTACATATGGACAAGACAACACGTGCGTTGAACATGATAACATATTATATGGACAAGTTCACATTGTTCTTTCACAAGATGAAACTACTTTGTTACATAATAACATAGCATTTTAACATAATAAGAGTACAAAAATGAGTCATGCAGGAAACACCACATACAGAACAAACACTCGCCCGAACAGCAACACAAGGAAACAGCAAATGTACATAGGTAGAAAAAACAACAAGAGACGCACAAAGACAAAACAAACATACAATAGGAGGAAGATGGAAGTACCGCCTTGGAACGGTCAGTGACAAAAGTCACCGGGGGTTTAAACCGGTTTATGGGCGCCCAACCTCACCCTTATTCCATCCCCATCCTAAAAGACAAACAGTGTAAATAAACGTATCCCCTCTCCGACTAATCTACAACAACCGCGACAGCAAATACAGTGGTAAAGTGCATGTATAACAAAAAAACATTTTATTGAAAATACTGTATCCACCTATCGCTATTGTACTCAATGATTGAGCTGCAAACAGAGTAACTGTAGAAAAGTAATAAAGGGTACGACAAAAATGAAATAGTACAGATATCCGACGTTCTCCTTCCATTTCTGGATTTAAGAGGTCGCCTTCATAGAGTACTAAACCTTTCTTGTCGGCGTACATGCAAAGAGGCCAGCGTGATTGCCAACTGTAAAAGGGTTCACAACCAAACATGCAGTATGTTGTAGTAATACAGGATCATATCCCTTTTTAATGAATTGTTTTATATATTTGATGAACAAAGTGAGAAAATGGGTATGTCCAATAATTTTACGAAGTTTGTAAATCACATCACCATAAAATTCCGGATGTGAAATACCGTGTCGCAAAAGTACCTTGAGATTACATTTGTACTTGCCAATAAGCGAGAGATTTCGATAGTAAAATTTAGAGAAAGTTTTTCTTAGTTTATGGTATCTATATCCTTGTTTAAGCAGTTTATCAGTTAAAATGAGATTTCGACTGTTAAAATCGTCAATAGATGAACAAGCTCTAGCAAAACGCATAAGTTGAGATATATAAACCCCGTAAGATGGAGCACGGGGAACATCCCCGTCAAGATGAGGAAAATTTACAATATTAAAATCAAAATCATCTCTTTTGTCATATATTTTAGAAGAAATCATTCCATTATTAATTTTAAGGTCTAGGTCAAGAAACGCTGCATAATTGTCGGACGGGTTAGCTTTATTCAATTTGAGTTCTTTAGGATAAATTGTAGGAATCAGAGCATCAAAGAAAGGGTTATCTAAGTTAAAAATATCATCCAAATATCGACAAGTTTCATTGAAGGCTTTTATAACATCTTCTTGTGTTTGAGGATTCAAACTCAACATGAAATCTCTCTCATAGCAGTACAAAAACAAATCTGCGACAAGTGGTGCACAATTCGTACCCATGGGAATACCAATTACCTGACGGTATATAGCATTCCCATAACGTACAAATATGTTATCCAAAAGAAAGGTTAGTGCTTCGCAAACTTCTGAGCAAGTCCAATTGGTGTAATATTTCATTTGCTCGTCAGTAAAGAAAGCTTTTTCAGCATTACATGCCAAGAATGATGTTCTTTCTCGGGCAAATACTTTCTGGATCAAGTTAGTAAGCTTATCCTTAATTAAAATATGAGGAAGAGTTGTGTACAGAGTAGAAAAATCGTACGTGCTTACAGTGGATGCAAGATACCTTTTGTTCTTAAGTTTGTTTAAGACTTCTGAAGAGTTCTTAATAGACCAGAAGAGATTTATTCCAGAATTTTCATAAGTCTTATCACAGTAAAATTTTACATGTTCCTTTACCTTCGTTAAACAAGAAGTCAAAAGTATAGACAATTTAGTAGTTGTACATGAACTAGAATTTGCAATGAAACGCGCTTTATATGGTTTTTTATGTAGTTTTGGTAACCAATACATAGTAGGAAGTTTATGTTGTGTAATTTTAATATCGGTTCCAAATTGTTCACACTTTTTGACATGGTCTGAAATGATGGTCTTTTCGTCAGTGGTAACTGAAATGTATGACTTGGTATTAATAATTTCCTGTTTCAAGACATCGATATAATGTAATCGTCAAATAATAATCACATTATTTGATGCCTTATCAGCAGGAACAAAAACGTATTTTGAATGGAAATCCTGTAAACCCTTTTTAAGATGTCTAAATGAAGTTCTAGGTTTAGGTGGAAGAAGGTGTTTATTAGAGCTGTAAAAGGAAATGCGTTTATCTATTATATCAAAAATTAGTTTTTTCCAACAAGAAAGGGCATTAGACTCAACATGTTCTCTTCGACACCATTTAATACTAAAATTTTGTAAAGCCTCCGCAATCTGAACTCGACAAGAGTTAAAATCTATCAAGGATGGTATTCTATATTTGGGACCTTTATTCAAAAGAGATCGTAGACGTTTATCTTTAATTATCTCAAAATTACCAGTAATCACATGACCAGCCGGAGAATAGCAAAATTTTGAGGTGGCGCAATCTCAATTATCAGGAATATTATCATTAATATTAAGGTCGGCCACAATTTTATTATAGTTGAAAATTGTATTTCTGATGGGTATGTTATATTTGTAGCAAATGATAGGTGGTTCTGTATTTTTAAAGTATTTAGGAATAGTGTCAATTACATTTTTGTCTCTAAAAATACTTTGGAGGTCAATAAAATCAATACCTTTATTAATAAAAGGAATTTTCAAGAAGAATCTTTGGTGTTCAGATAATTTGTCGATGTGCGGTCTGAGAACATGTAGAGTAAAGCTTTGTATCAAACTAGCCGTTCCTATGAGAGGATCTGATCGAAAAATAATTTTATCGGCTTGCTCGTCAATTTCTTTTAATGAACATATAGATAAGGAGGAAAGTCTAGAAAGCATGGCATGTTTACCCGAAGTTAGGCGTAAAGTATGTAGATCAAGAAGAGTCAATTTCAAACGAGATTTTCGTTTAACATTACCATTCTTGCGAATGCCATGCGAACGAGATTTGCGTTTTCTAATAGAAAAAATTGAAAAAATATCTATATCTGGTTCTTTTGAAATATTTCCAGTCTGGTAAATATTATCATTCAGTCCTAATGGAAAAGGTGTTTGACCTAAGTCGTACAAGTCAACACTATATATTGACAAGACAACACATGCTTTTAACATGATAACATATTATGTAGACAAGTTCACATTGTTCTCTAACAAGACGAATCAACTTTGTAACATAATAACATAGCAGTTTAACATAATAAGACCTAAAACGGACAAGTCAACATTACATATTGACAAGACAACACGTACGTTTAACATGATAACATATTATATAGACAAGTTAGCATGGCTCTTTAACAAGATGAAACTACTTTTTAACATAATAACATAGCAGTTTAACATAATAAGACATACATTGGACAAGTCAACACTACATATTGACAAGACAACATGGGCGTTTAACATGATAACATATCGTATAGACAAGATCACATTGCTCTTTAACAAGATGAGACTACGTTGCAACATAATAACATAGCCGTTTAAAATAATAAGACACAGTTTGGACAAGTCAACACTATATATTGACAAAACACAACGTGCAATTAGCATGATAACACGTCGTATAGACAAGTTCACATTGCTCTTTAACAAGATGATACTACTTTTTAACATAATAACATAGCCTTTTAACATGATAAGGCACAGTTTGGACAAGTCAGCACTATATACTGACAAAACAGCATGTGCACTTAACATGATAACATGTCGTATAGACAAGTTAACATTGCTCCTTGACAGGATGAACCTGCTTTGTAACATAATAGCATAGGCCACAGACATAGTAAGACACTGATTAAACAAGTTAACACGACAGGTAGACAAAATAACACAAAAGTGCGACATAATAGCACAGTTTTTCAGTATAATAGGAAGCCGTATGGACAAGACAACACACTATTTTGACAAACATGCTCTAGACAAGATAACTTCACTTTTTAACATAATAACAATACATTTTAACATAACAAGGCGTTGTTTGGACAAGTCAACACCACATATTGACAAAACAACACGTGCATTTACCATGGTAACATATCATATGGACAAGTTCACATTGTTCTTTAACAAGATGAACCTACTTTGTAACATAACAACATAACCGTCGTCCATAACAACACAATTCACGGGCAAGTTAGCACAGCGCTTTGACATAATGCCACGGCGTTTCGAAATGACAGCATTGAAATAGACAAGTTTACACAGCACTTCGACATAATAACATGACGTTTAGACAAGATAACACTGAATTTGAACAAGACAAGAAGAAATTCGACAACAGGAGACAGCTACGGCGTTCCATATGTTCTGCTGTATTTTGATGAGTTAAGCGATTGAACAATTTAGGTAGAAGGTATTCACAAGAACATTACATTAAAATCCGACAATATATTTCGGGAAGTTCTTTTTTTGCTTTACAAGAGTCATAAATACATAATAATTTATTAACAATAAAGCTAGCCCCTTATGTACTGTTTTTTTTTCTACAAACTATCAACACAACTTACACTAATGCACATCTGTTGTAACTGTCAATTTTAGGAAGACAAATATTTTATATTGTTTATAAATATTAATCATGAAGTTACCATTATTTTACGCGTATGCAATACTTTCGAGATTAGCTGCAGTATTTTATACGCGTCTTCGGCTCAGGGTCAGGGTATGTCATGTTTAACTCGCTAGGTGCCAAATAATTTCGTCTGAACTGTCGTTTGCATTAGGTTGAATACTCGTCAATTTCGTCTCAGAAACATAAGTGTCGTGTCAAACAGTTTGGATCCTGATGAGACGCCGTGTAACTCGGCGTCTTATATGGATTCAAACTGTTTGCAAAGGTAATAGCAACACGTCATGTGACTCGCTTTCCGGCGATATCGATGGTGAAAATAGTAGCAAATAAAGCACTGTACCTAATGTTGAATAATTTTGTAATATGAGTGAGACAGTTCATACATGTAGTCCCCGTTTCCAAATCGACGAATGGTCGTAGTGAAAACATTATTTGCATTATCTAAAAGTTACTGTTAATTATTTGAATCTTTCTAAGATAGCTGCTTAGTAAGTAACTACAGGTGTCTTGGTCAGGATGCGGCTGCTTAATGAATACCGACTGTAAATCTAAAAAGTCCTTTGGGAGATGTCTGGATACTTTCTATCCTACATTGAGTTACATGGACATTGCCTCATAGACATTTAATCAAATCCTTTTTGCGTGGTCGTTTAAGAATGGGTTTAGCATTATATGTAAATTATTTCAATATTATTTATTTGCCTGTGCATTCAATAGATTATATTTCAATGCAATTTGAACGCTCCCCATTAATGTCTGTCTGCACTAAACGAGGGGTTGATAGAGTGAACAGGATTTTGGTGAAATCTGTTCAATAAATACGATATCACGCTATCGTAACTAAAAGACAAATTGAGAAAATGAAAATGAAATTTTCTAAAAGATTGGTCTTTGAAGCTTGATCTGTGAGATTATTTAGTGCCTGGATATTGTTAACCTTTTCACCGCCGCAGTCGCATAAATGCACCGCGACAAATAGTGCAGCGTCTGATCAGGGACTTCACTATTTGTCTCAGTCTCTATTTCTATATATGTGCTTTATTCCTTTGAAATTTGCATTTATTTATCTCATTTCCTTATTTTACTGAATGATTTAACAAACTTGGATTGCAGACGACAATTAGAAATATGGCGCCGAACGGGTTAACCCTTCTCGTGCAGACGAAATATGGTCTACCCAATCTTTGAATTTGCTGAACTTTCCACTAGTCTGACTTCCAGTTCGATCAAACGTTTGATAAACTATAGACCGATTGTCAAACAGCTTGGATCCTTATGAGACGCTAATGTACGGCCAAAACTTCATGTGGCCATGTGCTATTAAAGCAAATTAAAAGAAATGGTATTCATGGCGTCATTATTTATTATATGAATATTCAAGGAGGAAAGAGTTAATAACTTAGCTTATAATATTCAGCGCATGAAATACTGATAGTATACGTATTATCAACCGTATTTGAAATCCAATCTTTGGTTATGGAGAACAATCGCAGACAATATTTGTAACTTTTAGACAGGGAAACATGATCATCCCAACCCATTATCCCTTTACTCCATGAATATTCATTTGACAAAACAATGACATCATGAATATTGATTAGGTTATTTTTTATAATAACAATATAATAAAAATATTTGTTTTATCGTGACATAAACTGTAGAATCAGATATATATTATAGCAAAAGCAAACACAGCAGACACTGATCAGACGGCTCCTATAAAAGCCGTTTGATCTGGGTCTACTCTGTTTGCAAAGGCGTAGTTCTAAGGGCGTATTAATGTATTAAAGAGTTAACACCACTAATAAGCAGATGGGTTGTACAACACCAATACATCCTCTACCTAACTATACCTTGAAGACATTATAAAATTGATGTACATGGATAAAATGTGAATAGTAATACGATGGGGTTTTCAGATGTTATGATATTGACATTTCTATTCCCATGCGACACGATTAAATAGTGCAAACTTCATACTAGATTAAGCCATTCCCTACTAGTTGACACCCCTGTAAAAGTCACCTTTTGAAATCATTGTGATAAATAAAACATTAGTTCCAATGAATCTCCTTTTGAGTAAATGCTTTATTTATATCAATGGTTTCAAAACTACTCAATTCAATTTCTCCGTTTCTCTAGTAAATGCTCCTTTTCGGTAGATTTGTTCAAATAATTTGGTTATAAAACTAGCCTACGAGGAAATGGGTTAAAACGTGATACGCATACTCTACACAGACACTAAAATTATTTCTCTGGATCAGATATAACGATCCCAATTTATTTTGTTTGCAAATCTTGTCATAGATAATTATGCAAAAATGGTTGGGAAACGAGCCTGTTCTAGTTGTTGTCCCTTGTCTTCGGAATATAACTAATTCCGACTATAAAACGGCTTTTAAAAATTGGATAAAACGCTTGAAACATTGTGTATTTAACTACGGAAAATACTCCGAGGGCATGCACTATTCAGTAAATATGATAAATTTACAGGGCTCGACAACACAACATCTGAAAACGATCTCGTAGTTTGGATAGCGATAAACATATTGAAACAGTGCTTATAGGATGTATTTAATTTTGTTAACATTGACATTCGTATTCTATAAACTTACTCTCCTGTCGGGCATGATATAGAAACGTATATCTTTACACATTAGTTTCATCTACCGTCTTTGCAAAAAATATAAATCGTATTGTATTGAAGTCACACATAACAAAAGTAACTCTTCTGTTCAAATGAAATAAGTTCGGTTGTTTGTAATTATTCTATTGCAAGGGAAAGACATACTGCATTAACTCATCTCATGTCAATTGCATCCTGTCTGATATCTGCAAATAGCATGGATCCCAATGAGACGATGAATATTTCGGAAGTTAGTTAAACTTTCAGGAAATCAGAAATTTAGCAGACACTATTTTTTTCAGCAAGAGAAGGGTTAACACATTTTTGCATGATAAGTATACAAAGTCTGTTACTACAAAACACAACCTGGCTTGTATATGTAAACATCGTATGACCCTGTCACACTATAGCGTATGAGAGGAACGTATTGATTGCGTATAAACGTTTTTGAAAAACTGGCCATACGCACGATGTTTGAGCGTATGCACCCGAATTTTCCACCACTACATTAGCAGTGTATGAACAGCGAGTGTGTATCGTATATCTGGCGTATAGACAGCGCATAAGAAAGTATACGAACGTATTTCAACTTATACCACCGTCAGTGTAGTATAATTCAGCGTATATGTGAGCATATCAGTAACAAATGAGAAGGGTATTCGCAAGGAATACGTCAAATACGTTAGTCATTTGTCAGATATACGTTACAATTATATTACTGATACGCTATCCATATGCTTTTTACTGGCCGCTTTCATGCCACCGTGTGTGAAGCGTGTTTGACTTATAAGTAACTTGCCTTTACCGGCACTCTAGCATATTCAATGTATGCCTAGCGTATGATAAGCGTATGCGTAACGTGTAATTCTTACGCTCGTATACGCTATTTTGAACATGTTCAAAAACTATTTTCGACCCCTGCGTATGAAAACGTACACCGACGCATGGCAGCGAACATGAAACGTATACGACGTCTACCTAAACTACCCCTAGCATATATAAGAATTACTATGCTAGTAGTTTGGAAGTTCAGCTGTATTTTGGTGAGTTAGAAAAGTTGTTGAATGCGAGCCTTGGCGAGCATTTAACTACTTTTCTGACGAGCCAAAATACAGCTGAACTTCCAAACTACTAGCATAGTAATTCTTTTATCATGCAACTCCAAGAAAAATGGAGAAAATGAAGAAAAAGAAAGATTGCTAAAGCGGTTTCGTCCCCTGAATGAAAATACATGCAAGTACGAATTACGTGACGTCATATTGGCATGCAGTGACGTCATCGGCTTTTACAACATAAACACAATTGATTTAATCCTTTTATATGGACAGATAGTTGAGACAAAGGTGAGAAAATGTGTTAATTTGATGTTTATGTTTAATTATGCCTTTTTCGTCCTTCTGTTTTCTTCCTATTGGCTGAACCAAACTTGCATTCCAGTCGGGTCAGTACACATGCACCATACCTCACAAAATACAGCGTCGACGTGGAAAATATTATGCTAGTAGGAAGTGACTGTATTTCGTGACGTTGCATGATAAATCTGCGTATGTGAGCGTATGGGCATTTTTTTCTCATACACTCGCATACGTTCGTTTCATACGCTCTAGAAGGACACACCCTTTAGATGTAGCGGAGACGTCGAGTAGCTAGGTCAGTATTACAATGTCTGTTTACAAAGCACGACCTGTGCGTTTGTGGCGGCCGTAAAGTCTCAGTGTTCTTATATTTTCTGGTCCTTCGGGATCATAAATTTCAATGACTTTTAGCTGTGGAAATTTAATACTGCTTAAGCCGGTGGTAGGGGACGTGCGCAGTGTTTCACTTTTAATAACTGCCTATGAACAGACTCAATAAAACTGAGTCTGCAAATTTCCTTTTTCGTTATGCTGCTTTGGCTTTCGAAGTTTATCCTTCTATCAGAACGTTTGCATATGGAAACGTCGTTGAGATATAGTTAATTATTACAATGTCTGTTTCCTACTTAACACGATCTGTCTTATCATCACCAAAATACCTTGTGTACATATGCCGTTAGAAACAAAATCAGCTTATAAAGATGCATAATGTTATTGTTTGTTTCCTACACGAATTCTATACACGGAAAGGGTTAACATTTAGTAACAGGAATGCTGAAGATAACATATATTTATGAATCACTAATAGTACTTTCAGCATTGGGATACATGTATGTAGGTTTTAATTCAAGTACACCTCATTTTCTATGTGCACTTGCCCACATTAGTAAAGTTATATACAGGCTACACCCGAGCCACTAATGTCTTTTGCAAACCGTGTAGACCCAGATGAGAGGGTTCCTAAAGGAGTCCTCTCATCAGGTTCTGCACCGCTTGTCATGTTACTAATTTCTTAATAAATGTTTGAATTATGGAATAGTAGATTTAAAAACTCAGCCTTAATAGGGTCAATTGCAATATCAAAGGGTATTTCTGCAGGAAGTATTTTGACGATGTGATCTCTGGAAAATGATTTGTGAAGCAAACTGTGTAAACATTGATCCAGTAGCCTAGAGCTGATATTGGCAAACACTATTTGCTTATACATGTAGTTCGTTTAGGTGCTCTAGTATAAACAGGCTCATTAGCTCGTGGTACTGTTAAGACAAATATTTACGTCCAGGGAAATATATCAATTAAAAAAGACATAATATCACTAATGTGAATGTATGGTATCAGTATAAATGCCAGGTGTATAAAATATCTGTTTTTCTCTGAAATATCGACTGACCTTTGAAAACGTTTACGCTTATAATATACATCTCGTAGACGCATGTTTTCGTTCGTTATGGATGCTACGAATTATATAAAGTCATGCAATTTTAATGCAGTTATATAAATTGGTTTAACTCTTTCGGCGCCAAATTTCCGATTGTCGTCTGCAATCCAATTTTGTTAAATTATTCGGTACAATATTGAAATGCGATAAATAAAGGCAAATATCAAAGGAATAAAGAAATAGAAATAGAGAGTGAGACAAAAATGAAGTCTCTGATCAGACGACGCCTTGAAAAGGCGGCGTCTGATCTGGGACTGCACTATTTGTCGTTGTGCATTTCGTTGTGACATTGGCAGTAAAAGGGTGAACTCTTTATCCGCAGTGAAAAATAACGTCCGCTGAAATTTGGAGCTGGTGCAACTCCGACTGCTTCCGATTCGTTCAATCTTTTGGGAATCTGTTGGCTGATCCAGCAATAAAGTGTTAGTTTACATGTCAACAAGAAAGAGAAAGAAACTTCTCTGTAGTATTATCCATTTTTGTAAGTCTTACATTATTACAATCGTGCAAACAAATAATCTGTCGCTATTTACAAGTTTGTGTATATCTGTGACGATGAACTAGCAAGCCTCGTGACACCATTTATTAATTGGTGTCATCTAATAAAATTATGACACGCAATATCAGTATTTTCACAAATATAATTCGAGTTTAAATGCACAATAAATGTATTGGATATGACTAGTCGTTTTAGGTTTCGTTAAAAACCATGTTTGTATCGAAGCATAAAGTGAATGAAATATGGATTAAAAACGTAGTTTACATAAATCTAATTAGTTTTAATAAAATAATAATTAGGACAAAATCGATGAGATCATCTTGATCACATTAACCCTTTCGCCGCCAAATTCTGTCGTCTGCTAACTTTGTCGTCTGCTACAATTTTTCAATCTTTTGATTTTCTTCATTTTTATTTCAAAAACATAGTAACAGTAACAAACAGTTTGGATCCTAATACTTAATGTAGTTATATGACATATGCAGTAGAACCCCTATAAAGCGACCATTTAAATGAAAAAGCGTAGATGTATTATAAAGCAGGTGTTTGTTTAATATGAGACGAAAGGATTGCCAAAAACCTCCTTAAGCCCTTACTTACATTCCATATTAAGCTTCAACCTGCCTCCATGACACAAAATTAAACCATTTTTGCCGAAGAGGTTTACTGCATTTGTTTTTATAACGACACCAGGATACACAATATGACATCAGTCCTGATAAAAAAACTGAGAGTCGTGTCCTTCTTTATCGTCGTCGAGGGCAGTGAGATCGTAAAGCTCGTCATACTCTTACATTCCACATCTTTTTGGACAAGGTAATTAACACGTGTTCAGTTTTCTTTAACCAGTGATTGTAGAGGTTGTATTTGAAATCAACATACACTAACAACATGACTTTTGAAAGTTCTGTTTGCACAAAGGATTTAACAATTACTAATGTAATATTATAAATATACGTCTAAGACATTTACAGTCAGACAGTAACTTCAGAGCACCTTGACTTCAAAACTGAATAATACGCGCGCAGTAAAATCCCCCTTAACCGAATGTTCATATTAGTAGCAATGCCCCGATTTAAGATTCAGCTTAATGCCGGTGGTTCGGCAATGAATTAAGCATTTTTCTGCCTAAGAAGTACATTTTAGAGGGATTTTGCTTTATAAGACTAGAGTCTAATCAAATGCCATCATTCGTTTTTACAACTAGCTGAATGTACTAAATGTAATTCATTTTATTTCCTCAGATGAAGGCCATTTATGCGTAAAAGACGTAGTTCAAAGTTCAGTGAATTTTCCCTGTTAATTATTTTTATTTTCATTTGCACAGCGGCAGATAAAATGTCGTTACCTTTCAACTCCTTCCTGTCTAGACAAAATATAAGTGTTGACCTCTATTACATTGTGGGAGAGCATTTGTTATTACATAAATAGTTTTAATCAGGTTAGAGGGCCGAGTTAATCAGAGTCGCATCACGATCCCTCTACATGATGCTGCTTTTTTGCATACATTTATGTAGGCTTGTCTTAATAGCTAAGCTTTTGTAATAAGTGCAGAGTCGTTGATTCAATAGACAAGGAGTGTATATGAAACAGTACAATCGTCATTTCTCAACCAAACACTATGTTGTGATCATCCTTAGGAATCGTCTCTTTGCCATAGGGTTTGATGTAGACAAACAGGGGATTGTTTTTGAAAGAACGTTTGATTTACTCGTCTTTCCTTTACTTTGCCTCTCCAGAGAGAATATGGAAATTGGCAAATCTTGCTTGTAGGTATCCTTTCAAATTTAACCCTTTCGATGCCAGCATTGTCGTCTGCTGGGCATAGTTTCGTTTATTTTTTAGTGTAAGTGTGTGCATTTTTCCATTTTCTTTATAAAACAGTAAACAGTGTGTCAAACAGTTTGAATCCTGATGAGACGCCGAGTTACTCGGCGTCTCATCTGGATCCAAACTGTTTGCATGTGATATCATAAACCCGTCATTGTGGCACGAAAGGGGTTGATAAAATAAGAGTAATTTTGTAACTTTTAAATTTTCTTGTCTGCTACTGTTAGTTGAAAAGTATTATATCATATACTACATAACTATATAACTTTACCACATGCGAACAGTATATCACCTCCAACACTATTTTCTTTGTAAGTTGATCCTGTGGCATAACAACTTCGATCAATGAGCAAACAAAGCTTACGCTAAAAATCCAAATGCAATGTTCGTTAGCAAGTGTAAGCAAGTATAAATGTGCAATTGATTTGATAATGGTTTTTTTTCTAACAGTGGATATGGTCGTATGCATACATGTACGTATACATGGTATGTGTGGCATTGTGTCTATCAGATAAGTACAAAGATGAGGAGTATACGATAAAAAACATTACAGTTTTCTTCCATTTCGAACCACGTTTCGCGGTCCAATACATGAAATGCAATTCAAACACTGCTAGATGTGCCTATTTTCACACACTGATAAAGTTCCTGCAGTCACTGATATACATTGTTACAGAAGACAGCAGTGAACCTTGTCATATAAGTCATCATAAAAACTGTTGTATTAATTCAGAAAACTATTAGTAAACATGTTATATATTATTCTTACAATGTATTATTTATAAACTAACCGTTTCGTAATGACCAACTTGGAGCTGAAGCAGATATCGAGTTTGATGTTGTTGATGTTTCGGGGGATCACCTCCCTTCAGAATTTATAATCTTCACAACAGCAGGTGTAAAGTGCTTGTGTGGCGGCCGTAAAATGTCGCCCCGTACCTCATTCTCAGTGTTGTTATACATTCTGATCCTTCGAGATCATGAATTTCAGTACTTCTTGTTCTGAAAATTGAATACCGATTAAGCTGGTGCCAGGGGGCGTGAGCAGTGTTGCACTTTCAATTACCGCTCATGTACAGACTCAATAAAACCGAGTCTGCAATTTTCTCTTTTTGTGTTGCAATTTTTGCTTTCGGGGGATCACCTCCCTTCAGAATTTTTACACAAACATTCATTAGCCCATTACCTCATAGGCTATTTTTAGATACAACCTCTTTGAATAAATCTACCGAAAAGGAACATTAACTAGAGAAAAGGGAAAATTGCATTTTTATTGTTTGAAACTATTGTGATAAATAGAGCATTTGCTCCTATAGGAGCAAATGCTCTATTTAACACAATGGTTTCAGAGAGTGACTTTTACAGAGTCCTCAAAAGTCGTCAATATGAGTCGTCAATAATGGGTTGAACACCAAAGCGTACCAAAGCATAACTTTTACCACGATTTCATCCTTAATGCAGTTTACATGTTGTTTTTTCACTCGGCGTCTTATCAGAATCCAAACTGTTTGATACCATGGCTGCCTTTTATACGTCTTAAAGCAAGGTAAAAGTAAAACAGAACGCTCCAATATGAGCATTCTGTCTTACTTTCACCTTGTTTTAATCCGTCTGTCAGTAACATCTCTAACCCAAGTTCTGCATGGTGGATCCTCCTAAAATTTCACCGCAGTGTTTATCTGGACATGCTACAGTAGCATAGATGTGTTCCGGTACGTATATCCAAGGCCAAGGTCCCACAATTGGACTTTGCTTTTGCGTTTAGCAAATATGTTAACCCCAATTTGTCTGTCTGAAATATTTCTAAATCCAGTTCTGCTTGGTGGATCCTTCTCAAATTTAACCACATTTTTTATCTGGACATTCTACAGTGAGCATGGATGTGTCCCGGTACGTATATATATTCAAGGTCAAGGTCGCACAATTGGACTTGAACTTAAGCATTTGCGTTTAAGAAGGCATCAACGGACGTATATTGTGCCCACTGGTACTCTGGCTTAAATATAATTATTGTAGCAGCGACAATGTTTACAGACAACCGATATAGCAATAGAGTTGACCCCTTTCCTGCAAAACGCAATTTGATTGACATGTACAGAAAAAACTCTCTATAACGGCCACTGAATTACATTAAGTATTTAAAGTGTTAAAGGCAGGTGGCTGCTTAAAGCAAAGTGAAAGTAAAACAGAATCCTATAGGATCGATCTGATTTTTTCAGCTTGCTTTAAACAGT
The DNA here is from genome assembly GCA_963576725.1 of Azorinus chamasolen. Lineage (NCBI taxonomy): Eukaryota > Metazoa > Mollusca > Bivalvia > Cardiida > Solecurtidae > Azorinus > Azorinus chamasolen. Next base: position 41,568,487 of record OY755244.1, read on the forward strand.
CACCTGCCATAATATCAACTAACTAACACAATATAGTGGTCATTATAGAGAGGTTCTACTGTACAATAGTTTTCAAAATAAATCACAGAAGACGAAGAGTAAGTCGGCATCTCGACAGGACTTGTGATATTTATCCTAAGGTTGATATATAAAAAGAAGAAACAAATCGAAACAAATTTGCGAAATGCATCAGAGTTCAGTTTAAACTTATTTTATTTCATATATCATTTTATGAAAAAGGATCTGGCCTCCCCAATACAACATCGTTATTGTGTCACATTCATCAGAAATGCATGAACTATTCTTCACATTTTACCTCAAAATATTCATGTAAGAAATGATGACATCATGAATATTCATTGGCTGAAAAAGTATAATGTGCTATGTTCACTTTGACTGTAGGTTCGGATCTATATAGTTCCATACAAGAGCCGAGCAGACCCTGATCTTATGATTTCTACGAGAGTTGTCTGATCTGGGTCTTCAATGCTTGGCAAGAGGCGAATAGGGATGTCTATATCAGATAAGATAACGTGTACTTCGCATGGAGATTATATACAGTAAGAACTCTATACATAAACTGACTCCACATTTTACTGGATCTGTATATAAATGTATATATTATCTAAATGAAATGGAGTCTGTCTAAATGTACAAGCCTGTCTCTCACAGTTAACAAATATGTGAACCAAAATAAGAGAACATGTGTCCCAATGCAAAAATATCATTTGTGTCAATGCAAAAGTATCATTTGTACCAATGCAAAATTTATCCTAATGCAAAAAGTATAATTTGCCCATTCATTTACCCAATGCAAAAATATCATTCCAAACTAGAAATATACATAGTGCACTGTAGACTAAGATACCATACGGCAAGTTGGCTATAGTAGCCAGTCAGTCATTATAATACATGCACATGCAGTCTAGTTAAGTAATGTATTATTAGAGCTTGTTAACTCATTGTTAACCCTTTCCCTCATAGAAACGTGTTTTCACGCATTCGCAGAGTAGACCCAGATCAAACAGCTCATAGAGAAGCCGTCTGATCATGGTCTGCTATGTTTGCTTATGGAATTTGATAGATCTGTGTCATTACTTTCTTAAATAGCTACAAATACCACCTTCCATATTTGATTATAACTGTTTTATTCATGAATATTCAATTGGTATCAACATTTGGACCAAAAATATAACATGGAAAGGTTAAATCCCAATCAGACATGAGTTTGTAGAAAGTGCAACTAATATGGGTCTGGAGTACATGTACCCATCTAGACACGACCTTTTTGAAAGTGCAACTAATATGGGTCTGGAGTACATGTACCCATCTAGACACGACTTTTTTGAAAGTGCAACTAATATGGGTCTGGAGTACACATCTAGACACGACTTTTTTGAAAGTGCAACTACATGTAATATGGGTCTGGAGTACCCATCTAGACACGACTGCTTTGAAAGTGCAACTAATATGGGTCTGGAGTACCCATCCAGACACGACTTTTTTGAAAGTGCAACTAATATGGGTCTGGAGTACCCATCTAGACACGACTTTTTTGAAAGTGCAACTAATATGGGTCTGGAGTACATGTACCCATCTAGACACGACTTTTTTGAAAGTGCAACTAATATGGGTCTAGAGTACCCATCCAGACACGACTTTTTTTGAAAATGCAACTAATATTGGTCTAGAGTATTCGTCAATACACGGTTTTGTAGAAAGTTGCTCAGTCATGATTAACAATACCCTCAATACCCTGAATATTTGAAGCAGAACCGTAAAGAGATCTATCGCATTCATAAAAGCGGATTGAGCTGAACAGATTGTCTGCGATATAATTAACATACATACATATAAGAAATAAAAAGAATCCCTTAAACCGAAACCCCTTAGGAACACCCGCATTTATTTTCTTTTTAGCTCTCCCTCCAATTTTCATAAACACAGAAACAAACGGTTTGGATCCACATGAATAGCCGAATTACAAATTTTATTTGGATCCAAACTGGTTGCATAGGAAATCGCAGATGCGACATTAGCAGCGAAAGAGCTAAATGCACTATTCATATATCATAAGAACTATTTGATTAAATAGGTCGTTCTGCCAAGGCCAATTCTGTGCTCACCTTCGGCAATTTGGAATTTGATAAATTGCTGAGTAGTTGGGTGTTTCTTCAAGATCTAATATGTTTAACTATCCTCAAGCTGAGTTCGTCCTGGCTGCCATTAGCAACCAACTTGGATTAAATTAACCCTTCGCTTGCTGAATTTTAAAATACATTTCTCCTTCTTTGCCCATGTCCTGTTGTATAATTACATATATCTTCACCGTGTACAAGTATTGCGCTGTGCAATCACTGCTGTGGAGTGCACTGGTTACACAATCAACTTGTAAATAGTGCAGACCCTGATGAGACAGCTCCTGCAGGAGCTGTCTCATCTGGATATTCACTATTTACAGGTAGGTATATTGACGTGAATAGCAAGCGAAGGGTTAATCAGAATTTGTTTTCATGATAAGAAGGGGTAAATACTTTCAAACTGGTTTCGGTACTAAAAGAAGTTAAAGCGCCTAGAGGTTTGTAGATTTATCTGTGATTGTGTCGGCCATTTATATACATAGACCAGAGTCGTTTCATGTCATTAGCAGTACATCCAGTTTCTGAGACCTTCTTATATTCGTGAAAGTGACTCAAATGCGTCCTTTTGATTGAACTGTGTTTGATTGAAAAAGAATGATCGTGAACTGCTTGAGCGCCAATCACACACCGTAAAATTCCTGTAAAGTAATGGTCCTCAATCCTATTGATTGGTATATACCGACTAGCATGTAAAAGTTTAGGTAACAGTACACCGGATATGACGTAACCGTTACCTTCGATGTATGTCACCAATCGACAGAATTTATACTCCCTGAGAGTCAGTTTATATTTGCCTGATCTGATAGTACGAGGTGCCATGTGTTAGTTACCAATAATGACCGCATGACCCTCGTGATTTTGTAAAACTGGAATCAGTCTAGGGAGATGGACATAGACATCTTCGTCAACTTTCAACAAATATTTCGATTGTTTACAGTGTTCTGCCACCCACCGTAAACCGGCCATCACTTTGAACACGAGATTATAATAAGATTCCTGTATGTCTATGTGTAGTATATCACCATACACACCTGACTCGTGCTTCGCTATGTCTAATTGTGGGTCCGAATTAGTCAAGTTTCGTTTAGCAAGGATGAACACTAGTCCAATTGATTTGTAGTTCATATCGCCATCCACTGAACGGGGACCAGCAAGTTTGAACGAGGCCCACGTTTGACGTATCGTTTTCCTTATTTCAGTATGCTCAGGCACTGATGCCATAATAATGACAACATATGGGTGTGTTTTATTTCCACAGAACTTTGAAGGATACCTTAATACAGGTATGTTGATGTCCGTATTTATCTCGGTAAATCCTCTGTAGAATGCGGCAATCTTGTCTTCATTTACATCTTTACATTTGTTTATAGACTTTGTATTCTTTTGGATATTAGTTGACTGTTGTTTATGGGATATACTTTTACAGCCACTCTTGTTCCTAAATTGACTAGTATCGTTACAGTTGTTTGTAAACAAGAACGTGTAGTTTGTTGTAATTTTATTAGAAAAGCGGACCATTGCATTGAACTTGGCGAACTCCTCGTAGATGAGTGATCCAAAGATAGCATATACACCGACTGACAAAAATAGACACATCAGTAACCACTGGAAAGCTGTCTGAAAAAAACACAAAAGAGAAACAGATATCAGTGGAACCTGTCTTAAGCGGTCATTCGTTTATTAAACATAGGCGTCTTAAAAGTAGGTGTTTTACCTTACATACCCATAGCTTTTTGATGGCCCCTAAAGACAGATTCTGTTGTATCATAAATAAAGTAGATCAATCTCAAAGGCAGCGGAAACGGTTAGAGGTGCCCAACAGAAACGGACCGCTGAAGACGACAGGACCACAGACAAACAAGAGATGAAGAGCGAACCAACCATCTCCTACGTCGGCGTCCCTGTTGCCTCTCCCACATCAAGGCAACCGCTCATGACCAGACGCGGCCTGCGGGCCATGTACAATGTACTTACACCTTGCGCAACCGTGCGGGTGACGTGCGTTGGCGTACTCCTTCCCTGCGCTTGCCACTCTCTTCCCACGTTTTCATAAAAACATGGCGGACGTAGCCTCCCCAAAAAACGTACGTGCTAAAATCACGCACGGTGGGTTGTGACCGGGCCTTTACAGATCATGTAACAACGTTTCAAATAATCAAATAACAAATATGATTTAACAACAACAACAACAACAACACCAACAGCAATAATAATAATGATAATAATAATAATAACTATAATATCAATAACAATAATCATATAATGATAGTAATAATAATAATAGTAATAACTATCATAATAGTAGTAGTAGCAGTAGTAGTAATAATAATAATAATAATATTAATTATATTATTATTAGTAAAAGTTATAAACTTATCAATATAAATGATAATATTTACTATGGTACGCTGGGTTCAATGAGGAAACAACAGTTGCCTTTTAGGTTCGGTAGATCGACATCATTATTATTGCAGTTTGCTGCATGAGGATGAAAACAATCAGAATAATTATAATGATACGCATTGTACAGATGCTTATGCTAAAAATGATTATGATAACCCTCGAATTAACGTTTTTACGCCTTTGCAAACATAGTAGACCCAGATCAGACGGTTCCCATATCAGCCGTCTGATCAGGGTCTGCTCTGTTTTCTTATGCAATTATGATAGTATTACCCTACAGTTTCTACCAATACCAAATACTTCCCCCGTACGATAAGCCATTATAAAAAATCAGATAATAAATATATGCGTGGTGTCATTATTACTAACATGAATAATTATGCAACAGAGAAATGGATATGTGGCATCAGTATAATCATCTAATCATCAGTATCATCATCAGTATCACATCAGTATCATCATCAGTATCATCAGTGTCATCATCAGTATCATCATCAGTATCACCGTCAGTAACATCATCAGTATCCCCATCAGTATCATCATCAGTATCATCATCAGTATTATCATCAGTATCACCAACAGTTTCATCATCAGTATCACCGTCAATATCATCATCAGTATCATCATCAGTATCACCGTCAATATCATCATCAGTATCATCGTCAGTATTATCATCAGTATCCATCATGAGCATCACCATCAATATAATCATGGGTATTATCATGAGTATCATCATAGGTATCATCATCGGTATCATTATCAGTCTCGTCATCGGTACCATCGTCGGTTATAATCAGTATCATCATCAGTATCATCATGGGTATCTCACGAACATTTTGACGAGTTATCCTTACATAATGAGGCAGTTAATGAGTTAGTGATTACCACTCTAAAATACTTTGCTCAAAGTTGGATCTGGCACACTTTTGACTACTTTCGATTCAAGCTTTTGACCAAGTTTAATGACAAAATCGTTGAGAAACAATTAACCAGGTACCACACAGTTTGGGCCGTGATGAGGCGCCGAGTTACTCGGCGTTTCATCTGGATCCACGATGTCTGCAAATGCGACTAGTATAAGGATTAACAGAAAATGATAGAAAATATGTCTTACCCGGATATCTAATTTCATCATGTTTATTCTCAGTAGCCCAACAATGACAACAAAACACCCTCGTCACATACAACATGCATGATGTGTAAGAACGTAAGAGTGATTTTTTTAACGATTCACATGTCATGTCACAGGTGGCGGTTTCAGTCATATAAATTATACTAGACCATATTAACGTGATAAAGATGTATGGCGATTTTGAATCATTCGACGGATTTGCTGCATACAGTAGAACCTGTCTTAAGCGGCCATCGAAACAAGGTCTAATTAAGGGTACATGTATGTAAGGCACGTGGTAGCTTAATGCGGGTCAAAAGTAATACAGACAGTTCCTATTACTTTTGTCCTGCATTAAGCAACCACACCTTCTTTAAGACTCCCGTGTTCAATTAATGCACGGCCGCTTAAGACATGTTCTGATGTATTCTGCCAATAAGGCGAATCACTGAGATGTGTTGAAATTTACTATTTTTATAGACTTTATTCAATAACTTGTCACAATGTAATTAACCATTTACTCCAAAACAATAATGACGTCATGAATAGCAATTTGATAATATTATAATGGTATATACAAACAGGAATTGTTTGCCATAGTAGAAACTGCAGACTCACATCTATATAAGTCCATTATCAAACAGAGATGATGCTGGTCAGACGGCTCTTACAGGTTCTGGTTTACTCTGTTGTAAAAGGTGTTAACCCATTCCCTCATATTGACGACTTTTGACGGCTCTATAAAAGTCACTGTGTGAAACCATTGTGATAAATCACAATGGTTTCAAACCACATAATTCTATAAAAAATATTTTCTCTAGTTAACGCTCCTTTTCTGTAGATTTATTCAAAGAGGCTGTATCTAAAAATAACCTATGAGGTAATGGTTAAAAGGCATATTTATGGAGTCAAGGGTTATACACATTTTATCTCAGATTCTCTATACAATTATAAATGTTTGTGAAAGCTTTACTTAATACGTTTTGTTAGTGTTTACACTTTTTATAGCAGTTAGTTTAAACATTTTATTTCATAAATGTACATAAATCCACGTATCACTAGATACATATTAAGGATTGGATCGGAAGCAACATGCTTATTAGGATCCTCTCCTTGACGCATTATAACTACACTGGTGGACATTGTTTAACATATCATAATACAATTATGTTTAGTACAACTCAGAAACTACGAGAAAAAATATAAAACGGTACATGGATATGTCTACAACATAAAAGTTTCTCGGTAGACGTACAGAAGGAAATGTTATGTATTGAATTATACTTCTGTTACATGTACGTTTAAAGAACACAATGCACGTAGAACATTCATGCCCAATAACATTGAAACAGCCCGAAAGAAAAAAAGAGAATGGAAATAATTGTACATGTAGTAGTTAACGTGCCTCCTACCATCATTACTCAGTATATTCGAACTCACAACTACCCTTCATCCACCAGTTTATTCATTAGGACACCACTTTGATATCTGTAAATAAGGGTGGCATAGTATCCTTGAGGAGCATTTTGATCTGGGTCTGTACTATTTGCCTATGTTTGTTCGAATGCCTGTTGTAATTAGGCATTTAGCTTCACTCATGTGCACCTATTCGTTTTTAAAGTCGATTATTGTTTGACTGTTTCTCCAAACATCAAAAATCGATTTTGGTTCCTTTCTGGCATGTTACTATTCGAAAATTTGTCTTAATGAAATGTCAACATGGACATGTCAATGCTTTAACGACTTCTTTTACTTTGCAGAATATATGGCAAGCAAATGTTGGCTTTTTGGTTCGTGGCCAGCAGTATCCGGTTTAGGGATCAAAATACATTAACGTTACACAATCAGTTTGATACGATCACCTGTGCGTTATGTATGTGGATGGATTATTGAACTAATAAATTCAAATCACGCATTACTGATTTTCTATTTAATCATCATGCTTGTTAATCGAAATTGGTTGGCATAAATTTCGGCTAATGCCACTTTCAAAATAAAAAATGTATCTAATTACACATGATAACTATTAAACAGTTTTGATCCTGATGAGACACCGAGATTCACCTGGATTCCAATTGTTTGCTACGTGTATCACTTGTCGCATATTGAGGGTTAAACTAGAGTAAGTACAGTTAAACCCCTCTAATACGACCAATACAAAGGGACACAATTCACTCTGGCAAAGGTACGTGGAAGTTTAATGCAGGACGGAAACTATGCAGAAAGCTCCTGTAGGAGCTTTCAGCATAACTTTCGCCCTGCATTAAGCAACCACCTGCTTATAAAGACAGTCATATTTATTCATTAAGTGGTCGCATTAGAGTTTTTTTTACTGTATTAATGTAAGCCGTGGCGGCTGGAGTATAGTACACAGCCATCATATAGATACAGAAATCAGTGAATTGATTAATTTGTATTGAAATTTCTTAACACGTCGTCGATTCTGAAGAGGGACACTGTATGAATTATGCAAATTATCTAACACCTTCTATTTACGAATGCGCCACAAGCTGGTTATATCCCTTTAACCATTTACTTGTTGAATATTCATGAGAGAGATGGATTGATGACTCCATGAATATTGATTTATTAGCTGATTTTTATGCCATATCTATAGACACAATATAATTAATTTTGGCATTGGCAGAAACTGTAGAATCAGATCTGATTATAATTTTTAAATAAACAGAGTAGATCCATACCAGACGGGTCCTAAAGGACACTTCTGATATGGGTCTAGTCTGTTTACAAAGACATGCAAAGGATTAGAACTGGATGATGTTTAGGGATACTTGCTGATAATTGAAATACAAATAACCCTTGCCATGCTGCTAAGCGCGACTCGACTGACTTTTGCAAACAAATAGGATCCAGATACCAGATAAGACGCCGAGTAAGCTGGTGTCCCATCGGGATCAACACTGTTTGCCAGTCGATCATCATTTTCTTAAAGTCTTAAACAAATCGGGTGTAAGTAATAATAAGAGCTAAATAAGAGTTAAATAAGAACTAAATAAGAGCTAAATATCGGTACCAATTCAAAACCAACTTATAAAGGAATGATGTCGTTGCCAGGAGAGGTTATAAGAAATTTTGTTTTGATTCACGCCTTATTAGATGCCCTACGTTACAGGTCATTTACATTCACTCAACACACCAGGACCGCATTGATTAACCCTTAACACCATGAACATTCAAATGAAAGAAGCAATAACACCATGAATATATCAATTACATTAGGTTTTTATAACGGACCGTGAATACGGGGAATTGGAGCATGGCAGAAACTTTTGGAATAAGTTTTATACAAGTTGGCTTCCTTCTAAAAGGAAGCCAATGAGAGACCTGCAGCAGGTTTTTTTATCGAACATTTGCTACATACAGAGGCCGTTTGACAATGTTTTGGCACCGGATCGTAAATAGGTTTCTATAAATAACTATTGTGCATATCAAGTAACTACGTACGTGCGTTATATAATTAGAACGAAGACGGTGAATATCAAGCGCCACTGCTTAGGAGATATAGAGGATCTGTTGCGAGTTGTCTTTTAAGATCACATGTTCCTAAACGAGCCTTAGAAGATGTCATTAAGCGAGCCTTGGCGAGCTTAATAACATTTTCTTGGTGAGTTTAGGAACATGTGATCTTAAAAGACAACGAGCATCAGATTCTTTTTCTCACATATCAAAAAAGTGTATTTTCGCCGTTTAAATGACATGTACACATAGGTTTCCATGGCTTGACGTTCTAAAGTGATCTTACACGTGTTACAAATAAGAAAATCTTAACCTGTTGTTCTAACTCGGAGATAAGGGAAGGTATGTGAGAAATATAATGCTTTAATCGTTGCAAGTACATCTAGTTCTTTGAAAAAAAAATTCTTTGAATAGGAATTCATCCAGTCAGCAAGCTTCTCTAGTGACGTAATAAAGGGTGCGGATAAACTTAGGTTTCTTAGAATAGAATAGAATATATATTAGAACAGATTTTATTTACCAACCGTGGACCCTCTCGGGTTACAAATGAATGCATACTAAAATATTTATGATTAACATAATTGACATGAAACTAAAGCATGTGTATCATATCATATGCACATATTGGTAAATCACGTATAAACAACAATACATTTTATTCATCTTGCTTCCTCGATCGTGAAGTTCTAAGGCACATGGACACACCAGTCAAAACATTGGTTTATGCATCTAGCAAGCACTTCCAAGTAAGCTAGATCCTCCTAATAGTTTTCTTCCGGTAGTATTTAGAATGTTTATTAGGTTAGTGATAATACTAGCCGTTACTAAGGCATAATGATCCTTAACAATGTAAGTACATGTATTTCAATTTTCTGTAAATATGCATATGTTGATGGAATAACGGGAAAATCACCAATAGAAATATACAAATAAGAAAATAGAAAAAAAAAAACAGAGAAAAAAATAATGTCTTTGGTTAAATTGGTTACGATTTATCAGTTTTATTAACTCGATCAGCTCGGTAAAATGTTTTTCTAATAAAAAAGAATGCTTTTGTGGCCGATCTTAGGCTGCGAATCTCATATCCGCGGACATGAGAATCATATCCGGTGTTTAGTCATACCGACTTAAATCCACCGCTGGAGAAAGAATCAAGTCAGAAAGCAAAGATTAATGGATAAAAAGTACATTTTCCCATTCTACTCGCATGCTAATTAGATTAAGAAGCTCTTAAAGAGACGGGAAATGGCATAGACCTAAATAATATGTTCAGCTCCATCGGGTCAATCTAAAAATAGAAACTGAGCCGACCGTTACTCGAATTTTATACAGAATGCAAAAATGATTGCACTTTGTTCTGGGATAAAATAATCATGTCTATTAGAATGGATTATGAATACACCCAGGAAAATTTGGTCATGACAAGAACTGTAGAGTCATATCTATATCATTTTATAAGCAAACAGAGCAGACCCTGATCAGACGGCTCCTATAGGAGCCGTCTGATCTGGGTCTACTCTGTTTGCAAAGGCGTAGAAAGGAGCATCAAGGGAGAAAATAGTTAAAAGTGGATGTTGGCTTATATAACACATATCACAAAAAGAAAGTTCATATGATTTTGTCTTATTAATCTCTAACCTGCTCTTTAACACATTCCCTCATAGGCCTTTTTAGACACAACCTCTTTGAATAAATCTACTGAAAAGGAATAATTATTAGAAAAATGGAAAAGTTAAGACTTTTTTAGTTTTAATCAATTGTGGAGCAAATGCTCTTTTTTATAAATGATCTAAAACGTGGCGTTCACAGATGTGTCAAAAGGCGTCAGTATGAGGGAATGGGTAAAAAGGCGACACTATGAGGGAATGGTTTAAATACAATTTGCTTAGCATGCTAAAGGTTAAACCGTTCCCGTAAGTTAATGTCTAGTTTATGTTTATAAGTGCTAATATAGCTATAAGCTGTCTATGGTAGTTTGTATAGAACGATACTTTATCTCCTTACGCCGTCTTTACTCTGCCATAAGCCGATATACACTCATACATGGCTGTAACTCAACTCTGACATATGACGATATACACCCATACATGGCTGTAACTCAACTCTGACATATGACGATATACACCCATACATGGCTGCAACTCAACTCTGACATATGACGATATACATCCATACATGGCTGCAACTCAACTCTGCCATAAGCAGATATACACCCATACATGGCTGCAACTCAACTCTGACATATGACGATATACACCCATACATGGCTGCAACTCAACTCTGCCATAAGCAGATATACACCCATACATGGCTGCAACTCAACTCTGACATATGACGATATACACCCATACATGGCTGCAACTCAACTCTGCCATAAGCAGATATACACCCATACATGGCTGCAACTCAACTCTGACATATGACGATATACACCCATACATGGCTGCAACTCAACTCTGCCATAAGCAGATATACACCCATACATGGCTGCAACTCAACTCTGACATATGACGATATACACCCATACATGGCTGCAACTCAACTCTGACATATGACGATATACACCCATACATGGCTGTAACTCAACTCTGACATATGACGATATACACCCATACATGGCTGCAACTCAACTCTGCCATAAGCAGATATACACCCATACATGGCTGCAACTCAACTCTGACATATGACGATATACACCCATACATGGCTGTAACTCAACTCTGCCACAAGCCGATATACACCCATACATGGCTGTAACTCAACCCGTAATCTGTCCAGTAATTAAAACTGACCCTTCCCTTACTGAATATTAATTAAACAATGAAATGGATATAAAACTACCACTGAATTAAATGAGTTTTATGACAAACGGTGTAGACCCTGATCGAGAGATCCCTAATGAGCCCTTTGATCTGGCACTACGCTATCTAAATATACTATTCCTGTGTCATTTCTAGGTTGGCGAAATTTACTCAGTATGTTAATCAGAGAAAATTACAGGACAAATTCGTAATAATTGGAGGTTAACTGTCATTAGAATATATAGTTAAGCCATCCATTCAGACGTATTGGAAAAGAGGAATGGAATAACATCAACGTAATGAAAACAATTTACAATGTCAATCTCAAATGTCATATGACTATTACACATTCAAAACTGATCATACTAGCTTGTACGTTCTACAATATCACTTTTCAATCCAGTTCCCTCTATTAATGACCTTATTTCAAAATTAGAATCGAGATAAATGTTAAATGTTTTTTACCTTATTTTTTGAATACACCTATTGAAAATAAACATTAAATTGAAGAAAAACAATGTCTGTTTGCCCAGTGTCAGTTCCAGAAGGTGAATCAAACCTACATACTGTTGAACTTCGATATCTCGAACTTCAAGGGACTATATAAATCAGTTCGAGATAACAGAAGTCGAGTTATCCGATTTGTTATCTGGACAATTTCTCAAGTTCATAGCTTAATGTTTGTCTACAGTAATGCTGAAAGCTCCTGCAGGAGCTTTCAGCATTACTGTAGAACTGCATTAAGCTGTGCAATGTGTTTCTAGATATACGTAGTGATACATTTTAGAGCAATTCTGTATTGTAAGATTTTGGAAAGACTGAACTTTTAGTTCGAGTTATCCCGAAGTTCGAGTTATCCGAGTTCGAGATATCGAAGTTCAACTGTATGTAGTTTTACGGTTACACTATGTGCGTGTTTGTTTATTTGTTTGTGTTGATTTACGTCCGTTTCTGCTCACTACGGGCTAATTAGACGCCACAGAGAGAGGGGAGAGGATACAGAGAAACCCGGGCGCGATGCCCTACTCTTATTATCGACTGAGTTTCTCTGGTTCTTTTAGATGCCCAGTGTAAAGCACTGGTACATCAGACCTCGGTTTATAGTCTCTTCCGAAGGAATTGGTCCGGCGGGGGATCGAACCCGTGACCCCTGATATTGCAGTCGAGCGCATTAGCCACACGACCACGTCCGTATGTGCGTGTAAACATCACTCTAGTAATCCATAATGATAATTGTTTGTTATAGTAACCGTTTTCTCATATAAGCCCACCAGATCTCTTTCAACAACTGAAAGAACCACACTGTGGTGTTAGATTTGAAGACTTAAAAAGCCTAGAAGTGGAGGTGGCCAGCCAAGTTAGACGTACCAGCTTCGGTTGCTTAGCAATATGTGTTCAAGACCTTCCGCATACAAATGCAGGTGGAAAAACGTTATTAAGCAGAAGGGATGTTACATTGAAGGAATGTAGAGAGGTCATATATATATTGCTTGAACCCTAAATGCAATATCAGTTCAGTCTCACATTTTATTGGATGACCCTCGTACTAATTAGAATTTTTCATTATGGCATATGTACACATTGCTGTTAACTCAACCAGAAACTTTATAATTAGATCTTTACTATGCCATGAGCAAACAGAGCAGATCCGGATCAGACGGCTCCTACATGATCCGTCTGCTCTTGGTCTACTCTGTTTACAAATGCGTTTATGGAGTAAAAGGTTTAACCTTTCCGACGCTGAATTTTCACATTGAAATAGCCCATCCATCACTTTATATATAGGGTCCAATCAGTATGCGATGCTTAACCCTTTCCCTGTTCTATATTTATTCAATTTTAAATACCTACTGAATATTCATTGACAAAAAAGTAATAATGAAATATGGACGGTTGAACATTGTAGCCATTTTTGAAAGTAAAGAAACAGATCTATCAAATTTCATTAACTAACAGGGCAGACCCTGATCAGACGGCTCCTCTAGGAGCCGTCTGATCTGGGTCTACTTTGTTTGCAGAAGCGTGAAAACACGTTTATATGAGGGAAAGGTTAAACTGGCTAGAAGGGTATGAATGACAAACTGTACACATCCTAATAAGAGGGTCCTCTAGGAACCCTATGAACTGGTTCTGATCTGTTTGCAAATGACAGAACAGGCGTGCTACGCATTCAAAGAAAGGGTTAACGACTGAAATCAAACGATATTTATGGACTTTTTCCACTTTTATAAAAACACCTTAAATGCCATATGGTTATGTAAAACATTTATGGAAATTGTTAAGAGTGGCGCTTTCTTGATTAATGCAAAGATAAGAGAATCCTTAATCATCAAATATTTTCTTTTATATCCACTATTAGCAGATACTTGATGCGTTACACTGTATAGATGATTCATAATAATGATAGTACTTTGCAAAAGATAACCATTTCCTTCATAAAATGCATTTTTCCGCGCCTTTGCCTTTGCAAACAAAGTAGACCTGTAGGAGCGGTCTGGTCAGGGTCTTTCGTTTTGCGTATGAGATTATGTATTTGCTCCTATAGTTGTTCTCCAAGCCAACATATTTCCTGTTAACTGTTTATCTTGTAATAAGTTTATGCATATTCTTAAAGTGATCAATGTATGCATACGGTGAAACTTCTCCACTAAATTACATAAAGTATTTATCCTACAGGAGCGTTCTGTTTTACTTTCACCTTGCTTTCAGCAGTCACCTGCCCTAATTACCACCTAATTAACACAATTTAGTGGCCGTGATAGAGAGGTTTTATTGTAAATGACAATGGTAGAAAGGCTAACGTCGTTAAATCTTTGCACACCAAAGTGCCTTGATGTTAATTGAAACAATCCGTGTAATTAAACATAGGGCTACGATAATTAAAGTCCTCAACTATTTCTATCTGTTTACCAGAATACGACTACATGTATGTTTCACATTCCCGTTTTTGAAAGACCAGTGGTCCAAATAAGATGCCAGATTTAAACATTTTCAAGAATAACTCCTTTATTTCTCCACCGAACCCTATACGACGACCACAGTCTCTTTGAGACGATTCTAAAGAGTCGTTACAGTACATGGTTTGGTGGGAAAAGGCGATTTTAGTAATTGGGTACGTACTGAATATACAGAAGAACCTGGCTTAAAACAATCATTCAAAATATGTCTAAAGCTGGGCATTTAAGACAAGTGGTAGCTGCTTAATGCAGAACCTGAATGAAGCTTTCTGTATTAAGCAACCACCTACAATCGTAGTAGAGACTAGTCACTAGCCACTCTCAGTCGTTCGGTCAAATATTTATCACTCACTCCATCATTTGCTCTTGCTTTCCATCTAAAAGAGAATTATGAAAACGCTACACTTGTACCATATGAACATGAGGGACTTGGTAAATCTATTTCTGTCCATTAGGGTACTGAACTTAACTATCCAGTTTAGTTGCAACACTGGCAGTTCGGGAAGTGATATCGTTTTTTCATTCAAAGCTAAATATTAAACAAAATACGTTAGAAACCGAAACCTGGACGATTTTTCTCTCCAGTCGAAGAAAATATCGTTATTGTTTTTATGCATTCGCGTCGATAATTCCGCTAAGGAATGGTTCGTTTTGAAACCGTAGACAGGCATGCGTCGATGCCATCAATCGTCTGATATCAAGGGCAGGCAGATGACATTTATATCAGACCGAGCATGTCCAGACAGTTTTTCAAACGTTGTGACCTTTAAACAACATAGTGGGTGTTATTTTGAAATGAATCGAAGCGGAACTTCTAGGAACCTATAAAGTGTAGCCGCGATTAAAAAAGTAATAAAAGTATCGAATAGTTTCGTTGGTTTTAGCGCATAAAATAGTTGATTATGTTGTTAATTTCGTGGTGAAACTGGACATTTTTAAGCGAAACAATTCACACACAAACGAAAGCAGGATTCTTTACATACGTTTGTGTGTGAAACGTTAACAAGCGTTACGCTTGTTAATGCTTCACATACAAACGTAAGTAGGATTCTTTTATGCGTAATGCTTGATAACGCTTCACACACACATAAGTAGGATATGATTGTTAACGCTTCACACACAAGGGCGAGCAGGATTCTTTAAAGCGTAATGCTTGATAACGCTTCACACACAAACGCGAGCAGGATTATTAAAGCGTGACACATTTTGACGCTTAACACACAAACGCGAGCAGTATTCTTTTAAGCGTAATAGAATCAAGCATGGGTTTAGGAACAGACCAACCGAGGGTATAGAACCCCCCGGCTTTAACAAAACCCATGCTTGATTATTTTTCTCGCTGATATACGCCCTAAAACCAAGTAAATTAACGAATTTTGTGAAGTACTACTTTACATTGCGTAATACGACTTCCATATCTAATAGCAACAGACTGCAGCATAACTTTAGGCGTGACACCAAAATGACGTCATTTGTTATGACAACCACAAACGTTACGTTTTGGCGTAAAATATAAATGACTGAGTCACTACAAAACAACGTATTCGGTTAATTAAATAGGCTTTTAAAGTGTTTATATGATTAATAGAATTTCATATTCGTGCTAATTACTTATATTAATTTCAATTCATACGTTTGTTGCCTATAGAAATGTTGGTATAATTCTGTAAGAATTCCTTCCCTTGTATTGATTTTACCCAATCGCGCGTATGAATACACTAGTTACGGGGTGTTCCAGATAAGGATTTCTAGTACGGTTATTTTTAGTAACTCAACTCATCTAGCACGGCTGAGAAGCGAGAATAATGTTTCTGGATGCTTCACACACTAACTCGAGCAATACATTAAAGCACGACGTATATAAAGAGAATAATAGGTTAGTGCCGTAGATGGGACGCCTTTATCCGACGAGGGGAGAAAACGTTGAGGTGAGGCTTGCCGAGCCTCAACTGTTTTCTCTCCGAGTCGGATAAAGGCGTCCCATCTACGGCACTAACCTATTATTCGATTTATCCAGTCAATTTAGTTTTATCTTTTTTCATAGACTCATAAAACATAACAATCTTGAAATATTTTGCATTGAAAATGCGGTTTTTCGATCAACGGATCTCCCTTTTCATTTCCATTCTAAAGACGTAAATAATGAGCTACCGCAGAGGAAAATAGTTTCGATACTTACATTACAAGAGGGGAAAACGTGCTTGAATTTGAAAATAAGATCATTTGAATCGAGAGTCGATATGTTAATTCAAACAGACATGGTTATTATTCTACCGGAGGCTCTACATGGTCAAATTCGAGTTCCGTCGTCTCGGTTTCTATTTTTAGATAGGGCTAACGTCACTCGTCAATTGAACTGAACAGGCTATATTTAGGTATATGACCATCACCGCCCTTGTAAGAGTTTATCGATTAAATTATCATGAGAGTGATAAATGTTTTAATGAAGTTATTTTGTGTTTTGTTTTGTTTTTTAAAAAACCGCGTCAATATAGTAGCATGGTAACTTTATATACATCTTCAATTTCGCTAATAGTATGTTTGGCCCGATAGCGCTGTGGTTACGGTGGTCGCTTATCGTGCAGTCAGCCCCGATTCACCGCTGACGAATCTTTTCTTTTTCTCTTTTTCCTTTTTTTTTTTTTTTAAATGACGGTTTGGGTTTTTACTGGGATACTTAATGATAATTATCCGTATTAAGTGTTTTTTCTTTCAATTTAATACGTTATTTTTTGGTAAAACAATTTTGAAGAAAATTTAAAAATAGTTCCTGTTGTAAAAAGAAATTCCTACACCTACTATACAAATAAACCTCTACTGTACATATAAACTTAGGTTTATTATGCTACCCCTTTATTACGTCACTAGCGGCTGTAGTGACGGGATAAACATGCTATCTTACTTTAAAGCGACACAGACGGTAGATTGTTATGCTATTACTCTATCCTGTTTCTCTTCAAATTGAGAAAGCTCGCTAATATAAAGCTAACACTCGCCAATTAAACCAGAATAGACCAAGCAACTAACGTTATAATTGTTTGTTACAATTTGTGTACATGGTTTGCAATTGGTCGAGACTTTTGGTAAGGAGCTTTGGTGGGGTGCACGCGGATCATGACAAGTTATCAACTTTATCCATTACCTAGATACAGCTACACTTGTTTTGCAATTCTTTCCTTCATATAGAAGAGTTTTGGTGCCTTTGCTAACAAGATAGACCGAGATCAGACAGATGCTGTAGGAGTTATCTGATAATGCTTTGCTCTTTACTTATTGATTAATATACAGAAAAATAGCTTAACCCATTACCTCATAGGCTATTTTAGATACAACCCCTTTGAATAAATCTACCGAAAAGGAGCACTAACTAGAGAAAAGAAGCATTTTAGAATTTTGTTATTTGAAACCACTGTGATAAATAGAGCATTTGCTCCTATTCATCACAATGGTTTCACAAAGTGACTTTAACAGAGTCGTCAAAAGTCGTCAATATGAGGGAAAGGGTTAAGCGGCCATAAAAAAGAGTTCCAATTATGGGTCATTAAGGCAAAAGGTAGTACATGTAATTGCGGGTCACAAATGATGCGGAAAACTCCTACATGAGCCTTTTATATCACGTTTGCCCTAAATTTAGCAACTACCTGCATTTTAAGATTGATGTGCAAATATAAGGTCGCTTAATGACATGTTCTACTGTACACCAGATTATGTAATTTCTGTCGCAGCCACAATACCCTTGTGAGTTTATAAGTATTTATTATAAAAACAGTCCATGAATATTAATGCAGTGACCAATCTTTAAAATTAATATTCTTGGAGGAAAGCGTGAAGAGTTAATTGAAAGTTCATCCATATTCATTAACTTGCACGCTGTATCATTATTGTTTTAAACAAGGTTTGATTCGTTGAGAAAAATATAAAACCAATTTCTACATTTTACTACACAGATGTCACATGTACTTGTAGTATGAAACACTTAACCCTTATCATGCTGGAATAATTTCTGCTGATCTGTGGCATGTTTTATTTATTCGTTCAATCTTTTGTGAAACTATTGTCCGAGAGTCATACAGATTGGACTCTGATGACTGTAATACAAGATTGATCGTGCTTTGCATGATAAATGTTACTGCCATCAAATTGTATCAAGTTTCTGCATGAATTATAAGAACAGCGCACTAAACATTATATTTGAATCATTAAATCTACAATCACTTTCGTCCTCGGTATGAAAGATTTAACGAGTGAAAATTACAGGATAATTTAGTTCATTACTAATCATCGAAGGCAAGATGTCATTAGAATAAGCAATTAAATAATCGATGCAGATCTTCGAGGAAATAAGATGACGTTGTCACAATCAGTGCTTTTTACTTCAAAGTTTTGCTTTACGTACAATGTAGTAACGTAGTAAAAGTGGAATAATTACCTAACTCGACAACAGCTGAGTCAGCTGATAATGTTTACCCGGTAAAAGCGGTAGTTTGATTGACATACATTTGTGTTTCGAAAAAGCAAGTGGTAGCTTAATGCAGTACGAAAATAACACAAACGTTCCACCAAAAACGTTCACCATACATGAAACCGCCGTCCGGCTTTAAGACACATAATTGAGCGGCTTTAAGACACATAATTGAGCTACTCTCTCTCTTTCTCTCTCTCTCTCTCTCTCTCTCTCTCTCTCTCTCCCCTCTCTCTCTCTCCCCCTGTGTGTGTCTGTGTGTCTGTATGTCTGTCTCCTCTGGAGCAAATGCTCTATCCATCGTAATGATTTCAAAAAGCAACTTTTACAGAGGCGCCAAAGGGCGTCAATATGAGGGCATAGGTTAAGAAATAAAATATCTATAATTTGTGGAAGAAATATAGGCAGGTTTGGTATCAAAAGTGTTCATTACACATTGCCATGCTCTTACATTTTAATCAAATTCAGGTAATTGTTAGTTCATTGATTTTACGCTTGAATTAAGATGGTGTTTAAAGGTAAAGTCTCAAACCTGTATTATTTTCTAAATACTGACGCTAGATGCAAATTGCAAAAGTGTCTGAATTCGTTGGTGAATTCGTTGATCATGCTTAACCAATGGAGTAATGTATACATCAAAACATTCAAATGAAATATTTTGAAAACTCCAAGTTAGATCTACTATGTATTTCACAAGGGAGCTCTTCATGAATATTGTAATCTAAGTACGGTAAAGTATCGACAATATGGCCACTCACAAGAAGTCTTGTTTAAACAGGTGATAGCTTAATGCAGGCTAGAAGTGATACAGAAAACTACTATATGAGGTTTCAGTACCACTTTTGCGCTGCAATCAACAAGCACCTGGTTTTAGTCTCCAATCTTAATAAATCGAGTGGTTGCTTTAACGAGACTCTCCGGTACCACTTAATGAGAAAAACGTCTGTCTTGAACTGTAATAGAACCGATAAGAACAATTTCAATATGTAAATAATTAGCTATATATACGTTATACAGTATTGCCCATGTCTCTTTGGGAGTTCTGTGAATATTAGCTCTGAAGGTCCACATCTCCCGACAATTAAGCAATGAATGACGTGTTCCCGATGTTCATGAGGTTATGCAAAGCATAGCTTTACGAGCAAAGTTAGTGAAGCCCGAAGGGCTTCACGTGAATCTTTGCTCGTAAAGCTATGCGTTGCATAACCTCATGAACACCGGGAGCACGTCATTTATTTCTTATATTTATATTCCATTGTATTTCTTATATTTCAACGGATTTTTTTTACCGGTCACGTAATAATAGCCGCTATCTTGGTCGTTGCCAGGTTCGTTTCTAACGTAGTAGGATCTCTATATATGGTATGAAAAATAGTCCCAAACACATATTATAAATATAGAATGAGTACAAGATTTTAATCAGTAAATTTCCAGCTATGTTTAAAGAAAAGATTATCGAGATATTTCAAACCATATATATTTACGAAATGTTGGTATTAAAGCATCTTCTTAAATGTAGGTCGCGGTGTCGAAGCCAATTTACTCAACCGCCATGCTTGATCGAAAGCCGGTCACAACGTTGGATTTTATTCTCGGATTTTTCTTTGTTAACGGTAAGGACATTGACTTATATAAGCTTCACTCGTTACTTGATAATATATTTTGATACGCCACGGCTGTTAAAGTTGGCAATATTATGTATTCAAGCGATAATTCTCAGTAAGAAGATGCCACATTTCAAATTTTCAGGGCCGCTTGAATGGCAAATCCATTTTCTGTTTTACGCTTAAAACTCATGGGGACTCCAGTTAATGTCTGTTACACTTGATTCACATCCATTGACAACATGCTTTGTTGTATCATCATGTACAAGTTCAATTACAGGATTTTATCCAGATCATACGGTTCCTGTAGGAGCCGACTGGTCAGGGTCTGATCGGGGTCTTCTCTGTTTGCTTCAGATCTTGTAAATTAGACATGTCATTTTCTGCAATGACCACCACTAAATACGTGATTAATGAATATGAATATAATTAATGGTGATCGACGTCGTCATTTATCGCACTAATATAGTAGACCCAGATCGGACGAAAAATGTTACACTAATATAGTAGACCCAAATAACGTGATGATCTAATTAATGTTGACGTCGCCATTTGTTGTACTAATATAGTAGACCCAGATGAGACCGCCCATGTAGGAACCGACTGATCAGGGTCTGCCCTGTTTGCTGCTGGTAATAGATACTTCTTAGTTCTCAGACATACAAGACGAAGCTGTACTTTACTAGAGCATTGATTTAGATTTATTTACTTCATTTTTATTCGTGCATTGCAAAATAAACATTTCCACATAAGTACTGAAATAAGGCGTCGTGAATCGCTGACGTTTCATTAAGTGGAGTGTTTATGTTTACATTGTCACGTATCGATTCCCCATTGATAAATCTTAAAATACGTCATAACTGGGTCAGTACAGTATTACTCCGCGCTTACACAGTGGCATTCTTGGAAAAGAAAAGGAGAACCGACCCAAACCAGTATTGAAATGAACGTTCAACGGAAAATGCAACTTTTTTTTAGAATAAGGTTATATAAGGACGTTGCAGGGCGAATGTAAATATTGAATCGTGAATCACAATGCGTCTATCACTTTTCACTGATTTGTTTGGTATAACTGGAAATACCGCTCAAAATTTAAATTCATTTCCGTGTTTGGTGACACACTTTGGTCATATAGCACATATATGCTTTCGGTGGTGAGCTAACAATGAACAGTTCTGCGAAGAATGTGTGTGTATATGGATATGACTGTGTGAGTGTATTTTAGTTGTGCGCTTGGTGGTGAGCAAGCCAGGGACATGTGTATGTATATGTGTATGTATATGTACGAGTTAGCAGACAATGAACGTGTGTATGTGTATGTATATGTACAAGTGTATTTCGGTTGTGCTTTTGGTTGTGAGAAAGCCAGGAACGTGTATGTATATGTACAAGTGTATTTCGGTTGTGCTTTTGGTTTTGAGAAAGCCAGGAGCGTGTGTATGTATGTGAACAAGTGCATTTCGGTTGTGATTGTGGTGGTGAGCAAGCCAGGGACGTTTTATATACAGTAGAACATGTCTTAAGCGACCATCAAAACGTTGTCTAATTGTGGGACTGTGCGGCAGGTGATGGCTTAATACGGGTCAAAAGTAATGCAGAAAGCTCCTATTGGAGCTTTCTGCATTACTTTCGACATGTATTAAGCAACCACCTGCTTTTAGAGACGCCTGTGTCCAGTTAATTTAAGGTTGCTAAGGACATGTTTTTCTGTATATGTGCGTGTGCACTTCATTTGTTCTTTTGGGTATATATATATATAGACTTTCGTGTGCCATCTCCTGTCTAACTTATGTTCTATTTATGTAAATAGTAACACCCTTAACCCATTTACTCCCAATTTCCAATTAATGGGGCGTAGGCAAATAGTGCAGACACAGATCAGAGGACCCCTGAAGGAACCATCTAATCAGAGTATGCACTGTTTACTGAGCCAGTTGATGATCGTGGTTTATAATAATAATTATTGTGTTTGCCCCCAAACATATAATAGTTGGGTCCAACTGTCACTTTGAACAAGTTTATTTTAAACAATAGGGGAGTAAATGGGTATATGTGTTGACACTAATTGACAAATTGGAAATCCCGCTATCTAGCATTATCGTTCAAACGTTATTGACTAAATGCATCTCATTCACATGTTTCCTTTTGTTCTAATACTGACCTACTATAAAATTATTTCCATATGTTGTTATATACATGAACTAACTGAAATGTCAAATTCATTAAAAAGTATTTAACTCTTTCGCTGCTAATGTTGCATCTGTGATTACCTATGCCAACAGTTTGGATCCAGATGAGACGCCTAGCAAACTGGCATCTCATCAGGACCCACACTGTTTGTTACTGTGGTAATGTTTTAAAATTGAGCCTGCTAAGCAAATTATTTTTACAAAATTGTTCACTTACTACATTCCCATAATTCAAGCTATTATCAATGTGTCTACCAAAATGCAATCAGTATGTTAAACAGTTTGGATCCTGATGAGACGCCGAATTACTCGGCGTCTCATCTGGATCCAAACCCTTTGCATAGGTATTCACTCATCCGCCCATAGCATGCTTAAGGTTAAAGAAACGAGACGAATATAGAGAAACGAATATTGTAGCAGACGACAAATTTGGCAAACGACAGTATTTGGCAGCGAAAGATCTCAGGCATTGTCAGGTTGTATTTGATCAAATTATCGGTATAAAATAGTAAGAGAATCCCTGTCAAAATAAAGTAATGGCAGATCTAACCGATATTACAAGCTGTATTGATATGGATGTGTTTGGATTAGTACGCTTATGTGTTAGGAAAACTCAGTTTAATAGTGTTTACTGAACTATTTGTACAATGTTGTTATTATCGTTTTTTTCAGGCAAAAAAGTTCTGAACGATTTTCTCCATGAATATCCATGTAAAATAATGTATGTATGAGTATGTATACTTTTTATAATGGCTTTCAACAATAAACGATTTGGCTATGGACTAATAGGAACTAAGGTAAAACCTCTCTATAACGGCCACTAAATTACACCACGTATTTTGTGTTAAAGGCAGGCGGCTGCTTAAAGCAAGGTGAAAGTAAAACAGAACGCTCCTATAGGAGAGTTCTGTTTTACTTTCACCTTGCTTTAAGCAGCCACCTGCCCTATATACCAACTTATTAACACAATTTAGTGGCCGTTATAGAGAGGTTTAACTGTATAAAATCAGATCTATATAATGTCATAGGCAATCATGACATAACCTGATCAGATAGCTCCTACTGTATTTGAAGTGGCGTTAAAGGCGTTTATATGGAGTAAAGGGTTAAAGCAAGCCCCACGCATTTCTTATTGAATATTCGGGTGGCAATAAAATATGTTTAACAATTAGGTCAACATATGTGCGATGGTTGAACTAAATTCGAAACATCAAGCACGTATTAGTCTGCACATGGTATTATAGAACATCTGATATTCCCGCTACACATTTGGAGAAACGCAACGAGTTGTTTGCGATACTACAACACTCAATTTTAACACATTCCTCCATATGCTAATTTTAGATCCAACCGCTTTGTATAAATCTACCGAAAAGGAGCATTAACTAGAGAAAAGGAAAATTTTAGAATTTTGTAGCTCTGAAACCATTGTGATGAATAGAACATTTGCTCCTTAGGAGCAAATGCTCTATTTATCACAATGGTTTCACAAAGTGACTTTTACAGAGGCGCGAAAAGGCGTATTTATGGAGAAAACGGTTAAGGACATTCGGAAGAAATATGAACAGTATTTTTCCTGGTCTGTATTATAGGTACCACTATGCTATGCTTAACCCTTCTACCGATCGCGACCTAACCGGTATTTTTTTTATTATTTTTTTTGCAAACAGCTTTGGGCCAGACGAGACGCCGAGTCACTTGGCCTCTCACCAGTGTCCAAGCTGTTTCACAAAAGGTCAGTCTCAAAAGCTTGAACTATTCGCAAATAAGTAAATCTTGCTTCATCTCAGAGATTTGTTCGGCAGGTTTAGGGTTAAAATGCATACTCTGTTGACACTCGGAACACCTCGGCTATTTCTATATTCCGAACTCTGACGGAATACGGCGAGTAGTTACGATTGACTCTGTTGATATACACGTACATCATCGGAGTGGACTTTGCAGTAAGCGACAATTATTTCATAAGGGACCTTACTATGTAAGTGATCATTAGAACAGTCAAGTATAATAAAAAGTACCACTTTTACAAATTATACTTCAGGGACTCGCGTTCCCAACTAATTTGTCAATTTCGCTTACTCTCCTATATAAGTAGAGCACATTTGTTGATATGCATTATTCCCAAGACGAATGTTCCATTCTGATTGGAATCGAGATCGTATAAATCTATTTATCAAATAATATAAAACTGACCATTTCTATTTAGTGAGATGAAGTCAGTGAATACTATATAGGCTCGGCTTTACCCATTCCCTCATATTGACCGCTTTTAACACCTCTGTAAAATATACTATCGAAACCATTGTGGTAAATAGGGCATTTGCTTCATAGGACCAGATACTCTTTTTATCACAATGGTTTAAAAACTACACTTTAGTTTGTGATGAATTTGATTGAGCTTTGGTTTGGTTTAACCCATTCCCTCATATTGACGACCTTTGACGAGTCTGTAAAAGTCACTTTGTGAAACCATTGTGATAAATAGAGCATTTGCTCCTATAGGAGCAAATGCTCTTTTTATCACAATGGTTTTAAACTACATGTACACAATTCTAAAATGTTCCTTTTCTCTAGTTAATGTTCCTTTTCGGTAGATTTATCCAAAGAAGTTGTATCTAAAAATAACCTATGAGGTAATGGTTCAGACGCACTTTGTAAATGCTGTCGGTGTGCAACAGACAAGGACAGTTCTGTGAAGGTCGTGTTTGTATATGACAAGGACAGTTCTGTGAAGGTCGTGTTTGTATATGACAAGGACAGTTCTGTGAAAGTCGTGTTTGTATATGTGTTGTGTTTGTGATGTTCCTGTGAACTTTCATGCGACATTTCCTAATTTCCTGTCTGACTGCTGTTCTATTTTCATACCAGAGAGCTATTGTAGTATCTATCAGATCAAGATCTGCTCTATTTACGTATATGTTAATTTACAGAGGGCAAGAAAAGAAGCGTATACTAAAATATGTCAAAGAATAACTCTATTGTAATAGCTTTATTTTTCTACCAAAATCCTATGTAGTGACAAGTCTTCAGAATCGCCTTTTCGAGACGATTCTAAAGAGTAGTCACAACATAGGGTTTGTTTGAAAAATGATGATTATTTTTATTATCTGAGCATGCACCTTTAGATGCTGCTCTGTATTACATAGTGTACCGTGATAAGGAACGTCGTTATCTTACATTGTATTGAACTAATAGTGATAAAGGTTGCATGCATTGATATCTATCATGGGAAATAGTGACCATACCGAAATAAATGCTAATTACCGGACATAAACTGCAAACAGAGTAGACTCACGTCAGACGGCACATGAACGAACCGTCTGATTAGGGTCTGCTCTGTTTGCCTATGACATAAGATAGAGTTACTCGGCGTTTCATACGGATCCAAACTGTTTACACAGGTATTACTGATGCGGCATTGGCAGATTGGCAGCGAAAGATTTCATAGCCTAATTGTTTGCATAGCAATCACAGATGCGATATTGGCATCAAAATAGTTAATGCACATAATGATAAAAATATCAAAGTAAATTCCGTTCTTTTACAAAAAATTTTTTTTATCTTTATAACTGTGTTTCCATTCCTATGAATATGTTCTATTACGTACACTTTGAGAACTGGGTCCATGCTTATACAACTTTTAGTTGAGTCTGAGTTCGTTCTCAAGTTTTTGATTGGTCAGATTTGAGCCAAAGGCTCAAATCTGACCAATCAAAAGCTCGAGAACTCACATCGGACCAATCAAAAGCTTGAGAACGAACTCAGACTCAACTAAAAAGCTTTATAAGCATGGACACAGAGCTCATCTCCAACGTTCATTGTCTTTCGATTTATCTTCATATTCATAATGTATAATAATGAACGTCTGTCAGTTTTGGTTCGCTCTCAAATTGAATAATAATTCCAAATATGCAAACCATCACTATTAAATATAAAACTGTGGAAAATGAAAACAGAAAAGAATAATATTAATTACACACAGTAAACCTGTATATAGCGACAATTAAAAGGAGGTATAATTATAGGTCTTTAAGACAGGTTGTAGCTTTATGTAGGTCAAACATAATACAGAAAGCTCATACATGAACTGCCTGTATTACTTTATTTAGCAATCACCTGCTTTTTAAATGTCCTGTGTCCAATCGATATAAGACCACTTAAGATTCTATTGTACGTTAGTATATAAAAGGTACCCAGTTATAGTCTACTTTCAGTTCGAATGACCGCACAGCCGACTGTACATTTAACTTAACCCTTCGCTTGCTATTCACGTCAATATACCTACCTGTAAATAGTGAAGACCCAGATGAGACAGCTCCTGCTGGAGCTGTCTCATCAGGGTCTGCACTATTTAAAAGTTGATTGTGCAACCAGTGCACCCAACAGCAGTGATTGCACAGCGATATGCTTGCACACAGTGAATATATATGTAATTATACAACAGGGCATGGGTAAAGAAGGAGAAATGTGTTCAGCAAGAGAAGGGTTAATGCAGGTCAAACATAATGTAGAAAGCTCGTACAGACTACAATGGTTTCTTAAAGTGACTTTAACAGAGTCGTCAAAAGTCGTCAATATGAGGGAAAGGGTTAAGCGGCCATAAAAAAGAGTTCCAATTATGGGTCATTAAGGCAGAAGGTAGTACATGTAATTGCGGGTCACAAATGATGCGGAAAACTCCTACATGAGCCTTTTATATCACGTTTGCCCTAAATTTAGCAACTACCTGCATTTTAAGATTGATGTGCAAATATAAGGTCGCTTAATGACATGTTCTACTGTACACCAGATTATGTAATTTCTGTCGCAGCCACAATACCCTTGTGAGTTTATAAGTATTTATTATAAAAACAGTCCATGAATATTAATGCAGTGACCAATCTTTAAAATTAATATTCTTGGAGGAAAGCGTGAAGAGTTAATTGAAAGTTCATCCATATTCATTAACTTGCACGCTGTATCATTATTGTTTTAAACAAGGTTTGATTCGTTGAGAAAAATATAAAACCAATTTCTACATTTTACTACACAGATGTCACATGTACTTGTAGTATGAAACACTTAACCCTTATCATGCTGGAATAATTTCTGCTGATCTGTGGCATGTTTTATTTATTCGTTCAATGTTTTGTGAAACTATTGTCCGAGAGTCATACAGATTGGACTCTGATGACTGTAATACAAGATTGATCGTGCTTTGCATGATAAATGTTACTGCCATCAAATTGTATCAAGTTTCTGCATGAATTATAAGAACAGCGCACTAAATATTATATTTGAATCATTAAATCTACAATCACTTTCGTCCTCGGTATGCAAGATTTAACGAGTGAAAATTACAGGATAATTTAGTTCATTACTAATCATCGAAGGCAAGATGTCATTAGAATAAGCAATTAAATAATCGATGCAGATCTTCGAGGAAATAAGATGACGTTGTCACAATCAGTGCTTTTTACTTCAAAGTTTTGCTTTACGTAGTAACGTAGTAAAAGTGGAATAATTACCTAACTCGACAACAGCTGAGTCAGCTGATAATGTTTACCCGGTAAAAGCGGTAGTTTGATTGACATACATTTGTGTTTTGAAAAAGCAAGTGGTAGCTTAATGCAGTACGAAAATAACACAAACGTTCCACCAAAAACGTTCACCATACATGAAACCGCCGTCCGGCTTTAAGACACATAATTGAGCGGCTTTAAGACACATAATTGAGCTACTCTCTCTCTCTTTCTCTCTCTCTCTCTCTCTCTCTCTCTCTCTCCCCTCTCTCTCCCCCTGTGTGTGTCTGTGTGTGTGTGTATGTCTGTCTCCTCTGGAGCAAATGCTCTATCCATCGTAATGATTTCAAAAAGCAACTTTTACAGAGGCGCCAAAGGGCGTCAATATGAGGGCATAGGTTAAGAAATAAAATATCTATAATTTGTGGAAGAAATATAGGCAGGTTTGGTATCAAAAGTGTTCATTACACATTGCCATGCTCTTACATTTTAATCAAATTCAGGTAATTGTTAGTTCATTGATTTTACGCTTGAATTAAGATGGTGTTTAAAGGTAAAGTCTCAAACCTGTATTATTTTCTAAATACTGACGCTAGATGCAAATTGCAAAAGTGTCTGAATTCGTTGGTGAATTCGTTGATCATGCTTAACCAATGGAGTAATGTATACATCAAAACATTCAAATGAAATATTTTGAAAACTCCAAGTTAGATCTACTATGTATTTCACAAGGGAGCTCTTCATGAATATTGTAATCTAAGTACGGTAAAGTATCGACAATATGGCCACTCACAAGAAGTCTTGTTTAAACAGGTGATAGCTTAATGCAGGCTAGAAGTGATACAGAAAACTACTATATGAGGTTTCAGTACCACTTTTGCGCTGCAATCAACAAGCACCTGGTTTTAGTAAATCTAAAAAATCTTAATAAATCGAGTGGTTGCTTTAACGAGACTCTCCGGTACCACTTAATGAGAAAAACGTCTGTCTTGAACTGTAATAGAACCGATAAGAACAATTTCAATATGTAAATAATTAGCTATATATACGTTATACAGTATTGCCCATGTCTCTTGGGGAGTTCTGTGAATATTAGCTCTGAAGGTCCACATCTCCCGACAATTAAGAAATGAATGACGTGTTCCCGATGTTCATGAGGTTATGCAAAGCATAGCTTTACGGGCAAAGTTAGTGAAGCCCGAAGGGCTTCACGTGAATCTTTGCTCGTAAAGCTATGCGTTGCATAACCTCATGAACACCGGGAGCACGTCATTTATTTCTTATATTTATATTCCATTGTATTTCTTATATTTCAACGGATTTTTTTTACCGGTCACGTAATAATAGCCGCTATCTTGGTCGTTGCCAGGTTCGTTTCTAACGTAGTAGGATCTCTATATATGGTATGAAAAATAGTCCCAAACACATATTATAAATATAGAATGAGTACAAGATTTTAATCAGTACATTTCCAGCTATGTTTAAAGAAAAGATTATCGAGATATTTCAAACCATATATATTTACGAAATGTTGGTATTAAAGCATCTTCTTAAATGTAGGTCGCGGTGTCGAAGCCAATTTACTCAACCGCCATGCTTGATCGAAAACCGGTCACAACGTTGGATTTTATTCTCGGATTTTTCTTTGTTAACGGTAAGGACATTGACTTATATAAGCTTCACTCGTTACTTGATAATATATTTTGATACGCCACGGCTGTTAAAGTTGGCAATATTATGTATTCAAGCGATAATTCTCAGTAAGAAGATGCCACATTTCAAATTTTCAGGGCCGCTTGAATGGCAAATCCATTTTCTGTTTTACGCTTAAAACTCATGGGGACTCCAGTTAATGTCTGTTACACTTGATTCACACCCATTGACAACATGCTTTGTTGTATCATCATGTACAAGTTCAATTACAGGATTTTATCCAGATCATACGGTTCCTGTAGGAGCCGACTGGTCAGGGTCTGATCGGGGTCTTCTCTGTTTGCTTCAGATCTTGTAAATTAGACATGACATTTTCTGCAATGACCACCACTAAATACGTGATTAATGAATATGAATATAATTAATGGTGATCGACGTCGTCATTTATCGCACTAATATAGTAGACCCAGATCGGACGAAAAATGTTACACTAATATAGTAGACCCAAATAACGTGATGATCTAATTAATGTTGACGTCGCCATTTGTTGTACTAATATAGTAGACCCAGATGAGACCGCCCATGTAGGAACCGACTGATCAGGGTCTGCCCTGTTTGCTGCTGGTAATAGATACTTCTTAGTTCTCAGACATACAAGACGAAGCTGTACTTTACTAGAGCATTGATTTAGATTTATTTATTTCATTTTTATTCGTGCATTGCAAAATAAACATTTCCACATAAGTACTGAAATAAGGCGTCGTGAATCGCTGACGTTTCATTAAGTGGAGTGTTTATGTTTACATTGTCACGTATCGATTCCCCATTGATAAATCTTAAAATACGTCATAACTGGGTCAGTACAGTATTACTCCGCGCTTACACAGTGGAATTCTTGGAAAAGAAAAGGAGAACCGACCCAAACCAGTATTGAAATGAACGTTCAACGGAAAATGCAACTTTCTTTTTAGAATAAGGTTATATAAGGACGTTGCAAGGCGAATGTAAATATTGAATCGTGAATCACAATGCGTCTATCACTTTTCACTGATTTGTTTGGTATAACTGGAAATACCGCTCAAAATTTAAATTCATTTCCGTGTTTGGTGACACACTTTGGTCATATAGCACATATATGCTTTCGGTGGTGAGCTAACAATGAACAGTTCTGCGAAGAATGTGTGTGTATGTGGATATGACTGTGTGAGTGTATTTTAGTTGTGCGCTTGGTGGTGAGCAAGCCAGGGACATGTGTATGTATATGTGTATGTATATGTACGAGTTAGCAGACAATGAACGTGTGTATGTGTATGCATATGTACAAGTGTATTTCGGTTGTGCTTTTGGTTGTGAGAAAGCCAGGAACGTGTATGTATATGTACAAGTGTATTTCGGTTGTGCTTTTGGTTGTGAGAAAGCCAGGAGCGTGTGTATGTATATGTACAAGTGCATTTCGGTTGTGATTGTGGTGGTGAGCAAGCCAGGGACGTTTTATATACAGTGGAACATGTCTTAAGCGACCATCAAAACGTTGTCTAATTGTGGGACTGTGCGGCAGGTGATGGCTTAATACGGGTCAAAAGTAATGCAGAAAGCTCCTATTGGAGCTTTCTGCATTACTTTCGACATGTATTAAGCAACCACCTGCTTTTAGAGACGCCTGTGTCCAGTTAATTTAAGGTTGCTAAGGACATGTTTTTCTGTATATGTGCGTGTGCACTTCATTTGTTCTTTGGGGTATATATATAGACTTTCGTGTGCCATCTCCTGTCTAACTTATGTTCTATTTATGTAAATAGTAACACCCTTAACCCATTTACTCCCAATTTCCAATTAATGGGGCGTAGGCAAATAGTGCAGACACAGATCAGAGGACCCCTGAAGGAACCATCTAATCAGAGTATGCACTGTTTACTGAGCCAGTTGATGATCGTGGTTTATAATAATAATTATTGTGTTTGCCCCCAAACATATAATAGTTGGGTCCAACTGTCACTTTGAACAAGTTTATTTTAAACAATAGGGGAGTAAATGGGTATATGTGTTGACACTAATTGACAAATTGGAAATCCCGCTATCTAGCATTATCGTTCAAACGTTATTGACTAAATGCATCTCATTCACATGTTTCCTTTTGTTCTAATACTGACCTACTATAAAATTCTTTCCATATGTTGTTATATACATGAACTAACTGAAATGTCAAATTCATTAAAAAGTATTTAACTCTTTCGCTGCTAATGTTGCATCTGTGATTACCTATGCCAACAGTTTGGATCCAGATGAGACGCCTAGCAAACTGGCATCTCATCAGGACCCACACTGTTTGTTACTGTGGTAATGTTTTAAAATTGAGCCTGCTAAGCAAATTATTTTTACAAAATTGTTCACTTACTACATTCCCATAATTCAAGCTATTATCAATGTGTCTACCAAAATGCAATCAGTATGTTAAACAGTTTGGATCCTGATGAGACGCCGAATTACTCGGCGTCTCATCTGGATCCAAACCCTTTGCATAGGTATTCACTCATCCGCCCATAGCATGCTTAAGGTTAAAGAAACGAGACGAATATAGAGAAACGAATATTGTAGCAGACGACAAATTTGGCAAACGACAGTATTTGGCAGCGAAAGATCTCAGGCATTGTCAGGTTGTATTTGATCAAATTATCGGTATAAAATAGTAAGAGAATCCCTGTCAAAATAAAGTAATGGCAGATCTAACCGATATTACAAGCTGTATTGATATG
The DNA here is from genome assembly GCA_963576725.1 of Azorinus chamasolen. NCBI lineage: Eukaryota > Metazoa > Mollusca > Bivalvia > Cardiida > Solecurtidae > Azorinus > Azorinus chamasolen. The sequence goes on from OY755244.1 coordinate 41,601,539, forward strand.
GATGTGTTTGGATTAGTACGCTTATGTGTTAGGAAAACTCAGTTTAATAGTGTTTACTGAACTATTTGTACAATGTTGTTATTATCGTTTTTTTCAGGCAAAAAAGTTCTGAACGATTTTCTCCATGAATATCCATGTAAAATAATGTATGTATGAGTATGTATACTTTTTATAATGGCTTTCAACAATAAACGATTTGGCTATGGACTAATAGGAACTACAGTAAAACCTCTCTATAACGGCCACTAAATTACACCACGTATTTTGTGTTAAAGGCAGGCGGCTGCTTAAAGCAAGGTGAAAGTAAAACAGAACGCTCATATAGGAGAGTTCTGTTTTACTTTCACCTTGCTTTAAGCAGCCACCTGCCCTATATACCAACTTATTAACACAATTTAGTGGCCGTTATAGAGAGGTTTAACTGTATAAAATCAGATCTATATAATGTCATAGGCAATCATGACATAACCTGATCAGATAGCTCCTACTGTATTTGAAGTGGCGTTAAAGGCGTTTATATGGAGTAAAGGGTTAAAGCAAGCCCCACGCATTTCTTATTGAATATTCGGGTGGCAATAAAATATGTTTAACAATTAGGTCAACATATGTGCGATGGTTGAACTAAATTCGAAACATCAAGCACGTATTAGTCTGCACATGGTATTATAGAACATCTGATATTCCCGCTACACATTTGGAGAAACGCAACGAGTTGTTTGCGATACTACAACACTCAATTTTAACACATTCCTCCATATGCTAATTTTAGATCCAACCGCTTTGTATAAATCTACCGAAAAGGAGCATTAACTAGAGAAAAGGAAAATTTTAGAATTTTGTAGCTCTGAAACCATTGTGATGAATAGAACATTTGCTCCTTAGGAGCAAATGCTCTATTTATCACAATGGTTTCACAAAGTGACTTTTACAGAGGCGCGAAAAGGCGTATTTATGGAGAAAACGGTTAAGGACATTCGGAAGAAATATGAACAGTATTTTTCCTGGTCTGTATTATAGGTACCACTATGCTATGCTTAACCCTTCTACCGATCGCGACCTAACCGGTATTTTTTTTATTATTTTTTTTGCAAACAGCTTTGGGCCAGACGAGACGCCGAGTCACTTGGCCTCTCACCAGTGTCCAAGCTGTTTCACAAAAGGTCAGTCTCAAAAGCTTGAACTATTCGCAAATAAGTAAATCTTGCTTCATCTCAGAGATTTGTTCGGCAGGTTTAGGGTTAAAATGCATACTCTGTTGACACTCGGAACACCTCGGCTATTTCTATATTCCGAACTCTGACGGAATACGGCGAGTAGTTACGATTGACTCTGTTGATATACACGTACATCATCGGAGTGGACTTTGCAGTAAGCGACAATTATTTCATAAGGGACCTTACTATGTAAGTGATCATTAGAACAGTCAAGTATAATAAAAAGTACCACTTTTACAAATTATACTTCAGGGACTCGCGTTCCCAACTAATTTGTCAATTTCGCTTACTCTCCTATATAAGTAGAGCACATTTGTTGATATGCATTATTCCCAAGACGAATGTTCCATTCTGATTGGAATCGAGATCGTATAAATCTATTTATCAAATAATATAAAACTGACCATTTCTATTTAGTGAGATGAAGTCAGTGAATACTATATAGGCTCGGCTTTACCCATTCCCTCATATTGACCGCTTTTAACACCTCTGTAAAATATACTATCGAAACCATTGTGGTAAATAGGGCATTTGCTTCATAGGACCAGATACTCTTTTTATCACAATGGTTTAAAAACTACACTTTAGTTTGTGATGAATTTGATTGAGCTTTGGTTTGGTTTAACCCATTCCCTCATATTGACGATCTTTGACGAGTCTGTAAAAGTCACTTTGTGAAACCATTGTGATAAATAGAGCATTTGCTCCTATAGGAGCAAATGCTCTTTTTATCACAATGGTTTTAAACTACATGTACACAATTCTAAAATGTTCCTTTTCTCTAGTTAATGTTCCTTTTCGGTAGATTTATCCAAAGAAGTTGTATCTAAAAATAACCTATGAGGTAATGGTTCAGACGCACTTTGTAAATGCTGTCGGTGTGCAACAGACAAGGACAGTTCTGTGAAGGTCGTGTTTGTATATGACAAGGACAGTTCTGTGAAAGTCGTGTTTGTATATGACAAGGACAGTTCTGTGAAAGTCGTGTTTGTATATGTGTTGTGTTTGTGATGTTCCTGTGAACTTTCATGCGACATTTCCTAATTTCCTGTCTGACTGCTGTTCTATTTTCATACCAGAGAGCTATTGTAGTATCTATCAGATCAAGATCTGCTCTATTTACGTATATGTTAATTTACAGAGGGCAAGAAAAGAAGCGTATACTAAAATATGTCAAAGAATAACTCTATTGTAATAGCTTTATTTTTCTACCAAAATCCTATGTAGTGACAAGTCTTCAGAATCGCCTTTTCGAGACGATTCTAAAGAGTGGTCACAACATAGGGTTTGTTTGAAAAATGACGATTATTTTTATTATCTGAGCATGCACCTTTAGATGCTGCTCTGTATTACATAGTGTACCGTGATAAGGAACGTCGTTATCTTACATTGTATTGAACTAATAGTGATAAAGGTTGCATGCATTGATATCTATCATGGGAAATAGTGACCATACCGAAATAAATGCTAATTACCGGACATAAACTGCAAACAGAGTAGACTCACGTCAGACGGCACATGAACGAACCGTCTGATTAGGGTCTGCTCTGTTTGCCTATGACATAAGATAGAGTTACTCGGCGTTTCATACGGATCCAAACTGTTTACACAGGTATTACTGATGCGGCATTGGCAGATTGGTAGCGAAAGATTTCATAGCCTAATTGTTTGCATAGCAATCACAGATGCGATATTGGCATCAAAATAGTTAATGCACATAATGATAAAAATATCAAAGTAAATTCCGTTCTTTTACAAAAAATTTTTTTTATCTTTATAACTGTGTTTCCATTCCTATGAATATGTTCTATTACGTACACTTTGAGAACTGGGTCCATGCTTATACAACTTTTAGTTGAGTCTGAGTTCGTTCTCAAGTTTTTGATTGGTCAGATTTGAGCCAAAGGCTCAAATCTGACCAATCAAAAGCTCGAGAACTCACATCGGACCAATCAAAAGCTTGAGAACGAACTCAGACTCAACTAAAAAGCTTTATAAGCATGGACACAGAGCTCATCTCCAACGTTCATTGTCTTTCGATTTATCTTCATATTCATAATGTATAATAATGAACGTCTGTCAGTTTTGGTTCGCTCTCAAATTGAATAATAATTCCAAATATGCAAACCATCACTATTAAATATAAAACTGTGGAAAATGAAAACAGAAAAGAATAATATTAATTACACACAGTAAACCTGTATATAGCGACAATTAAAAGGAGGTATAATTATAGGTCTTTAAGACAGGTTGTAGCTTTATGTAGGTCAAACATAATACAGAAAGCTCATACATGAACTGCCTGTATTACTTTATTTAGCAATCACCTGCTTTTTAAATGTCCTGTGTCCAATCGATATAAGACCACTTAAGATTCTATTGTACGTTAGTATATAAAAGGTACCCAGTTATAGTCTACTTTCAGTTCGAATGACCGCACAGCCGACTGTACATTTAACTTAACCCTTCGCTTGCTATTCACGTCAATATACCTACCTGTAAATAGTGAAGACCCAGATGAGACAGCTCCTGCTGGAGCTGTCTCATCAGGGTCTGCACTATTTAAAAGTTGATTGTGCAACCAGTGCACCCCACAGCAGTGAGTGCACAGCGATATGCTTGCACACAGTGAATATATATGTAATTATACAACAGGGCATGGGTAAAGAAGGAGAAATGTGTTTTAAAATTCAGCAAGAGAAGGGTTAATGCAGGTCAAACATAATGTAGAAAGCTCGTACAGACTACGGAATTGACTAAATATCGCTTCCAAACACATGTAGATGATCATCAATCGTATCCAATGAGTCTCTAGTGTCCCTTTATAGAGAAAAGTGTCAACAATGTAGACCGAGACGAGACGATTCCAGATGGAACCTTTTGATTGAGGTGTACAGTGTGTGCTTCAGAAAGCTTTGTCCCAGAGGTCACATAGAACACAGGCCTAGAAGAAAATTAGATTCATTCAAAATTCATCACTTAGAAACGAACGTCAAACGTGGGTAAATAAAAGAAGCGATTTTTTTGTTCCTGATATTAGACACAGTAATAACGTAATAACTCATTTGTAATTAGTTGTAGGCGAGACATATGTAGGGGGGAGAGCGAGTAAGTCACAGTGATATACCACCACTGCGGGTCGTCCTATCAAGGATAGACGAAAAAATGCCAAACTTGAACATTGAGTAATTGGTTCTTGCGGCTAGGTCTACTTGTAATTGTCTTCGAACAAGCGAATGTGATCATTAAAGTATTTTTGTTTCATCTAGTGACAACAAACTGTAATAAAAGTAACTACATAGACTATACTTACGCTACCGTTTAATAAAATAAATGCTCTTTGTGGTGGTGTCATATGCTAATTATCACGAAACTTGTATTTTAAAAGTTTTAGTAGACGTATGTGTATAATAAACATGTACTTGCCAGATGCGCTCTTCTTTAGATATAAGCAAGCTTGATAGAACATAAAGAAATATATATTTACTAAATGAGCATTTGATATGTAACATATAATGACTTAATGGATGTATATTAACCCTTTCCCTGTTCTATGTTTATTACAATTTTGAATACCTGCTGAATATTAATGGGCAAAATAGTTATAATGAAATATGGAAGGTGGTACATTGTCGCCATCTTAAAGACTAAAGAAACATATCTATCAGGTTCCATAAGCAAGCGGAGCAGACCCTATTCAGACTGATCTGGGTCTACTCTGTTTGCAGATGCGTGAAAACACGTCTATATAAGGGAAAGGGTTAAATGAAGTTTATAATAGTACATGGACACGGGAAATGTTACCCTTGGCGGAAACTGCATGTTTTTTTATTATACCGCAAAGCGACCGATCCACGATCAGTATAACTGTCAATATACAGCTGAACTTCGATATTGAACTCGAACTTCGGGATAACTCGAACTAAAAGTTGGGTCCTTCCAATACAGAATTGCTCTAAAATAAATCACTACGCATATCTAGAAATACATTTCACAGCTTAATGCAGTTCTACAGTAATGCTGAAAGCTCCTGCAGGAGCTTTCAGCATTACTGTAGACCTGCCTTAATTTATGAACTTGACAAATTGTCCAGATTACAAATCGGATAACTCGAACTTCTGTTATCTCGAACTAATTTATATAGTCCCTTGAAGTTCGAAATATCGAAGTTCAACTGTAATTGTCAATAATCTACATTGACAATTTTATTCATTGTGAATAGGCGGTATTGAAGATTTGATTAATACATTGAAGAATATCAGAGAGCTCAAATATTTTTTGATGCACTGTCAACAATATGACACATATGAGTAAGTTTTTTCTTTATTAAAGGTATTAACATATATCTAAGAGTTCATTAAAATGATTCCTCATCCATTCGAAGGAAGTTTTTATAATTTTCTGGCTGGTTTGCACGAAATTTATTTCGGAGCATTACATGACCAAACTGTTGTTTTTGCAGGAACCATCGTTTAGTCCAAAACGTCTTCTTTTTTAGTTTACGTTAATCCAATAATAGTGCAATACTAAACATAAGAACAGGATCGATCCTCCTTCAATGATGTTTGAAGTAGAAATTAACAAAATATTGATAAATATGATGAGGGCAAAACATTATAATGTAAATACTATGGAGTCAATAATATTGACAATAATAGGGGGTGTGGATGGCCCGCTTAAGCAAACAGAGCAGACCCTTATCAGACGACTCCTACAGGGGCCGTATGATCTAGATCCGTTCTGTTTGCTAAGGCGTTAAAGGCGTTTACATTGAGTACAAAATTAACCGCGTCTATAACCGACTAATAGCTGGGGTATTCTCAGTGAGTCTGATAACCGATCCTCACCTGTGCATATTGTTATAGGGAAGCTAGTGTAGTCGTGCTAGTATAAACATGACAGTTGGTGTCGTTTTTTGAATAAGAAAAACACCCCTAAACAATATGTGCACGTGGGGATCGGATTGTACGATATTTACTAAATCTCGCCCGAAAGAATGCTTTTTTGTCTACCAAACCACCAACCCCCTTCAGTCTAAATAACACGACACTACGACACTACGATACTGCGATGTTTTCTCGGGTGACGACTAGTTTTCTAGTTTTAAAGTACTAACTAACTAACGGCTATGCAGTATTATTATTTTCACACGGTTCGATAGAATAGCGTGAAAATGTTGTCTTCACGTGTTTACGTCATACTTTGTTGGGTGCGCACATCACATTTAATGTTTACCTATAAAGGAGAAATTATATATTTGTTTTGTATTATACTGATTGCCACAGGAATCAATTTTTGTTACGCATGTGATAGATAATTTGAAAGTATGTTATAGTGTTTTTGCGCGCTATATGTGTGTACTTAAACTATGATAGCGATATGACATATTTTACGTGTGGCCCAACACTTGGCGATGTGACATTTGACAATCGGGCACAGGTTTCCAGAGTTTTTGACATTTACGATAGTTTTGTTTCTGGGTTTTCCTGGGCGAGTCAATCGCAGTGTCATTATAACCCAGAGTTACCCATATTGGTTTCGTCAACCGAACTATGATGTTGGTTTGAGACACTGCATTTTATGTACATATATACGCACTTGGTCTCAGAATTACAGGCCATGCCCGGTAACACGCATTTACATGTATGTCGGGTGGCTTTATTACTCCTTAAGTCATTTAGTCGAGCATTTAACAGAAACGTTATGACCATTTCTTCTCTCAGGCACCGACTAATGGCGACACCACTAATAGCGGCTAGGTAGCAGCTTCTTGTCTCTAAAGGATCATTAGGTACCAACTAGGGTTTCGATTTCGATTTAGTTTATTTCCAAAACGGAGGTATTCGTTATGGAAATGCACGAGTAAATCGCACTGCATACATTGTGTATTTTATGCAACAGTGCAGTCGATATTGGAATCCTCCATCATGAACAATTGAAATGTTTTGATCAGGTCGAATAAAATGGTTGATAACAAGACTGAAATGATCTACATGTATTAGAACTAATCTTATAATATTCATCTATTTAACAATTTACTTCAGAAACACAACTTTTCACGCCTTTACAAACATAGAACAACTTTGAACCCAGACAAAACGGCTCCTATCGGAACCGTCTGATCAGGGTCTTCTCTGTTCGCTTATGAAATTATAATAGAAGCGACTCTACAATTTCTATCATTATCAGTGAAAACACTCTGTGTTCATATTCGGTTATTAATGTTCAGCAAATAAATATTGATGAAGGTGTTGTTTGTTGAGTAAAAAAATAGAAAATGCTTAAATCGGTTGACGTTATTTATAGAATTGTATACAACATTATCTGTTGTAAGACTACACCACAGTCTTTACGCAACCTACTGTTATATATTCTTTTAATCCTTTATCTGCAGAATAATTAAATCTGACTCCCACTTTTCTGAATATTGATTAAACAAAACATTGTACCAACATTTAGTGTAGAAGAAAATAGTTTGTTTGACGAACAGTACAGATCCTGATCAGGGTCCATGCTTATAAAACTTTTAGTTGAGCCTGAGATCGTTCTCAAGCTTTTGATTGGTCAGATTTGAGCCTCTGGCTCAAATCTGACCAATCAAAAGCTTGAGAACTCAAATCTGACCAATCAAAAGCTTGAGAACGAAACTCAGACTCAACTAAAAGCTTTATAAGCATGGACCCAGAGGGCTCCGCAGAAACCCTCTGATCTGGGTCTGCATTGTTTGCAACGGTCTTCTTATACTTGGATATACAATATGTATTAACTAACTGTATTAGATTTTACGTAAGTCATTCTTCCGTATGCTAGATATTTTCATCATTTGTCTTTGTTACGAAGAGCATTTCTCAACGATCCAAATGCGTGTATATCTCATTTACTATGCAGACGCTGATGACTATTTTCTTTAAAAAGTACTCTCATTCATCAATTAGGCAGCATTCACATACTGTGTATCTAACAAGGCAACAGCTAGAATGTAATGTTTAAATTAATAGGCTATTCAACACGATGTCTTCTATTTAAGGTAACGGAGGCACAGAAATGATCAGAATAACGTAGCTCGAGTAAACTCATGAAGATTCAATAAAAAATAATTATCTAGATTAACGCCAGATACTTGGAGGCGGATACATGTTTCCCGGGAAGCCATGATTTCATCGACATTCCACCCAAACTTAAGTAGATAGAGATGTGAACATTAGAACAAGAACATCTCCTTTTTTCTCCACAATACCCTATACTATAACTGCTCTTTAAACGTGGTCACAACATTGCTTGTTGCAGATAAATTCCGATTTCAGTGTCTGAATACCTTTTACCTTCTTAACCCTTCGTTTGCTGAATTTTGAAATACATTTCTCCTTCTTTATTCATGCCCTGTTGTACTATGGCATATATCTTCACTATGTGTACAAGTATTTCGCTGTGCAGTCACTGCTGTGGAGTGCACTGATTTGCAAAATCAACCTGTAAATAGTGCAGATCCTGATGAGACAGCTCCTGCAGGAGCTGTCTCATCTGGGTCTTCACTATTTACATGTAGGTATATTGACGTGAATAGCAAGCGAAGGGTTAACACCTTTTTCTATTGAACTGGTCCAAAAATATACGATTTTCATGTTACAGACGTTATTTCATGTTGCTTGAGTAATAGATGCCATCGAAAGCATACTTAATTCAGAATATAACATGCACAGTAAAGCCCCTCTAATGCGACCACCAAAATGGGCATAATTCTGGGAGGCATAGGCAGGTGGTAGCTTAATGCAGGACGAAAGTTATGCAGAAAGCTCCTATAGGAGCTTTCTGCATAACTTTCGTCCTGCATTAAGCAACCACATGCTTTAATGGCTGTTTATAAAGTGGTCGCATTAGCGGGGTGTCACTGTATATTGATACATGATACCAGAGGCCTGTTCAGGAGTGTGGGCGCTCGATGTCACTTCGAGCGCTTGGACTCTGAACGAGGGCGCCCGCCTAGTGCCAGCTAGCGCAAGCTAGCCTACTCGCGAGGTGTATCGCTTTGGCATTCGCTTGTGTTTCCAAGATGGCTACCAACACTGTAACAGAAGCAACCGACTGGAAGAAAACAATCGTAATTAACAAACTGATGCTCTAGAACCCGACCGCAGATCAAAAATTTACTTGATGTTTAGAAAGGGCGCTCGATCGCGTTCAGCAGTGATACTTTTGCTCGGGCAAGCGCTCATCAAGCGCCCGCGCTCCCGAACAGGCCTCTGAAGTATTTATTAACCCCCTTGCTGGCACGTAATGTCGTCTGTAACACGTGTCGTCTGCTACAAGTTTCATTTTTAATTTGTTTCAAGACATCAACTTGTTTGGATCCTGATGAGACGCCGTGTTACTAGGCACCTCGTCTAGATCCAAACTGTTTGGCACCTCGTCTAGATCCAAACTGTTTGGCACCTCGTCTAGATCCAAACTGTTTGCAAAGTAAAGGTAATCACATTTTCGCTATTGGCGGCAACAGGATTACCTTCGTTTGATGGAATGAAATAAATTTCTGGAATTACCAATTTTGTATAATGAACATATTAGCAAGTAGGAGTAAACTGTCGTTTTTATTATATATTTGTTTTTTTCCAAACTATTCCATTCTATACAAAAGGGTTTTGCTTAAATTGACGAGACAATTTCTCGTGAAGCTCGTGCAGTTGGTTAGACCCCAAGACCGACCGCCTATACATTGTAGTGATTAAATCAAATAGTGCAATGCTGAACTCACCTAATACAATAGTGGTATTATAGCAATCTACGGGCCATATAAATAAAAACGACATGTCGCTCCTTCTTGCTAATACTATATATAGATAAATTGTTTGTACTTTGATATCAGAGGCCTGTTCAGGAGTGTGGGCGCTCGATGTCACTTCGAGCGCTTGGACTCTGAACGAGGGCGCCCGCTTAGTGCCAGCTAGCGCAAGTTAGCCTACTCGCGAGGTGTATCGCTTTGATATTCGCTTGTGTTTCCAAGATGGCTACCTACACGGTAACAGAAGCAACCGACTGGAATAAAACAATCGTAATTAACAAATTTTGCTCTAGAACCCGACCGCAGATCAAAATTTTACTTGATTTTAGAAAGGGCGCTCGATCGCGTTCAGCAGTGATACTTTTGCTCGGGCAAGCGCTCATCAAGCGCCCGCGCTCCTGAACAGGCCTCAGCTTTCATTACAGCATAGCTCAACACACGTTTCATATTCAGTTATGTCACGTACGCTTACTAGGCTTTCGGCTGTTTAATTCAGGGCAACAGTCTTGCCGAAAACCATAGAGCAGCTTTCTGCACATTCACCCTTCATGAAACTGCCACTTGTCTTAAAGACGGATCAATCAGTGTTAGAACTACCAGGGACTTACTGTATTTTCAAAACGATTTAATTCATAAATATATCCGTTATAGACTGTAGTATTGGCTTACTGTATTTTGAAAGCCTATTCATTTGTAAATATACCCGTTATCGACTGTAGTGTCTGTTTACTGCATTTGGAAAGTCTATCAAATTGTAAATATACCCGTTATCGACTGCAGTGTATGTTTACTGTATTTGAAAAGTCTATTCATTTGTTAAAGATGGAAGTACCGTCTTGGGACAGTCAGTGATATATGTTACTGGGGGTTTAAACCGGTTTAGGGGCGACCAACCTCACACTTATTCCACGCCACCCTAAAAGACAAACAATGTAAATAAAAGTATCCCCTCACCGACTAACCTACAACAACCGCGATGGCAAATACAGTGATAAAGTGCATCTAAAACGAAAACATATTTAAGTGAAACAACTGTATCTACCTGTCGTCTCTGGTGTACGCAATGACTGAGCTGCAAACAGAGTAAGTGAAGAAATATTTCTACATGACTTCCATCCTGCATTAAACTGCCGCCTGTCTTACAGTCCGATATAGATGCTAGTTTTAACCTCCGGTTTATAGGAGTGTTACTATATAACTCAATGTTTATTACAAAGACACTTTCTGTGGGAACGAACGCGGTCGTTGTAACGAGAGTGGAATGTATATATTTTCCCATTTCACTGTAAATGGAATCGTTTTCACCATTGAATCCCTCACCAATTGCTATCACTGTCTCTACCACTGAGTATCTGAATTGTGTCAATTGTATTTGCTTATTATCGCTTTCTAACCCATGGGAAATATGTATATCTATTTGGTCTAATTGACTGATTCAGTAGATGATTGATGCTTTGTCTAAATCAATGAATGATTAGGTTAGAAGAACCGGAACTCCCTTATTATGGTACAGTAAAAGTAAAATAAAGTAGCTAGTTATAGGTTACTCTCAGTCCGAATGACCGCTCAGTCGACTGTACATTTACTCCCCTGGTCATTGGGCCATTCGCCTTCAACATTGAGCACCGCTTACATATTGACAATTACGCGCAGCCGCAGTACCGGCTAGTGACCCTAACAGGTACCCATTTTAACCCCATGAGGAGACAATCTCGTACGGGTGGGAGACACTGAAAAGCGTCTATGAAATTTCGAGCTGGTCTAGAATCTTGGGTCAAGGTCAAGTTCGTCGTTACGAGAGTAGAAAAATGACAATGACTTCAGTTATGAGACATATGGAGAATCTTGGGTCAAGGTCAAGTTCGTCGTTACGAGAGTAGAAAAATGACATTGACTTCAGCTATGAGACATATGGAGAATCTTGGGAGAATCTTGGGTCAAGGTCAAGTTCGTCGTTACGAGAGTAGAAAAATGACAATGACTTCAGCTATGAGACATATGGAGAATCTTGGGTCAAGGTCAAGTTCGTCGTTACGAGAGTAGAACAATGAAAATGACTTCAGTTAGGAGAAACATATGGAGTTTGGGACTATAACTTAACGAGTTTATGTGACGCAATATGGAAAATATAGCAAATGCATTAAAGTCTTGTAACCTTTGTTGCCAAGGTCAAGGCAAGTAAATCAAGAAAAAACCACAACCGAACAATAACTTCAATCAGTAAACAAGCATACTATACAGATAACCTACACTAAGACAAAGGATGTGACAGCACTTGTAGGTCTGGGAAACTGGGGTCTGGGACAGTGATCATAGTAAACATAGAAAGGTTGCGCACAATAACCTTAGCTAGGAAATATGTATCGTGCCTATCCTTGGTATACTGAACGCATACACTACACTTCAGTAAGAGCAGATATATTGTGACACAACTTCATGCACAGAATGATTACAATGAGACAAATGTTTGCGATTATATCTAGGAAGTATACGTTGAAGGTTACGATCACTGACTCAAAATAAGAAAACAGTTTCTTGATAATCATTTTGGTAAGAAAAGGGGTGTACATGTGGGCAAATTTAGAAACGCATTTGAGGACTTTGGATAAGGGGCAAGGTTAGTGATGTCAAAGATAAAATAAATAAAAAAACTGAATAGAAAAACATTTTGCAGGAAAGACACATTGCAATCAGACTCGGTGTGTGATAGATTCCACAGAGTCAAGTATCGGAATAATATTTCGGGATTCAATGTAATGTTTACTATGATTTCTATTACAGCTACTGCTTAAATGGTTTCGAAGCTACAGCTTTAGTCAGGAAGGACCTATTCCGGCCGTATTTGGTTGGTATGTATGTAGTTTGTATCGCGGCATCTGTTGTACATTGTCACGGAACAAAGTTAATGCCACTTTTACTGGAACAGAAGAGACATATTTTGGCACAGAGAGTGTTATACGGTCATGGCCATATTTTTCCACACTGACTTTAGATTTTGATTTCATATCCAGGTGAAGGTTGTCACCATTAACCTTAAAAGAGCAGAACGTCTGGTATTGGTATTGGTACGCTTCTTGTTTATATTATAGCTTCTAATATCAACGCACCCAGAAAAGAATAATCAAACATGTTCGTTTAAAACGGTTTAATTGAAAACGGATGGATACTCAACATGTAATGATTAACCCTTCGCTTGCTGAATTTTAAAATACATTTCTCCTTCTTTATCAATGCACTGTTGTATAATTACATATATCTTGTGTACAAGTGCATCGCTGTGCAATCACTGCTGTGGAGTGCATTGGTTGCACAATCAACTTGTAAATAGTGCAGACCCTGATGAGACAGCTCCTGTAGGAGCTGTCTCATCCGGGTCTTCACTATTTACAGGTAGGTATATTGACGTGAATAGCAAGCGAAGGGTTAATTGACATTTAAATATGTCACTGGATCAGGATAAGAGCTATGTGTTTACCTTACTGATATTAATTATTATTTATAATCATTACATAATTGCGGTTATACGTGTCTTACATTGACACGTTCAATTAATTTTAAACCTCCTCCTTAGTAGTAATTAAACAACAAAAACAATTAAAAAAACATTGCAGCCCGGATCAATGGGCTTTTTCCGGATCCCTTTGGTATGGTGTCTACAATATTTGCAAATGTCGTTTATATAATCGAATGCCGTACATCACATGTCGCTGTATTTATTTGTTTAATCTGTTTTATAGCTACCTCTCTTGTAAAACGACAGAAAATGGTATTAAATGCTTTATTTAATAAGTCATCTCCATCTTAATAGAATTAGATATTAACAAGATAATAAAGAACTCTGCACCAGAAATTATTGTCAAACATTGCACTTGACAAGTCACATCATCAATCCGTACACGATAAAATATACGTTTTTGTTTTCTAAAAAAATAAACGATACAGAAAGTTCTTCAGATGCGATGTAATTCAACACAGTGTTCCATTAGTATAACGATATAAGTATTTCTAATCAAAGTATTTCAATACAAACTGATATGTATTTAATCGTAAACGTTATCGGGTCCTTCGTGCCAGAACATATCCTGAATTTCGTCGGTGTCGTCGTACAAATCATCCCCGCCAGCTGAAAAGATAAATCAAGACATCCCATAAACATTAATGCAATGAAACAATAATGCAACAAGAATATGTGACACTTGCTGAAGAAAAATGTTAGAGATGAACTAAACAGACGAACAGACGGACATACCTAGGGACTACGTTATTTCAAAGTGTCATCCTATCTACACCTGGTGGCATGAGCAATGAATTAGTAAATGAACTTCAGTAATTTATTTCTAATAAAGCGTGCGCAAAAACACTAGTTCTATAGATTCTCACTAAAGCGACCACAAAATGTATTAACACGTAAAATGTCTGTAATGTCTGTAAAAACAAGTGATGACTTAATTCTGGGCAAAAGTAAAACAGACAAGTCCAATAGGAGCTTTCTGCATAAGTTGTGTCCTGCGTTAAGCAACTACCTTGTTTTAAACCCAAGACTTATACTTCTTGTCAGTGGTCGTAATTTCGGGGCTTTACCGCTAAAAAAAACCTTCAAAACAAAATGAGCTACAGAGAACCGATAAGAAATGGATCTGGTACAAAAAGGTTTAACCCTTTCCTGCATTAAAAATGCATGTTAACGCCTTTGTAGAGTAGACCCTGACCTAGATCAAACGGCTGTTTGCTTACGACATGATATAGATATGATTCTACAGCTTTTGTCAAAACAAAACAATGCTTTGAATATTTTATGCTATAAAATTTCGGATAATAGATATTCATCATGTCATGTTTTCTTACAATTATATTGAACAGGTGAAGTGATACACTGATATTGAAGCTTCCTGCTGAGGTTATACATACATGAAATCTGGCAGGTTCCTTTGACGCAGAAGTAAATTCCGTAGCAATTACATTCGGAGTCCCCAGAGCAGGTTTTTGTCTCAATGTTTTCACATCCACTCTGGAAAAAATTAAACATGGAATTTTAAAATAAAACGATTTTCTTCTTACAATGTTGCATACTTTAATTTACTTTAAATTATGGTTTAATATAGTTCAAATCACCTGACAAGGCATGGTATAACATGCACATTGCAACTTAAATTTTGAATGCGAGATGCACATGAACTGGCAAACAGTGCAGATCCAGACCAGCCATCTCTAAAAGTCTCTGTCACCTATCTACATGACCGATATTTGTACTAACTTTGAACGTCCGATTTAGAGTGTGTTTTACTGTACATAGTTAAGCAATGATGGGCTATTTCACTCTCAATATTCAGCATTGGTAATGTTAGCCGGTATCATATTAAGCCCAGCCCAGCCCAGTTCCAGCTGAGACATTGAGAAACACGATATCTCATCATACTTGAAGCTGTATGACTATATGTCCCTAATATCGGAAAATATTGAAGACAAATCGGAAGTAACAGAGGACCAGCTAAGATGTAAAAAATCAAACACTTTCAAGAATAGCTCCTTTATTTCTCCACCAAGCCCTATTATGGGACCACTCTTCAAAATCGCCTCCTTGTGGAGATATTATTTGAATACGTACCTTTATTTATAAGTAAGCAAAGCATACAACAGATATTGTGGGCAGCTACAGCACAATGATATTTTCACTTCATTTGCATTCATTGGTGTATTTACTATTACAGAGCAAATGTTTCAACATTATGTCTACTTGACTTTACTACTTTTCCATTAAACCAAGAACTCATGCAGTTTTAATTTCTGATTCATTTAAGCTTTTCACAACTGTCGACTGAATGCTAAGCAACTAATACATCGACGTCTCATCTAGGATTGACGTTGTCTGAAAATACTATTCACTTTACGGTTTGTTGGTAAAAATAAAATGATAGACATAATAACACAATTGGTGGTTTAAAATACATGCAACACTATTTTAGATATACGGTAAAATCTCACTAATGCGACAATTTATTTTTTAATAAACACAGGTGTCTTTTAAAAGCAGGTAGTTGCTTAATATAGTACGAAAGTAATGCAGTAAGCTCCCGAAATAGTTTTTTTGTAATAATGTTCGTCCTATATTAAGCTACCACCTGCCTCTTAGACCCAGAATTAAGACTTTCTTGGTGGTCGCTTTAGGTGAGTTACTGTACAGGGAAACTTACGTCATCGGTTATAAATTCTCCATAATCAGTCGCCCAGGCATAATCATTATATGGGTCTGTAAACGGGTCTTCAAAGTCGTAGTTTGACATAGTATCAATATCATCTGAGAACGTACTAAAATCGTCCCAATTCGTGCTGGTTGGTTCATCTGTTCCATATTGTTCAGAATTGCTACCCTTAATCCAATCTAAATCAATAACGGTCGGATCACTTTCGACATTACCTGGTGCGTGTTGCTCTACACTGCCAAAAATGTTATTATCCGGTTCACCGCCACCGACTGGCGTCCTTGTCTCTACAATTTGCTCATCAAACATGTTTTGATTTAAATCAGAATTTGATACATCCTGTTCTCCAGCGTGTATGAATTCAGATAGTGGTCCCTTATCTCCAGTAGTTTCATCTATATAATCTTCATATACTGGTTGTTTCTCCTCGATGTTGGATGATGGCGGATCTAATGCTGACTTTGTCGACAAACTGCTGATCATTTTCTCGACTAATGTAAGCTTCTCCAATCTGTCAGAGCTGGTTAGTGAGTCATCGTTATGCGGTTTTTGTGTTGTTACGTGGTGTTTGTCCCCTAATGCATTGTATTCCTCTTGTTCATTTAAAGTTTTGGGCTCGGTCTGTTTTGATACGTAAAATGGCAGTGCCCACGATCTGACACCGGCAAAGTGATCTACAAATGGTTTTATATTTGACGATGATTGGGAATGCCTATCGAGATGAGCTGACTTTAATGGTGTTAATGGATTTGCCGGTCTAGGTCGTTCTAAAATATAAGGTGAATATTGAAAAAAGCGTTTTTCAGGTTTTTCTGCATAAATTTGTTTTTTTGTTCTATATCCATAGGGATAATGACTAAGGTGTTTTCCTACATCTCCATGCTGAGCGCGTTGGACTCTGGAATGTTTCTTCAACAGCTGATGCCACACATTATTCAGCTGTAAGTCTGGTGTGGTTTGGTGATATACCTGCGGTCTTATGTATGAAATAAGACTACCAGTTCGTATATGTCCAGATACACATGCATACAAACATTGTTCGGCAAAGGTCACTAGTGACACCAAAAGTAATACATCCATTGTATGTTATATCCTCAAAGACCTGAAATAGACATATTTTGACTTTTAAAACATATTGTCAATGCGTGTGAACAGTTGAAATTCGATATCTCGAACTCTGATAACTCGAACTTCCAGATAACTCGAATTAAACGTTCTTCCAAAACTTACATTACAGAATTGCTCTAAAATAAATCGCTAAAGATATCCAGAATCACATGCGACAGCTTAATACAGGTATAATGTAATGCTGAAAGCTCCTACAGGAGCTTTCAGTATTACTTTAGACCTATATTAAACTGTGAGCTCGAGAATTTTTCCGATTCGAAAGCGGGTACCAAGAAGTTATATTGAAGTTCCTTGAAGTCCTTGCTATTGAAGTTCAACTGTATTATGTTTTTGACTGTATATTCAAACATCTATAATATGTCAACTTGACCCCATTTGCCATGTATATTAATTTCGACGTTGAATTAGCAAACAACAATCCGATAAACTGTGAGCTCGAGATTTTTTCAGATTCGAAAGCGGGTACCAAGAAGTTATATTGAAGTTCATTGAAGTCCGTGCTATTGAAGTTCAACTGTATTATGTTTTTGACTGTATATTCAAACATCTATAATATCGAATCAACTTGACCCCATTTGCCATGTAGATTAATTTCGACGTTGAATTAGCAAATAACTTCTTCATTACAGAAATAATGACATCATGAATATTAGATAGATTCATTGTTGTGATAGTACATAGACACATGAATGTATGGCCGTGGCAGACACATGAATGTTTGGCCATGGCAGAGATTGTAGAATCAGATCTATATTATATCATAAGCAGACAGAGCAGACTGATCAGACGGCTCCTAAAGGAGCCGTCTGATTTGGGTCTATTCGGTTTTCAAAGGCGTAGAAAAACGTATTTATGGAGTAACGGGTTAAAGATACTAGTTTCATAATATCACAGATATAAAGCAGGCATATGCTAATATTAGTTGTTTTTTTATAACATTGTCTATCGCAGATATCACATATCGACTTGATTTACAACAGCACACGTGCTTCATTAATATAATGGAATTAACTGATCTAATAATATGAAAATACATTTTGGGGTACAACGCTACTACCTATTGGACAAGAAAACAGCTGCGAAGTATCTGTTTATATTATATCATATCTTATCACGGCCGTGCACGACACTATTGAGTTTTGTTTCCAAAGGTGTATACTATTTTCTTTCTTTCAAATAATAATTTTGAAATCCTAGCTTCGTATGCATCAGTTTTTTCTAACGGTTGAACAAAGGAAGTATCTTTTTCTTGTTTTCCATCTGGTACTTGAATTTAGGAGATATGGTATAAAAATATGTAAACAGAATTCACATCGACAGACATTGACAGACGCTTGATTCATTTAGATATGTATAAGCATATGGATGAAAAGGAGGCTACGCGTGACACTTTGTGAATTATAACACATATTGGACTGCGATTCAATACAAAGATAACGTACAGTTAGGACATGAAAACTAGACATGATTTAATTGACAGAGTGAAAGACGACTTTCTACGGGACTGTCACTTGATACATGATCCTTAAAGCTGTTTTTTGCGTTTATATAAAGCATGACATACTATTTCTGATTTAATTCGACCGATGTTAGCTACAAAAGTGGTATTTCAAAATTAATTTTCAATTGGCACTTTTTATATAAACGTACAATACGATCGCAAAAAAATCTTATACGATCTTATACGTTTACTTAACATTTAATACCCTTCACAACATTTCGGGGAAACATTTTACTGTCATTTGTTCTGGAGTCATACTTAAATTACAGGCTTGAGTTTTCTTTGAAACTTTATATAAATGCTTAGTATTTTACAAACATGTGGCCCTGCAAGCGTCACTTACATTGACATTGGAACTTTAGAGTTATGGCCGTGTGTTTGCTAAAGCATCTAACATTTTTCTCCGTCCGGAGCCATTTCTCAGCAACTGTTAAGAGTATGTCTTTGAAGCCTTGTGTAAACATTAAGTTGTATTAAATCGCAGCCCTGCAAGTATCATTGGTACACATTTTGGAACACCAGAGTTGTGGTCCTTTGTTTGTGAAAAGTGTAACTTTTTTCTGCCCGGAACCATTTCTCCGAAACTGTTTAGAATGGTTCGATGAAACGTTGTGTACATATTAAGAAAGTGCGGCGCTGTACGTATCAATGATATCAACCATTGAACACTAGTGGTATGACACTTTCTTTCCAAATAATGTAACGTTTATGTCAGTCCAGAATCATTTCTTAGAAACTTTTTAAAGTATTTCCACGAGACTTTGCGTAAATGTTAAGTAGAATAAGAAAATAATGCGCTACAAGTATCGTATATATTGATCTTGGAACATTAGTGTTATGACCCTTTGTTGGCGAAAAAGGTACGTTTGTGTCTGTTTTATCTCAGAAACCTTTAGTATTTTATAAGTAGCATAAGGAAATGCCGCCCTGTAAGTAATATTTACACTTTCGAACACTAGAGGTAAAATAAATGGATGGGACGCTTAATAATTACTGTCCATTTTTCAATTTACTTTGTCACTGAATTTGAATCGATTTTTTTTTTCATTTCTTCTCGGATTGAGATCAAATTTAGGCCACTTGTGTCATCGTTTTTCAGAAACTCTGTGTCCGAGTTTCCCTTGAATCTATCCTTAAACAATGATTTTATGCAATGTTTCCCCATTGTAAACACGTTCATTTCAAATTGCAAATGGCGGACGAATGATGTCGAGTGGAACGTTCGATTGTAAGAAAGAGTAATTAAAGCTCTTAAAAGTTGACGTCTTACACGAAATTACGTCATTTATTTCATATCTGTGTGCAATTTACCCCTGTTGAAAAATGATTTGCTCCACTAGCCATATATACAGCGGCCATTTGTAAAGAAACAGCTGATCGAATTAGCATGTAGAAAATTCATTTTCGGCATTTTCTTGCTTTTTATTGCATGACATTCAGGGATATTTAGCATTGGAGTTCCTGAAAAACGATGCGATCAAACACAGTAGATTTAAGGTCAGTCTGACTCGAAATGAAAAAAATATCTATTCAAATTTAGTGACAAAGTAAATTGAATGGACAGTAATTGGGTTGTTTTTCTAAATGTTCATGCGTCTTTGAAACAACCTGTTCAAACTGGTACATAATGCACATTTCCAGTTTGTAAGTTGACATCTAATGCAAATATACATAGAGCTATTATAGTGTCATTGGATTTCCAATTTCAGCCAATATGGTACATTTAAACAAATAGGCATACAGCAGACATAACCATATGTGGTCCGTTGTTTAGATCGTGAAAACAAATACGTATTATATATAATGTATGTATCTTCTTCTCGACTAATTGCACAATTTGTGAGGCACGCCGCGAGAAAAAACGTGTGGCAACGGTGAAGACACAGAAACGTCACCACATGTTAGATGCGGTATCAAACTGGAACCTACATCAACGTTGTCAACCAGTTCAGAACTAATCCATGTATGTTGTCTTGTTTATGACAAGAACATATAATAGGCAGAGATAAGTGGTGAAAGGTGAAGCAAACTCTATAACGCGTAATAATCAATTTCCTTTTCTAAACAGTACAAATTTGCAGTGTATAAAGTGTTCTTATAAGATTGAATACGTTTTTCTATAACTCCTTTAATATACTTCAAGTAAATGAATAAAACATACACTGGTCACTCGCTTATATAGTTACATTCTATTGCATTCTTTATAACATGCCACAACTTGTCAAATAATAAATGGTATTATGCTAAACTTTTAAGGAGAAAAAGTATTCTTAAATTTGATAACATCCTACTGAGAACGTTTGGCTGGTAATGTTTATGAAATTGCTATACAGACTACATACCTCATTTATATTATTACATCCTTTAGTTTAGCAATTAGTAATAGTATCCTTATAGCCTAGTGAATTTATCATATTTCTCCAATAATATTTTTCCACAGATAACTTAACCACAGTAATCTAACATAGATTTGAAACTAAACGTACCGAAATGTAAACGTGTAACTACTCACGCAATCGGCAAATTAAAGTGGGTATGTTATGCTATTTATAATCCTAGTTTCATTCACAAATCCTCCTAGATCTCGTAGGCTTAACTGATAATTTTTACGTCACATAACAACGTAAACAGTTGTCCATTGGGCGTAAACACGTGTGCCTAATAACAGCGTGGTACCACTGCTATTTGAAGTTTTCGATTTATTGTTTTATAGCGTTAATCCTTAATCTGCCTTAAAACTATTTTTTTCCTTTGTGAAAAAAAATAAACAAATGATTTTATAAAACTTTATGAGCGAAGGAAATTATTTTGATGTGAAACTGTGCAGAACCAGATCAAAGTACTCCCCAATGTGCGCTTTTTACTGGATATACAACTGTTGAAAGGATCCTTTATGTTTGGTTCCCGCACATTTTTGAAGATGCCTCTCGCCCATGCATTAAGAATGTCAATATCAAGTGCATCAGTCGGGAAGGTGAAGCCATATCACATGAAGCAAATTGTTTACTATAAAACTCTGCGTCAAGCATCATTGATGTCAAAATAATTGATTATAAAACAACCGTACAATGTCAATACAAAAGTATTGTTTAGTGAATTACTTGAGTTTGGTTATAACATCAGCATTGTTCGACATATATTATTATCATTATCTGTATTATTGTGCAATATTTAATTATTTTACATAGTATCCTTAACATATGATAAAAACATAATGGACGCTTGTATAAATGAATGGACACTTAAACATTTTGCAATGATGACTATCACATTTCTTTGATGTCCTGTTGATAATACGCGGGGATTGTGTTTCCCTCAATTCATCGTTAACTGTTCAAATACTGTATGAGTTTTAACTCTTTCAGTACGGGAAACGAATCACTCATGTTCTCTGCAAACAGTATAGTCCCAGATGAGACCTGCACTGTGTGTCATGTATCACTTTCCTTTAAACAACCCTGAATATTCAAGATGACTTTGACCTGTTTGAAATTTGAAACAGTCCATTTGAAAATTAAGCATTGGATGGGTTAAATAGTTTAACTTAATCCGAGATGCAAATAAGATGAAACCATTTAACAGGTACTTTTATATTATTGTATGTCTTATAAGTAAGTGATGTTTGTGCACACATGTTTCTAGCGAGACTTATTCGAAAACCAAAACAGATGAAATGCTTCCACATGATATCTTTGCACATGTTTCTCGTGGTAGCTGTTCATTTCCTTCGAAACTGGAGTTAAACATTCAACCGGAAAATTGTTAATTTCGTTTCATACTCGAAATCGTTTTATGGCTTTGTTCTGCCTGTTCAAAATATATTGGGCAAATTCAATTACAATGTCAGTGCGTGTACATGAAGACGTTTTTATGACGTACATGTGTATTTATCGTTTTAACCATTCCCTTCATATACACGTGTTTTTAAGCATTTGCAGACAGAGTAGACCTATATCAAATGACTCCTATAATATCTGTCTAATTAGGGTCCGCTCTGTTTGCTGATGAAATTTGAAACGATTTTGTCCATGAATATTTAGTAGGCGTAGAAATTTGGAATAAACGTAGAACGGGTAAATGGTTAACTCGTACCCAACTGCTATACAACAGTATTTGCTCAAATCTGAACACATTCGAACACGCGTAAGAGAAAATATTATACAAGTGTCATGACCTTTGAGAAAATATTTACCAAGTTTCAAACAGCGAGTAACTTGGCATCTCATCTGGGTTCATGCTGTTTGCAAATGTGACTAAAGTCGTGCTTATATGGATTAGAAACATGACAAACAGTCCGAGTATTGCAGAACAAAACAAAGCAATCGGAATACTGAACAATTAAGGGTTACATTTTAATAGAAAACTTCTCTTCAAAACAGTGTTAGCCTATAAACTAAAATTGGAAGTTTTACCAAAGCGTGCAAACGAAATGTTATCTTCGTCAAGTCACGATTATTCTGTTTCATTTAATCAATCATTATTACAAAGAGTTTGGCAATTGAAAAGCTTAAAGCAGCATCTGCTTCAATCATATATAAAGTCTGAACTAAAAGCACATTTAGATGACGCGAATGACGGATTGGTATTTTACTTTCACGCCACGAAGTCGTATCTGTGATAATTATCATTTGTAAGCACCAAGACGTTATTGCTCCTCATTTAAAAATCATTTTGAGTTTGAAAACCAGTTTGCTCAATCTTGACATAAAGTACTCCAGGGTGTAAGGTAACTGTACTATGTCAATAAATATATGTTTGTGAAAATATCAAAGAAGGTTAACAGACAGGTAAATATATATGTATATACATTACAGGACGCATTTAAAACGTCAATTGCTTGGTCTTGCAAGCACATGTCAGACTTCTCAATTGCTTAACTGTTGTTATTCTATTGGTTGCTCCAGCCTAGCCGTACAGCTTTACATTCTTTCTTTATGATATATCGACGTTATATGCATTGTATCAAAACCGTTTTGATGACCCCAATTCATTCCATAGGGCAATTTCAGAAAGAGACAACCAGAACACAACTTGTGGTAAACATTGAACACATTATCGCCTTTAATGTAGTTTTTCCTTCAATATTTACTTACCGTTTATTTTCTAAAGTGATATTTACTGTAAGTTTTTACTGTTGTTATTGTGTAGGTATTGTCTGTTTCCACCGATATAGTTCCATAAATGTCACAAAATCGTACTATTTCCTTAAGACTTTCCTTTGGCTATATACTGATATTGAGCAAACAACTAAGAGTAACTGTTTATAAGAGAACATAGTCTAATCATCAAACAATTCTGTTTTGTAAGACCATTGAGCGAAGACGTGACTGTACACGTAAATATTATACAAAATTGACGTATGTCTCGACAAAAGTTCCTGTCCTTTTCCCCCAATCCTTCGAATTCGTTGACACAGAACTGATCATTGCGTCATGTTATTTATTAGCGTAAACATACGTCACTTGTTTGTAATAATTAAGAGAAAAACATGTATCCAATTACAGTGTGGAACTAGTACCATTGAAACTTTATAATTCCCCTGATTCATGATAAAGTTTTAATCATCGTTATATGACCACCTGAAACGCGTCGTTTGTCAGTAGAGGATCAACGCACGTATGTGGTGTCGATAAGCTGTAAACCAATGAGCAGCTGGTGTCGGTATGCAGCTTGGATATCGGTTGTCTGTATCTTATAGAAGAGGAGGCACGACTCTACAAATAAAATGTATGGTCCATATCAGTAAAACGTTCTTAAGTACACGCTACACGAGTCAGAGTATCGCTTAAATTAAGAAAGACATATCATGCAATAGAATACAAAAAATCAATTAGTCTTTTTGTAAGATCTGTTGTTGTACCTGGTACAAGGTACGTCACGCAAAGGTCTTGTTTATGACGAAGCACTGTTTTTGGTGTAATGTTTAGATGTTTATTAGTTATTTTACGCAACCAATGTCGCATATGTGATAACCAGTGTGAACAGTTTAGATCCAGATGATACACCGAGAAAATCGACGCCTCATCAGGATTTAAACTGTTTGTTACTGCTGTAATGATTTTGAAAGAAAAGGGGGAGACATTAAACAAACAACAAGTGTAGCAGACGACAGAGTTTGCAGATGGCAGATGCAATAATTGGCAGCGAAGTGAAGGTGTTAACATTAGTACATTGTACTATTAGTTTTTTCTATTACAGCGAACCCTACTTACAACGGAGGTGTTTGTTTCTAGACATATTGTTGGTATAACGAGGTTGCCGTTAAAACGAGTTAAGATATGAAAGGGGACCATATGGCCAGTTTTAAACGCATAATGCAGAACACAGCAAGTGGATAAAGCTCCCTTTGGGAGCTTTTTGCACTTGTTGTGTTCTACATTAAGCGATCACCTGCCTTCTTGGCATTGTACCTATTTATTCAGTGGTTGTTTCAAAGACTTAAAGAGGAAGTCCCTACAATGATCGCATATTTTCAATAATATCATAAAATTTGGTATTTGTTATGCTCTATCATTTTTATGAAGGTTCCCAATTTGAACTTATATCGAAAAATGCCCCTGTGATACAAATAAACCGATTTCATCAATACTGATAATTTTTGTTCTACAACACAATATTATCGGCCTTTTCCGTTAAATTCCTCCGCGTTTTGCCGATGATCTACCGATCCCTCCATTGTTTACGTAATAGCTATCTCGGAAGTGGTCGGAGAAACGCGAATAGGGCGAACAGTTACGAAACTAAAACCCAACCCGAATAAAACTGAAACATCGGGGATTAAAACCGGGATCGGCGATATCAAACACATGGATGTTTTGTCATTATAAACGGTAATTGGATGGGGCTTTTTGCGATATACTACTTTTCAGCATATAAACAAATGAGTTTTGTATATTTTAAGTGTTTATGAAACGCGTCAAATGTAGGGACATCCCCTTTAACGGTAATTTTGTTTCAATGCATTCTGCAGGTATAACGCGGATGCCATTATAACGAATGCCGATGCCGGTATAACGGGGTGCCATTGCAACGAACGCTAGTATAATGAGTAATGAGGGTTCACTGTAGATCAATACCATAAGAACGTAGCAACCAAATGAAATATTGAATCGCGATTCATGTTAGGCATTGGCATCCATCCGAACGAATAGTGAAGTCATAGTTGTGAATATCGTATTGCATAATGTCATCTAAATACGGCAGTTTCGAGTAACTCTCTTTGGGAGTATTGTCCATTAGTGTTTTTTACAACCGTATTTTATATTGTGGCATCCAAAATAGTACGTTGAAACACGCATGCTGACTGAATTTATTTCTGTCTCGTGTACAATATTTACGAGCATATTTAAAGAATCAACACGAGCAAGACTAAACCGAATCAGGAAGAACGCAATCTTCAATCTAGATTTTTCAGTAACAACTCATTCCGTACAAGAGTGTGACTTTGAAAGCATTGTCATTTTTATAGTGGAAATTAATAAACATTTAATATAAACATGCTTAATATATATTTTGTAAAGGTGGTAATAAGGAGTTTTGTGAACACTAAAAATTCGTCACGACCGCAAAATGCAACTACAAGGGAATCATCTAACGTTCGTCCTGCATTAACCTTTAGCTTGCTGAACAAATACTTTTTACAGAATTTCTCACCTACAGCATTTTCAAAATTCAAACTATAATCAATTTGTCTACCAAAATGCAACCAGGGTGTCAAACAGTTTGGATCCTGATGAGACGCCGAGTTATTCGGCGTCTCATTTGGATCCAAATTGTTTGCATAGGTATTCACTCATCCGCCCATAGCAGGCTAAAGGTTAAGCTGCCACCTGCCCCTACCATTCAGAATAATACCTCTATTTGGTGTTCGCATTCGGTGGGTTTTACTGAATATCTGCAAAACATTATGTTTGCTTACAATCTGGATCCATGCTTATAAAACGTTTAGTTGAGTCGGAGTTTCGTTCTCAAGCTTTTGATTGGTCAGATTTGAGTTCTCAAGCTTTTGATTGGTCAGATTTGAGCCAAATCAAAAACTTGAGAACGAACTCAGACTCAACTAAAAGTTTTATAAGCATGGACCATGTTATAATTTTTTTTAAAAAAACCCACTCGAATCATGAATAGACTTCGAGTAACGTGACGTCCACACATTTTACAAATCTCTTTCGGGTCACTTTGGATACGGATTTAAACACTGAAAGCACGATGTGTAATTATATATCAAGGTACCAAGGTTTATAGGTGTGACAAAGACAAAAATATATAAACAGAGATCCCGATAAGATGCGTAAATTAAAACATGTTCAAGAATAACTTCTTTATTTCTCCACCAAACCCTATGCTGTGACCACTTTTTAGAATCGTCTCGAAGAGTGGTCACAGGATAGGGTTTGGTGGAGAAATGATGATTTTAATACTTGAGTAGGCACGCTTATCTACTGCGTTGCTCTGAATATATAATTAAGATAATTTTCAAAAGCATTTTCACGGAGTTATATTCAGAATGGATACGTCTAGAAAATACCAACTATACAGATTTATTTTGTCTAAAAACACAATGGCCAGTGTAATTCATAGTGAGGTAAAACTGAATTCAGCTGGAATGCTATGTCGCTTTAACACTATTTCAGTCATATCGCGACGTCCATCAGGTCCTACATGTAGAGGAAGACACCAGAAGTTGTTTTTGTTTCTGTGAACAGGTGAAAGTGTTGAGTAATTAACGTTATAAGCATAACCCAACATTTAGAAATGTATGCATTCTAAAAACACCAACAAGAGTATCAAAAGAATCATACTCATATAAGTAAAATCTCTCTATAACGACCACTAAATTGTGTTAATTAATTGGTATATAGTGCAGGTAAAAGCCTTTAAACAACCACCTGCCTTTAACGCTAAATACTTGATTTAATTTAGTGGCCGTTATAGGGAGGGTTTACTGTACTCAAAAATGAGGTTGAATACTGCACAAATGCATTATTACTCATGGGGTAAGGTGTATATTCACAGCATTCAATAATTCAATAACTCATAATGTTTTACACACTTTGTCGAATTTAAATGTTTGTGATATTACTAGACGTGTACAGTTTTGAAGGAATAAACATTTCCAGTTAACACACTGCTGTTAGCGCTGTAGTAAACCTACTAAAACTGTTAAGATTAACGTTAATAAGGAACACATCTATACTTATATTCAGCACCTGGAATGCTAGCGCTTATACATGTATCTAAGCAAAAATCAAACTATTCCGAATTCTATTTCGTTATCTTTCAAATACTGTTATTCGATTCTTGGGCGATCTAGATTCTTGTTTGTTCTGTGAAATACTCGTTACGAAAACGCACATAGTGTAAAAGCATGAAATGTAAGAACTGCATCAATGCAACTCTTTAAGATTTTGTAAACAGAGTAGACCCATATCAGGGTCCACGTCTAATCAGCGTCTAATCAGGGCCTGCTCTGTTTGCTTATGACATGTTACAGATCTAATTCTTGTTTTCTCATGACCTTTTTACATTATAACATGTCAGCTAATAAATATTCATGATGTAATTATTTCTTACATAAATATATTGAGCGGGTAAAATGTGAATTCAAAATGTGTGTCATTAGTGACTTCTGAATGAAATTTCTGCACTTTGAAGTAGCAAACAATGTTTTCAGCATTTCCAATAAACATATTAAATCCGAATATAGAACCGTTCAAGCATCTGAAGTGTTTTTTCTCAAACGCAAATCAATAAAACAAATATTTTATCAAACGTTTCGAGATCAGTGTTTTGTTCTTCTATCGAATTGTTAAACACAGATGGATATGACTCAAAGCGACCAGGATCACGTCAAACACTTTCGGAAATATTTACATGACCTCAACACATAACTGCTTATACAGTGGCGAGAAATTAATTTTCGTGTACGGATAAGATCGCACTTGAGCACAAACAAAACAGTAATTTCTACAGGAGTCAAAAACTATAAGTGCAAGGTTGTTTGGTACGAACAAATACATCTCTCTCCAAATGGTCTATCCGATCAGTGCGTAATGATTTCCAATACATATCATCAGGGGCTTGACCTGCAAAACACTGTTCAGCATGTCCTCTCTTTCGGTGATATAAAACACGCACCAAGATATAGGTTCACGCTGATTTGTTGAATGAGTATGCTAAGAGAAACACCAATTGATATCGGTTTACATTCCTAGATACTAACACATGTATACTGGTGTGCCCGTTGCTAAGTGTTTACAATCGCATTGTCCCTCACCACCGAGACTTCAACTCCAGAAAGACAAGGAACTAATTTAAAGACTTTCCTTCATACGAACGCTTATTTCACGCCTTTGCGAGCAGAGTAGAATCAGATTAGGCGGCTCCTGTATGAACCGTCTGATCAGGGTCTGCTATGTTTGCTTATGAAATTATAATATATCTGACTCTACAGTTTCTACCAATACGAAAAAGGCACGTGATCATAATATTAGCCTATAAATATTTATGATGTCATTATACATGTATCTTACATATAATTATATTCAAACAGGGAAAGGGTTAATACGAAAGTAATTTTCATGCGATAAACCCTTCCAGCGGACGTGTATTAATATCAATTGGCCTACCCTGTTACGCCTAACAACTGTAATTATTTCTAATACAGAACAACAATAGGGTCTATCCCCGGCCGAGACAAGATGAAGGTCTCGATACTGTTGAAGCAACGGAAACGTCGCGTTTCAATCAATCAACTTATACATAACAATATATCAATGGTTAATGACTGTCTGAATTTTAGAGAACAAACTCAGAGAGGACATGTGTTTCAGTGGCAATTATAAGTAAACCGATACAACTATTCAGAAATAAAGCGACATTAACCCTTTCACCGCCTATGTCGCATAAATGCACCACGACAAATAGTACAGTCCCAGATCAGACGCCGCCTTTTCAATCTCTTTTTCTATATTTGTTCGTTATTCCTTTGAATTTTACATCTATTGATCTCAATTGTTTATTGTACCGAATGATTTAACAAAAATTGTATTGCAGACGACAATTACAAGTTTGGCGCCGAAAGGGTTAATATGGACAATTACTAATACACACTCTTTAAATTCTTAATATTCAAAGTTGATGGCTTACCATTGTTTAACTATACAATCCATTCTACTAAGTATAAAATGATTAAATTTGCGATAGGAGTTTGAAGGACAAGCCGTGCAGACCCTGATCTGGAGCTCTTTTTACCCATTACCTCATAGGCTATTTTATATACAACCTCTTTGAATAAATCTACCGAAAGGGAGCATTAACTAGCGAAAAGGAAAATTATCGAATTTTGTAGTTTTAAACCATTGTGATAAATAGAGCATTTGCTCCTATAGGAGCAAATGCTCTATTTATCACAATGGTTTCACAAAGTAACTTTTACAGTCAATATGAGGAAATGGGTTAAGTCGTTTAAACGGGATCTACACTGTTGACAAATGCCAGTACACTCAGTTCCCTCAATGAAATTGTTATTGACTAACATCTGGAACACTTGTTGCCTGCTACAATTCCAAACATACATTTTCAAAACAAGTATCAACTGGGTTCTGTTTAAAAGCAGACGGTGTCTCATATTGATCCAGATCATTTACAAAGTTCTCTGCAGCGTTTAAAGAACTTTACAATATGGAAGTTGCTTTCGTAGTAACCTTTTAACCAATTACTCCATGAAAGCGCATTCCTATGCCTTTGCAAACGGAATAGACCCAGATCAGACTGCTTCTATAGGAATTGTCTGATCAGTGTCTGTTTTGCTTCCTTATGACATAATTTAGATATGAATCATATGTTTCTACAGTATCTGCCATGACTAATTATTCCTGTGTTTATGTGTGACTATAAAAAATAATCTAATATTCATTATGTAATTATTTCTTAATGGATATTTATGGAGTAGAGGGATACATGAATATACCCCGGCAGGTTAATAAAACAGCGTGCATATAAAGTGCCGTTAGGTCAAAAATAAATATATACAGTAAAAGCTCTCTATAACGGAGGAGCGTTCTGTTTTACTTTCACCTTGCTTTAAGCAGCTACCTGCCCTAAATACCAACTAATTAACACATTTTAGTCGCCGTTACAGAGAGGTTTTACTGTAGTGTTGACATGCGTCAAGTATTCAGATATTCCGAAACAATAGTCTGGTGGGTTTGTACGAGAACCAGTATAATAGGTAGTACAATTTAATAGATTAAACTGGGCTATCTAAAAGTCAATTTGTGTCTGTCAGCAAATGGATGAGCTTATTAACTAAATATGTAGATTATTAGGTTCTCGTTAGTATATAGGGCTAACATCCTGTTATCCACTACCGTACGGATATATGTCAATATTAAATACAGTTGAACTTCGATATCTCGAACTCGGATAATTCGAACTTCGGGATAATTCGAACAAAAACTTCAGTCCTTCCAAAACTTACAATATAGCAGAATTGCACTAAAATGTATCGCTACAGATATCTAGAATCACATGTGACAGCTTAATACATGTCTAAAATAATTCTGAAAGCTCCTACAGGAGCTTTCAGCATTACTTTAGACCTGTATTAAGCTGTGGCCTTGAAAAATCGTTCAGATTAGAAATCGGATGACTCGAACTCCTGTTATCTCGAACTAATTTGTACAGTCCCTTGAAGTTCGAGTTATGGAAGTTCAACTGTACAAGTAAAGTAAAGTACCTAGTTATAGTCTACTTTCAGATCGCTCAGCCGACTGTACACTTACTCCCCTGGTCATTAAGTCATTCGCCTGTAACATTTAGCTCTGCTACCATATGGCACAATCACTGCAGCCGCAGTACCGGCTAGTGACACTCGCAGGTAACCATTTTAACCCCTGAGTGGAGAAGAGGTGCGTATGGGAGACACTGAAAAGTGTCTCTGAAATGTCCGGGAGGGACAGGAATTTTAACACCGGACCACAATTAGTAGTCAAACGCGTTACCGCTAGACCATCGCACACCACTGAAATCGAGCAATCTTTAATTCCAACCTTTGAGAAACAATTGATCGTGTATTAAATAGCTTTGAGCCCAGTGAGAAGCGGAACTCAAATATGAAATTATAATCTGTACTTGTAGGAGAAACGTATTGACCAGTATTATTCTATAAAACCGACTTTCTTCCTCTATAAATATGTACAAAATGACTAAGTACATTGCCGACAGACACGCGCGTTTTATGTTCAGAAATCAGAAAACAATTTCGCGGCGTCATTCAAATAATTGGTTAACCCTTTCGGTGCCAAATTTCTAATTGTCGTCTGCAAAGTTTGTTAAATCATTCTGTAAAATAAGGAAATGAGATAAATAAATGCAAATTTCAAAGGAATAAAGCACATATAGAAATAAAGATTGAGACAAATAGTGAAGTCCCTGATCAGACGTCGCCTTTTCAAGGCGACGTCTGATCTGGGACTGCACTATTTGTCGTGGTGCATTTATGCGACTGCGGCGGTGAAAGGGTTAATAATTGAAATGACGCATTTGCCATGTGAACGCCTTTGGCAGAGCAGATGATATCAATTGAAATCAAACATGTTAATGCAAATGTCAATAAACCTTAATTATCTATCATACACAATAACGATCTTAAGGGTTTGATTAAACCTTTACT
This sequence comes from Azorinus chamasolen, assembly GCA_963576725.1. Lineage (NCBI taxonomy): Eukaryota > Metazoa > Mollusca > Bivalvia > Cardiida > Solecurtidae > Azorinus > Azorinus chamasolen. The sequence continues at coordinate 41,634,033 of OY755244.1, forward strand.
TCATGAATGGTCATTTACGAAATATTCATACCATGAATAAAGAATAGCTGATTTGTTATAATGACACCTGAACACAAAAATGTTTTGAGAAGGCACAGACTATGTATTCAAGTCTATATGAGCCGTCTGGTCTGCATATATACATGTTTACATGGAGTAAAGGGTTGAAATCGCAAGTATCAATAGACGAACTTGGGATGAACTATACTGGTGACAATTATGTACCAATGCTATTATACCACACAACACGGGTAGTTATAATTTCCCATTGACCAGGAAGCAATCCGAAGTACGTAGTTTGAATTTAAAAGTGGAAATCTTTATTGGGAATGTATTAACATACGTTTTTGAATTATCAGGGAAATAGATAAAAGTGCGTATTCGTATACTAAAATCGTAATTTCTCCACTACATTGTACGATGTGACCATTCTTTAGAATCTTTTCTGCGATTCGATTCTAACGAATGGTCGCAACATAGGCTTTGGTAAAGCTATTCTATAAAAATGTTTTATTTAGTGCAACCTCTCTGTTCCTCTGATTATGTGTTTGTCTCAAATCCAGTTATGTTGACAAAACATGGAGAGCCACAAACGAAAGGACACGGCACCAAACACCATCAAACAAGAAACGGCACAGCCACAAAACAAAACTTAACGGGACGCATATCACGGCATAAAACATAAAGCATATAAAATAACGCAGGTGATCATATATGGTGAAAATAGGAGTACCGCCTTGGAGCCGTCAGTAGCCAAACATTGCTACTAGGGTTTGCGGGTACCCAACCCCACACGTATCCCACCTTCTCACAAGTCAAACTGTAAAATAAAACCACCCTCATGTTTGTAATAAGTAAGCTAATTTCAACACATAAAACCATCCAGCAGCTACCATACTGGTATCTGGTACACCAGTATTGTTTTCCTACCTTGCCCTGACAATTGGACGCATTTGTAATGGGGATGTCTTTAATGAGTCCCCATGTCTTTCATGATTCCCAATGGCTCATCTCAAATGTAATACTGAACAAGATTTCTTTACTCACGAGCCAATGAAAATTTACACCACTAACCTTTCTTCTGAATAACATATTCGTACGTTATGAGAATGCTATATACTGTCAGGTTTTGGTAGTCCTATGGGTGCGAATGCTGCACCACTGGTCGCATATTTGTTTTTTTATGCTGCTATGGGAGAGAGTTTATGTTAAGTTTGAACCCACAAGCAGATGTCATAAAAGCCTTCATTGAAACTAGCTCGATCCAGTTTGTTTCACGTAAATATGTTTTCGTTTTACATGGAATTTACCGCTATATTTGCAATCGCAGATGCTGTAGATTTGTCGGAGAGGGGATATATTCATTTACACTGTTTGTCTTTTAGGATGGGGATGGACCAAATGATATTGGACCGAGATGATAAAACTTCAGTATATGCTAATTTGCAAGTATCTGATTGGTCAGCATTTGAGTTCAACTGACAAATCTGGTACATGAGTATAAACTCAATAAACTCCAGCTATAAGTATTATAACCAAGGGAATTGAACTCATGTTGATTGATGTCTGTACTATCTGGCTCTCAGCAGCATTCGTAATGGAACAAAACCAGTATTTTTGGCCGTTGTCAGTGGCTTATCCGAGTATACAATGTCTAACTATAGTAAATAAATATCACATCGCGATACACGGAAGGATCATCATTTTCATAACCCGTCCACTCTGGTGACATCTCTTATAGTATACAGTTTCTTCAAAGTCATTATCGGGGCCTACTCTGTTTGCAAGTTTGCAAAGACATGTCATGTCGTCTGTATGAGGTAAATTATTATATTAGGCATATTCTAACTTCTGTGAATACGGATATTAACCCATTCCCTCATAGGCTATTTTAAGACCCAACCTCTTTATAAATATACCGAAAAGGAGCATTTACTAGCAAAAAGGTAATTTTTAGAATTTAGGTGGCAGATTAATTAATGGTGAGAGTCATGCAGAAACCTCCTCTAGGAGCTTTCTGCATGACATTCACCATGCATTAAGCAGCCACCTGTCTAAGAAATTCTAAATTCTTCTCAACAATAAAATCGAATAATCGAGATTTTACTGTATTATTATCGTAGCTACACTAGACTAATCCGATAGAAATTCTACAAGATTCAAGAAGCTCTATTTGGTGTCAGTTACATAAAACATAATAACATTTGCTCTATAGCTATTTCCCGAAAAACAAAGCAAGTAATCAGTAAATCAAAGAACATCACAGTGGAAAGATTGTATTATAGGAAAAAGATAAACAGTACTTTCATGGTAATGTATCTTTAAGATGCTTTCATGATTAGACACTACATTCTTTTCCAAACTTTTCCAAAAATCAAAAGTAGCGAAACACTATTTACAGACAATGAGCTCACAGCATGCAGGATAAAGATGGCGTATATAATTAAAAACAATACATTATCACATTTCCATTACTTGTAGTATTATGTGTATTATTTACATAGGAGAAACATATGTGAGTATTTCTTGGATATGAATCGATAGACACATGCCATTAGTATTGTGTGTAATATGATCTCATCCAGAATTCATTTCCGGGTATTGAGAGTTCAGGATCATAGTTAATCACAATAATGGCACGAGGCGTTGTGTCATTTTGTCTTGCTTTCCGGTGCTTCCCGGTGGTTCCCGGTGCCCGTTTGACTATGGATCGTACAATTGAAATTATAAGTTCAGACATTCAACGACCACAGCTGGCATATGCGTATGTTAAAAGTTGCATTAGTGTTTGTCGTATAACGTTAGCCTTTGTTGTTACACACATCTAGACTTTGCGATTATAAATGTCAGTTACCCAAGTAAAACAGATTGTCATAATTCAGACTTTGGTCGTACGGGTAGTAACACGTGTCTCGGCTGACTAGTCCACACATGGATTGAAAAAAAAACAAATGTAGCAATCGGTACAAAACAGCTCAAGTATTTGAAAACGGGTTTATTTTTATCTGTATCTGTGTGTGTGTGTGTGTGTGTGTGTGGGGGGGGGGGGGGTGTATACATTTAAATAAAATGATAAGCATTTGTAAGTGTGTATCAGAGCTCCAGATAAGATGCGTGAATTTTAACATTTTCAAGAATATCTACTGTATTTCGTCGAAGAGTGGTCAAAATATAGGGTTAGGTTGAGGGAGGAATGACAATGTAAATATTTGGGTACGCACCTTTATCAGTAGCTGTGTGTGTCCAAAATATTTCCGGAGATTGCCAACTTTAACATATACCACGCGTAATAACAGCTTGAAATTAAAATAAACGCCACCCAAAGAGCATTAAAACGCATTATATACAACTACAAAATTAGTTTTATCATGACAAATACAATGACATTTTATTAATATATCACTGTGAACTAGTGGTCGAGCCAGAGTTCTGATAAACACGAATCCTCTTATTGTTACCTTGATCTTCAAGACTTTCACTGTCATTGGCGAAACTTAGAAAGTTTTGCAAAGAGTTTTGATTCAGATGAAACGCTGAGTAGCTCGATGTTTAACCATGGCAAAGTATTACAGTAAAATTTCTCTATAACGGCTACCAAATTGTATTAATTAGTTGGTATTTAAGACAGGTGGTTGCTTAAAGCAAGGTGAAAGTAAAACAGAACGCTCCTATAGGAGCGTTCTGTTTTACTTTCACCTTGATTTAAGCAGCCACCTGCCTCTGACACAAAATACTTGATGTAATTAGATTTTACTGTATACTACTGTGGTTTTGAAACAATAGGTAAGAACATTCAATAATGAATATAAAAGCTGATGTTAAAGTGCGTGCATGAAAATAAGTACTAAATGAAACCTATATTCTATTGCGTGAGCCTTCATTCCGGCAGCGCTTTCAATGCAGTATCTGAGCTGTTTTGTGCCCAAGCTACCCAAGGCGGGCGGGAATATTCAGTATTACCCTGTCAGTCCATGAGCGCGTGCGTGCCTGTGGCTGTGAGTTGAACACACTTATCTTCGGCTATCGTCCGGTTTCAATACCTGCTCGACTTCGGAGTCCGTGTACTTAATCAAAGCCCCGAAGTTATACAACGTTTTGGATCATTCTAAAACATCTGGAACTTCCGAATGCGTCAGTCATAGATTCAGATGATTTATAACCTGGGAACATGGTATCTATAGTTTTGCTTTGTTGGTAAGAAAGATACCGATAGCTGACCGAGTCGTCATTATCTGTAACCACTTGCCGGCCGTGTCATAGTTTGTCTTGTACCTTGTTTGATGATACTTTTAACAGTAATGCCTTGAAGATTCTGCCATAACAACGATATTGCCGACACTAATAAAAGTAGCGAATATAGTGTTTCTAAACAATGTCTGTTTTCTAGGTCTCTGGTAATTTCATTTTTCACAATTGCCGGTACCTGGCAATAAAACTGTCAATACAGCTAAGCAGTACTTTAGATGATGTGCCGCTTGTGAAAACATGGCTTTGTTATCATAGTACTATTTTAAGAACAGAGTATTATGGATTGGGTAATTTCACCTGCCGACTTTATTTGTGATACATTCATCTAGTACAGTTTAACGTCGTAGAAATTGTCCAATAATTTGTTGATTGGTATTTCGGATCTATTTTTATAAACTAATTAACCCTTTCGGCGCCAAATTTCTAAGTGTCGTCTGCAAACCACTTTTGTTAAATCATTTGGTAAAATAATGAAATGAGATAATTATATCAATGCACATTTCAACGCTATAAAGCACATAATTATATAGAAATAGAGTTTGAGACAAAAAGTGAAGTTCCTGATCAGACGCCGCGTTGAAAAGGCGGCGTCTGATCAGGGACTGCACTTTTTGTCGCGGTGTATTTTTTGCGACATTGGCGGTGAAAGGGTTAACCTTTGATCTGATGGATATGCTGCCTCCATTGTCTGAAATATTGATTAAACAAAATGCTGAATCAACTTTAATCAGTAAGCTTTACAAGCAAAATATGACAATATGAATATAAAGAGTGTTATGACACATATCACATCCTCGCATCAGAGGCCCTTTGATCTGTATCTTCATTGTTTTCCAAAGGTTTTGTATGCTCGGCTCCAGTATACTAAGGGTTATGTAGCTCTCATTCATACTGAGTGCCAATCCTATGTAAACAATGTTAATAACAACAGTTCATATCTAACAATGAAGAATTTAAACAAGAACTCAAGCCTATTGCTAGCTATAGTCAAACAACTAGGTCTGACGGGTCACGGGTTCGCCGAGTCCATTTTTAAGGGAGATCAGCATTTCGGATATCCACGTGCCATTTATAAAAGAAAATGTTCAGTTATAGGTATAAAGAATAAGCGCATTAGTTATCGGAAATATAGCGTAGTGGATAAATCGTAGGACCATAAAGAAGTATATGATCGGCGAACATTTTATTAGGCGCAGGTTCGAGTCTCGCATCAACCTAAAATATTTTTTTGCTAAAAATATTAAGGAAAGTCCCCTTAAGAGCATTAGTTTTGTTGTGCATTAAGAAGCCACTTGTACAAGACATTTGCTAAAACTTATATTGATATTCATATTTTAGCGTCGATTTATTATTGAAAATATGGCTAATATAGGACTCGAACTCAAACAAAGGCATCATTCCCTAACATAGACGAACATGTGCATACAATTATACAATATGACATAAAATAATACTCTACTATTCATTCAAAATTAAAAAAAAAAAATTAAGGTCGACAAAAGATTCGAACCCACGCTCAATAAAAAACTACTCTCGCAATGTCTTCTGCGTACCTAGACTTTACCCACTGCCCTAAACTGCTGACAACAATTCCGCCTTCAATTTTATCTTATACACTAAACTCGTCTGTTTAAAAAATGGTCCGAGAACATGCGGAATGCTGATCTCCCTAAAAAATGGACTCGGCTGACCTTTGGCACGTCAGACCTAGTTGTTTGACTATATAGACACCTATTACAGTAAACTCCCTCTAATGCGACCGCCAAAAAGGGGCAAATTTCACAGTGACAAAGGCAGGTGGTAGCTTAATGCAGGACTAAAGTTATGCAGAAAGCTCCTATAGGAGCTTCCTGCATAACTTTCGTCCTGTACTAAGCAACCACCTATTTATGAAGACAGCCATGTTTATTCATTAAGTGGTAGTTTTAGAGAGGTTTTACCGTAAATCTTTCATGTGAAACATATGTGTAAAAAAACAATCTGAAATTAATAATGACATCATGAACAAAGGAATTAATCATTATTTTTTTACCGCAGTGCAAATGTTCTTTAAACTAATTCTCTATCTAGTGATCTTTCGAACATGTAGACAAATGTGCCTTCCAATATCAATTTTACTCCAGTCCCCGAGGCACCGTTTTTAGTAACAAACAACGGCATTTTCATGACATTTAGCAAAAATGGGATAGTGTATGCTTCTAATAACAAATTCGTTTCCTTCTAAAGTACATAATTAAAACAGGAGAGGTTCGCAATATGCGTTTTACCGTGCTTTATGTTATCGCTCAAGCATTATCCGCAACCCAAGTGAGAATAATAACAAAACAGTATAAAGCATGCTTTAATCCATTCCTTCATATTGGCGACTTTTGACGACTCTGTAAAAAAATATTCCAAAATAGGGAATTAATATAATACATAAATACTTGAACTGCTCTGATCTAATATTTCGACCACTAAGGGCCTTTGTCAAAGATTATCATGTCAATCTTTGACAAAGGCTCTTAGTGGTCGAAATATTAGATCAGAGCAGTTCAAGTATTTATGACTCTGTAAAAGTCACTTTGTGAAACCATTGTGATAAATAGAGCATTTGCTCCTATAGGAGCAAATGCTCTATTTATCACAACGGTTTCAAACTACAAATTTCGAAAAGGTTTCCTTTTCTCTAGTTAATGCTCCTTTTCGGTAGACTTATTCAAAGAGGTTGTATTTAAAAATGCCTATGAGGTATTTGGTAAAGCAGCAATTCATTTATGAACAGAGCAGGGTGAAAAAGCAGTTGGTTGCTTAATCCAGGGCAAAAGCAATGCAGAGAGTTCCCATAGGGATTTTTTCTGCAACATTTTTTACCTGGATAAAGCTTCCACCTACCTTACAGACCTATTTTCGTTTTGATGCCCGCTTAAGACACGTTCTACTGTATATGTTTAAATTCCAAGTTGTTCAAATTCTGAAAATGTATATCCAGTTTGCTCAAGAGTGTGATAAACCATTCATAGAGTCTCTACCAGTCAAGTGACGCATTATCTGGATCTGCGCTTGGCAGAATAAGTGTTAACATTACAGCTACGTATACATGATGAGAGTTCATTTGTTAAGGAAATGCCTGCGGTACGAAATGCATCGTTATATACTATCTACGGTCCCCAATGTTTATCTTTACTATTCGTGGCAAAATGTGCTAGTTAATTATTTACTGTAAATGTTTCTATTAAACCCTTACCCCTTTTCAATATCCATGCAAGAAATAATGACGTCATGAATATTTATTATATGTTGTTGTTTTAAAATGTCATATGAACACAGAGCATTTTGGCTCAGACATAAACTGTAGAATCATAAAAAATATCTATATTATACCATAAGCAAATAGAGCAGACTATGATCAGACGGCTCCTATAAGAGCCGTCTGTACTGTGTCTACAGTATAACCTCTCTTAACCGGAATTCTAGTGGATAATAGTTTAGATACTTTTAGGCAGGTGGCTGCTTAATGCAGGGTGAAATTCATCCTCTAGGAGCTTTCTGCATGACTTTCACCCTGCATTAAGCTGCCACCTGTCTCCAAGACCGATATTCATACTAAATTTAACTGCCGGTTAAGAGAGGTTTTACTGTACTTTGTTTGCAAAAACGTAAAAAAGGCGTTTATATAAGGGAAAGGGTTAAAGAGGCGGACATGAATGTACAACTAAAACGTAACATATAATAAAAGTACGTATATTATGTTTGTAGACATCCCGATTCACCATAATTATAGGATCTCTAGACGAGACAATAGTATTTGCTATGATTAATTGGAATTTGCAATTTTATGGGCAATTTCTGTGTTGGCCATGGCCAAAAGCAATTGTTGTCTCTTTTCACGCTAATTATTGTATAAACCAAGTGACGGCGATACTTTCCGTTGTCGTCCTGCCTTTCTACAGCGCAATTTGTAACTATTTGTTGACAGTTACTGTTATGAACAATTTAACCCTTTCCCATATAGACATTCATACATGATTTGTTTGTTTGTATCTGGTTTTGCATCATATTCACGTCTTTTCGCGACGCTTAGCTTAGTATATGCGGAGGAAGAATCTTCAGTTTTCCATGTATGGACACATTGCATTGTCTTCTACACAGAAGAATATCCAGGCATAACCAATGACTTACCGCGCACCATCTGGAAGGCTTCCTCAAATAAAAAGTCCAAATGTCTAGGCCGGGGTTCGAACCATATTATGTATACATGAAATTAATTCTTCATGAATACTCATTAACTTAATTCTAAACAAGAAGATACTTTTTTTAAAGGGAATGGTTTGCTTAAATTGAATGATATGAGCAAACAGAGCAGACGCTGATCTGGGCCTACTGTCTTTGAGAAAGGATAAAAATGCGTTTTATATAAGGAAACGGGCTAAAGCACGAACCTGTTGTCCACCATAAAACTTAAACATTGTATTCCATGCTTATAACGCTTTTTAGTTGAGTCTGAGTTCGTTATCAAGCTTTGGATTGGTCAGATTTGAGCCAAATGCTCAAATCTGACCAATTAAAAATTTGAGAACGAATTCAGACTCAACTAAAAAGTTTTATAAGCATGGATACATGTGTTCCATGAATACACCTGTCTATGCCTTTGCGCACAGAAAAGACATAGATCAGACGGTTCCTGTACGAGTCGTCTGGTCAGGACCTGCTCTGTTTGCTTATGAAATAATACAAATTTGATTCTAGTTTCTGGCCACACATTCCTGTTCCATTAGCGTAATAAATTCTGAAATTAGGAGATCATTCGAAGTAGCAATACGGAAAAAGCAAATTGCAGACTCCGTTTTCCTGAATTCATGAGCAACTGTTTAGCCATTATCTTCATTTTCACACCTTTGCAAACATAATATAGTCGTATGACCAGTGTTTACTCTGTTTGCTTATAGAATCATATATATCTGATTCCATAGTGTCTGCCACGACTAAAATACCATTATAAAAAGTAAGCAATTTTATTATTTTATTTATCACGGTTCTTACATGGATAGCCAACAGCGAAAGGGTTAAGTAATGTGTTTAAAATAAAGCCAAAAACCAGAGGTTGTCAGAGGTTCAAGCAACATTTGCAATTACTAGTGTGTTTAACCCTTCGCCTGCTGAATTTTAAAATACATTTCTCCTTCTTTACCCATGCCCTGTTGTATAATTACATATGCCTTCACCGTGTACAAGTATTTCGCTGTGTACTCACTGCTGTGGAGTGCACTGGTTGCACAATCAATGTGTAAATAGTGCAGACCCTGATGTGACAGCTCCTGCAGGAGCTGTCTCATCTGGGTCTTCACTATTTCCAGGTACGTATATTGACGTGAATAGCAAGCAAAGGGTTAAGAGCTCAAACATCCACTCGTATCAATGTATGTTTCTTGTGTTTTTTATGTTCAAGTCTCATAAGCTATGTAATCAGATCTCAAACTCTCTCAAGACATCTAGTCACATACGAAATCATAAATCAAACTCTAGTTATTATATACCGATGGTGTCACGTGTATACCTACTGTCAGTCTTCTTCTTACCACGATAACATACGACATATTTATAATTTTAAAAGTAGTAGATTAATTTGATAACTGTACCACACCTGTTTTTTGTTGGCCTATTTATCTTACAAGACAAAACACAATAGTGCATTGATTATAAGTCTAAATGCACCATCCCTAGATTCTACACAGTACTAAAATGGCTTGTTAGTTACATTTTGTTACATTACATTTCGTATTTTGAATTAGGTAAGGGATATTCACAAGCGTGCATCGAATATTAAAGCTGACAAATCCGGCGACCTCTTACAAGTAAGGAATGATTGTCGTAGCATATTTTCAACTATTCTGTCTGGCAAGTTGTTGCATACATCATAATAAACCGGAAACAAAAACGAAACACTTTACTCCATGAACACGAATTTTAACGCATTCGCAAACAAGATAGACTTAGATCAGATGTTCATGTGCGTGCCATCTAATCAGGATCCGCTATTTGCTATGGAATATCGATCTGATTATGCAGTTTCTACCAAGGCCAAACGTGCATGTGTCATTGTGCCATTATAAAAGTGTTCTAAGTAATGCCCATGCTGTCCTTATTAGTACTGGCAATGCCGAAGTTTGTACCTCGTATGTCCGTCCGTCAGTCAGTCCGTTACACTTCAGTTTTCCGGACTCTTTTCTAAAACCCCTGCATATATGGAAGTGGTATTTTGGTATGTAGCTTTATTATAATGAGTTACAGATCACGTTTGAAGTTTGTTATTCTACGTTTATTTTTCTAGGAATTACAACTTTTGGATTTAGAATCAAGCCCATAGGAACCTATGGCACTGCTTTCAACATGTTTCTTACATGAATATCCATTAGAGAAAGTGGGTAATTTGTAAAGTATCTCATACAGTTTAATGACAAGCTGACATTATTTTACATACATTAGAACCTATGTAAAGCGGCCACTAAATAGTTGGTGTCTAACTGTACTTGTCTGCGTAATACATGTACAAATATAAGAGCGGATAATAAAGAAAACTAACATAAAGTTGAATCATTATATTAACTACTGTATCGATCAGACACTAACTCCTTTGACTGGGTGATACTGTGACTAGATTATGACTTTAACAATTGATGATTAACTCATTCTGTCCTAGACTATTTTTGGACTTAACCTCTTTGAATTAGTCAACCGAAAAGGAGCATGAAAGGAGAATTTTAGAATTGTGTAATTTTGAAACCATTGTAATAAATAGAGCATTTGCTCCTATGGAGCAAATGCTCTTCTTATCACCATGGTTTCAACATTGACTTTTATAGAGGCACTAAAATGCGTCACTAGGAGGGAATGTATTAACCCTTCGCTTGCTATTCACGTCAATATACCTACCTGTAAATTGTGGAGACCCAGATGAGACAGCTCCTGCAGGAGCTGTCTCATCAGGGTCTGCACTATTTACAAGTTGATTGTGCAACCAGTGCACTCCACAGCAGTGATTGCACAGTGAAATACTTGTACACAGTGAAGATATATAGAGGATCTTACATGAGTGTTCTTGATTATTGGATTTATTAAATGAGTCTTTTTAAAACGATAAAAACGAGCTTTAGCGAGTTTTTTTTATCGTTTTAAAAAGACGAATTTAATAAATCCAATAATCATGAACACGAATGCAAGATCCTATTTATAACATAACACACACAAATGTTATTTGCAGCCAATATTTCAGCAGTAACGTGGATTGTTATAAATTCTCCTTACATATAGAAATGATGAATGAAAGGTGTTATTAGGTTCGCTAGGTAACTGGGACAAAGTAGGTCCAAATTTTCCAAATTTTTTTTTACTTACTGTCATATCAACCAGGATCTAATTCAGACCTCTCTGGTATTCAATTTAACTGTGATAGTTTATGATACAAAAACATACAGAAACACGTCAAAATAAATTTTGAGTTACAGTTTTGACATACATAGTTACAAACACGTCACATTATGACGTCATTGTACACAACATGTGTCTATGTAAAGCGCGCCATTTACATGAAGACCCACATACAGTCGCCAACACGTCCGACACTCACTGTCAATGGGATTCGAAATGCGCCTTCGTTTTGGTATATTAAGCCCTTCATTAGTGTTGTATGTATACACATGGACATGGACATTTCCACCGAGAAAAAAATCTCGATTCAAGTTCAGTGCTGCATAAAATGTGTTGGAACAGGAGGAAGATTTTCGCGATCAGCTGAGTTAGTGAGTATAGCATATTTGAAATATGTTTGTGCTGTGCTGGATTCAGATAACTATAGTTGTTGATTGATGAGATATTTGTATGAGTAGAAATCTGCATAAACAAAAGGACATGCGGTGAAGAAAATGCAAAGTTGAGGAGGCATTTTAAATGTAGAATGGATTGTATGGGTCAGAGTAGCTGGTAGGTCTTTTTTGGCATACATTTTGTATATGATTCCTGACAGCGATTACAATTTGTATTATTTTATCGAAATTAAGGCGCAAGTGCCAACAATCCTTTGCCATCTATCGTTTACTCAATAGTGGACAGGTAGGTCGACCACCGTCCGCCAGTTTGTTTGTTTTGACAGCGCGTATGAATCGTTCGAATGTCATTCGGTCGTTCGAATGTTATTCACTAGTGAATATATGCCCATGATTATCAAAAAATAAATGATAGTGTTACGTCACGCTGAAGCCACGAGTTATGTTATAAATGTAATTATACAACAGGGCATGGGTAAAGAAGGAGACATGTATTTTAAAATTCAGCAAGCGAAGGGTTAATACCCATACGCTCGTGAGTGGTCGATAAATAATGTATTGCGAGACAGCGGTTTACTGAACTACGATAAACTATTAACTCTTTCAACGCGGAATAATTCATCACTGTTTAACAGCTTTACACTTGTTATGAATAACAAACAGTGCAGATCATGATCAGGGGGTTCATGTAGGGACCATCTGATCTGGGTCTACACTGTTTGCAAATGTCATTACACTCGTTTCCCGCAATCGAAGGATTAAGAACACAGGCGACAAACAATAAAATGCGGAAATAAGTTCTGATAATAAATCTAGGCGTTATAGATAAAACAAGTATTTGCTTTAGAATTGCAAAGCTATCAAAGAAAATTGGCTGGAATGAGCTTGACGTCAAGCCTTCTTGTGGAAAACATGAACCAACAAATCCTGCTAGATTGAGATTTACTAAAACAACACCGCAAAACAACGTTGGTCTAGACCCTGTTCAGTCACCGCATCAAACGATGTCTAATAAGGATCTATTAGAAGCTGGTTAATATGTATCTAACAGTGTTCACTGATTCTTAAAATATAGATTGTGTACACCAAAGCTATATCTGAATCTCCATTTTTGCACACGTAACCCTATAATTAATCAAACTCCATAGCATCTGATAATTAACTTTTATGGTATGATTATTTCTTACATAAATATTCATGGAATAAATGTCTAAATATGTATCCGACGTCAGTGTAAGATTAACCCTTTCACCGCCGATTTCGCATAAATGCACCACGACAAATAGTGCAGTCCAAGATCAGACGCCGCCTTTTCAAGGCTGCGTCTGATCAGGGACTTCACTTTTTGTCTCATTCTCTATTTCTATATATTTGCGTTATTTCTATGAATATTGTATTTATTTATCTCATTTCCTTTTTGAACCGAATGATTTATCAAAATTTGGATTGCAGACGACAATTAGAAATTTGGCGCCGAAAGTGTTCATGCTGTATGTAGAGAACATTTGTATTTAATATCGAGTCAGATATTTATAGAATATTTTAATACCAAACCAGACATGCCACACATGGTATTGTGGTTATTCTGTACGAATATAACCCAAATTGGTTTACAAGAATAGTTTCGATTCACATTTGCTGTAGTGTATTAATTGTAATAGTAAAGAAATGCAATCGTCTGTCACTTGATATTATTCAAGGCAATTCAAGACACACAACCTAATCATTGACGTAAACACCAACAGAGCGCCGTTAAAACAATGGAAGAGGAGTGTTGACGCTGTTGGTAATGGCAGTTAATTCTACATTAAGAAGTAACACCTTTGGTTAGTGAATGTAATTAATGCTAAAAAGTAATGTAACCCTATAAATGGGAAGAGAACACCCTTTTATAGAGTAATACCGTTAAATAGAATGCATCCGTGTACAAGTGAAGAGAACGCTCGGTTATAGAGTAATAAATAAAATGCATCCGTGTTCAAGTGAAGAGAATGCTCGTTTATAGAGTAATAAATAAAATGCATCTAGGTAGAAGTGAAGAGAACGCTGGGTTATAGAGTAATAAATAACATGTACCCATGTAAAAGGAAAGAGAACACTCTTGATAGAGTAATGAATAAAGTGAACCCATGTTCGAGAGGTGTTATAATAATAGCTCCATTGTGTAGAAATTTGAGCTGCAAGAATATCGTGCTTAAAGATGATTATACATGACTTAAGTCTTTATAACTATACATCATTTTATTGAAAACAATCGTACTGTTTTGAAGATATTTAGTCTTGTATCAGTTGTAGTCCTTTACACTAAGCAAAAATATATTCTGCAAGGGGGTGATCCTTCGAAAACAAAGGTAGCAATGCCATAAAAGATAATTGAAGACTCGATTTTACTGAGTCTGCTCATGAGTAGTAATTAAAAGTGCAACACTACTCACTTCCCTAGCACCGGCTTAAGCAGTATTCAATTTTCAAACATTATTCCATCATAATGATCCCAAAGAACCAGAACATATAACAACAATGAGAATGGAGAACGGGCGACCCTTTACGACCGCCACACAAGTACTTGTATATTCTGAAAGTGGGCGATCCTTTGAAAGCAAAAGTAGCAATGCCAAAAGAGAAAATTGCAGATTCGGTTTTAACGTAGCTATGAAAAAACGGACTGAAATCTAAAATCTGAAATCAGGGCGTATATTAAATTAAGTTGTTCTTTCAGAATTTTGCATTGTCAGAGAAAATTGATAACAGAGCTGTCCTTCAAGTCGCGGGACCTTAACCCTTTACCTCCATAACTACGCATTTCTACGCCCCTGTAATAACCACTTCTTGAAACCATTGTAATAAACAGAGCATTTGCTCCTATAGGAACAAATGATCTATTTATCACAATGGTTTGAAACTACAAAATGCTAAAATTTTACTTTTTTCTAGTAAATGCTCCTTTTGGGTAGATTCATCCAAAGAGGTTGGGTCTATAAATAGCCTATGACGAAAGGGTTAAGACGCGGGTCGTCCTGACAGGCCTAAAACAACAGTGACGTCTAATTAATGAAGACGCCAGTAACACGGTGTCAGATATAGCGGCTCTCCTTGGCATATCAACGGGGGAGATTCTGACCAAGCACCTGGATTAAAGAAAGGTGTGTGTACTATGGGTGCCTCCTATGTTAACTGATGAACAAAAGGCAAATATGTCAAAATGTGCTAAAGAAACGCTTAAAAAGTTCTCC
The DNA here is from genome assembly GCA_963576725.1 of Azorinus chamasolen. Taxonomy (NCBI): domain Eukaryota; kingdom Metazoa; phylum Mollusca; class Bivalvia; order Cardiida; family Solecurtidae; genus Azorinus; species Azorinus chamasolen. The sequence goes on from OY755244.1 coordinate 41,649,316, forward strand.
AATTTAGATAATCGCAAACTATCACAACTCCTAACATAAGATGAGACTTTGATTTTTATGGAGTTCGGAACGCCATATAGCAGTCGGTCTCTTTACGGCAACGAGTTCACTTGTCTAGTGAACATGCGCAAGACAAAATAGTTTTCGTCAAGTCTGCACTAGTTTGGTTGTAAAATGTTCATGTATTTGTTTACTCTTCATGTATTAATAATAATTCGCTGTGTGAGATAATTACTACTAATCTACACAAAGATAAACTTTTTAAAAGTCTTGAATTTTAATAAACTCCAAGTACGTCGATGCTCCAGAGTGGGCCCTTTACTTTAATCGGAAGAAGAAGAAGACGCGAACGAATATTTTTACCGTAGTTTTTGCAACACCTTGGCGTTCTAAAGCAGAAGGAATATAGCCGAGGTTTCCGATTGCATTTGTATACACATTCGTAACTGATAAGCATATAGACCTACATCTTCAGCCAATCAAACTGCCTTTTGCATCGTATTCGGTCATTTCCGTTTGACCCGTACTCAAAATTAGAAATAGGAAGTTTCATAAAGGACAAGGTCAAAGAAATCTAAAATAATCAACCAATGAAATTCGGAATTCCCATATACACATTTATCACGCATCGAACAGCGTGTATTGACTATGGCACCCAACCTCAACACAAGTCTAAGTCTTACAAGAAGTAAAACCGTAAAAACACGGGGTTCTATCGTCTTATCAAAGTAAGTATTATCCATAGAAGGTTTTCAACACATATTCAATCAAATTATATTCCAGTGTCAATAACAACTGTGAAAATAAGAGTCTCTTCTATGTATCGTGTAACCGCCGATTCGCCGACACTGTCGTTTGCTCAAGACGTTTGTGTCGTGTAAAAGCGAAAGTAGGTAGCAATTTCTTGAAATGTCTTTCCCAGCTTACAACTCTACTTCAGACTGTAGTTCTGAATTTGAGTTTCATCAGGTTCCAAACAACTACCGTAATTGTATGTACATGTATGGATCTACTTAGTAATTAAAAATAAAACAGTCTACCTTCAAATTTGTAAGCAGACTACATTTATTCAAAATAAACGAGTGCTGAACATGGAAAAATAAATATTATGTGTAAGAATTAGTTGAACAAAAAATGTAGGATTATAGGTAGCCTTTGTATCATTTTGATGTTGTGCTTCAGTTTTTGCATCAGCTTTGGACATGAAAGCATTAATTGACCCTTTACTTCATGAATATTCATATAAGAAATAATAACATCATGAATATAATTAAGATATTCTTTTGCCATAGTAGAAACTAGAAGCATGTCTATATAAAAACAGCAGATCATGAGATGGCTCCTTTTGTTTCAGTTTGTCATATTTTTATGCCCCCAATAAAGGGGGGGGGCTGACTTTGTTGGTTTGTTGGCTTGGCTCAAACTTTAATGTTGGCAATAACTTTGTAGCCATTGCACATTCATACTTCAAACCTGGCATGCCTATGCAACTTACGGAGGCGTACATGTTTTTTTTTTTTTTTTTTTTTTTTTGGGGGGGGGGGGTTGAGAGGGGGGGGGGCTTATTAAAATCAAGGTTATATAACAGTTAAATGTCACATTACATATCATATTTATATTTGTCACAATCGAGGGCGTAGTGTTTCACAAAAATGTGTTGTTATTAATACTGTTATCAATTCCAAGCCGTTATTGTTATTAACGTGTACATCAATTTCCCCCCTTGCACATAACATCCATATCAAACCCGAACGCCATTATGGCCATTCAGGCCTTTGATTATAAGCTACATCGTCGCTTTGACAACAGACAGTGACAGCGAAAACGTGACTGTAGGCAGTAATTGCAAAAAGAACGAAACGTGTCAAAAAATACATTCGATATTTTTTTAATTCAAATGGTGCTGTTATACAAATTCCTACGCCATCTCGAAAGTATGTTACTTGAAAGATTTATAAGGACAAAGTACTGAAAGTTGTAACGAAAATACTCCAACTGATCCACGACAATGCTGCGGCTAGTCCTTGTGAGTTTTCCTCTTCCAAGGCTTCCAGTTTTCCTCTTCCAAGATTTTGGCTGGGCGCAAATACTTATGGAATTAAGCACTTGGGAGTGGTATTTTAAATTGAATAAGACCATTCCAAGGGGAGACTACTCTGATGTGTTCACATCTTGCATTTTCGTCTACGGATGTGCGCGGACGTCATGGGCAATACTTTGAAGGGTTGAACAAATACTATGTACCAAGCTCATGTACAATTGCCATTATTTAAGAACAACCCTCTGAAAGTGAATGAACACTCTTTTATTGAGTAGAAATCATAATGTTTTATCATTACTTATGTTATAATATAAATAAAGCAACATATATTGTGTACATGTGACATTATAACAAAACTACAGTGCTCCCTCCCTACAACGGCCCTCTCAATAACGATTCCCTCCTTACAACAACGCATGTCACTGTTTCCGAAACAACAAGGCTCCAGAAACAACTTTTTCCATCGTATTTTCTTTATGCCTCCATCAAACCCTATGTTGTGACCACTCTTTAGAATCGTCACTTTGTGACGATTCTAAAGAGTGGTCACAACATAGGGTTTGATTGAGGCATAACGGTTTTAGTTCTCGAAATACACATTATCTGGGGATCTGCAAACACGCTAATTATATTTGATTTTCCATCCCTATAACAACTCCCTCTGAACAACACATACACTATTCGTATTCCAAAGGGTGTCGTTGTAGAGAGGGAGCACTGTAATAACTATTCACAATTCTATCATTTCTTAGACTTTTCAACTTGGAAAGGGTTACCTATAGTGTATCGAAATTCAATAAACCAGTTCTTCTTTCAACGCTAAATAATGGTTGGTTGCAAAAATATCTGACGTTTTCATTGAGCATCTGTCTGATAACCGATTTACTTTTCTGTTTGTCAATTACTAAGAAAACGCCAAGCTGTGCGAACGAAACAATGTTTTTCCGTACTTCAACAAAGCTGAGATTTCTTGCGCCAATATTTCACCAGTGTACATACTTGACCATTATCTCGATTTCCGCGACATGACTCGAATTACAACAACTCGGCGTCCCTTCAGTATCTAAGCTGTTTGACTCTCGGTCAATAGTCTCTTAACCCTTTCCTCCATAGGCTAGTTTTAGACACAACCTCTTTGAATGAATATACCGAAAAGGAGCATTTACTAGAAAAATGGAACATTTTAAAATTTTGTAGTTTGAAACCATTGTGATAAATAGAGCATTTGCTCCGATAGGAGCAAATGCTCTATTTATCACAATGGTTTCAACAGGTAATGTTTACAGAGGCGTAGAAAGGCGTATTTATGGAGGAAAGGGTTAAAGTTTGGTCGAATTGGAAATAAATGAAATTGCACCGCATTAACATTTGTGTAGACAATTTTGATTTTGACGGCGGAAAACATGCACGGAGTAATTAGCAAACAATGCGTCTAATCGGGACTCAAGCCGTTTGATACTCTGTTAATAGTTTCTCTTAAGCTGGTCGAATTGGAAGTAATCAAAATTGCATCAAAACCGAACAGATATTATTTGTTACAGCAAATTAAATGTAAACGCATAATATCTAGTGTAAAATTAACGGTTACATGCCTTGAGGTTGTGTGGACAGATGTGAGTGTGTGATTCTCCGATAGTTTCTTTCACATTTCTCTGAGACAAAAGTAGCATGTTTTAAGTTGCATGCCCTGTTCATCTATTGTAAAAAGTAAAAGGCCAATCATATCCGATTATTGTTGAAACAACAAAGTCCCATATTATCTAAAGAACAGACGTCCAAATCAGAATTTGAATCCATCCAGTTGTCATGATACTATTGATTAGGGCAGCGCAAAGAAAGAATATAATGGTAGAAACCATTTAAATCCACAGCTTCATTAAACAGGGACACTACTCAGAGGGCTTCTGAAGGAGTCATCTGATCCGGATCAAGGCTTGTTGCCTTTGAGACATCTACGGGGTCGTGAGAGCCAAGCAGCAGATAAAGGTGCGTACTCAAATACTAAATTCGTCATTTCTTCATCAACCCCAATGCTGTGACCACTCTTTAGAATCGTTTCGGGGAGGCGATTCTCAAGAGTTCTCACAATGTAGGGTTGGGTTGAGAAATAAGTTATTCTTGAACATGTTTTAATTTACGCATCTTATATTGACCTCTGGAGTTAAGGGGTTGATGTTTATTATGTACATGTATATTGCCGTAATATAAAATATATATTAACGTGATATAAACCATACCGATTTGAAGTATAGTTCTTCAATTAGAATGCGTGAATAAGGTCACTATAGGGAATAATCTCCTAGATTATTATTTCTGTGTTACGACTATCAGTTAAACAGAACGTCCAAAACGTTTTTTTAAAACCGCTCAAAGACCACGGTATATATACATCTGTAGTTCTGAGTGTGTTTTGACAAAATTCAATCGCCGCTATAAATTTGTTCGCTCTCTACATTTCATCTGTGTAGAATGTCTGAGGTTTGCCTATTTATATAATAGATATAAAACATTGCTAATGCATATTGTCATGTTGAACAACAGGCAGACCACCAGAAGAGATAAGATTTACTGTGTCTTCTATACTTAAAAGTCAAATACTGAATGATCAAGTTGTCGGTGAATGATCAAGTTGTCGGTGTTATAGTGATGTGTATTTTGTTATTGGCACAACACCAACATAAATATTAAAACAGATAGTTCTCATTGAAATAGTTGAAATAGTGCTGTGTCTTTTGTTATTGAAAAGGACAAGACTATGAACAGATTTAAAGTCGGTGTTAAAGTGCCGGGTTATGGTTATTGAACAACACGGAAATAAGTATAAAATTGTCGGTGTAATAGTGTTATGTCTTTTTCATTGAACAACACAAAACATATTCAAAGAGTTAATTCTCGATCTAGCAGCGTTGTGTATTTGTCACTGAACAGCACAAAACAAATATCAAAAGAGTTTGTTTTCGGTGACATAGTGTCGTGTCGTTGGTTATTGAACAGCACAAAACAAATATTATAATAGTTAGTTGTCGGTATAATGGTGCTGACTCACAAAACAAATATTAAAATTGCTAGTTGTCGGTTTAATGGTGCTAACTCACAAAACAAATATTAAAATTGCTAGTTGTCGGTGTAACGATGCTTACTCACAAAACAAACATTAAAATTGCTAGTTGTCGGTGTAATGGTGCTTACTCACAAAACAAATATTAAAATTGCTAGTTGTCGGTGTAATGGTGCTTACTCACAAAACAAATATTAAAATTGTTAGTTGTCATTGTAATGATGCTTACTCACAAAATAAATATTAAAATTGTTAGTTGTCGGTTGGTTTTGTTCGGGATATGGTGTTTCATTAGAATTTGATAAACGGGTCATAAAAATGACAAGTTATAAAACTAACGCAGGAACCAGATGTAAACGATATTTTATCACCATCGTAGTTTGTTAAATGTACGTTCGCATTCCATTTCTAGTTAATTTCTTTTTTATAAGTTGATTAGGGTTGTTCAGTCCGCGACCCGATATCATTTATGTCCATGGCATGTGAAGATGTCTGCAGGCACATCAGATTCTTTTAGATAACTTTATGTAGTTTCTATAAGCTAAATTAAAGCTATACAGCAAAATCAAAACATTACCGTTCTACCATGCTCTGGCCAGGAATGCCTTTAGCAATATTAGCACATTCAAAAGTAATTGAGTAATTGATTAACCATTTACTCCATCAACATGTCTCTCCATGCCATTGCAAACAGAGTGTGTAAATACATTCGGAAAGTAGATAATCCTTCGAAATCAAAAGTAGCAATGTGAATAAAGACAATTACAGACTAGGTTTTATTGAGTCTATTCACGGGTAGTTAATAAAAGTGCAGCACAATTAAACTTTCATAACTAAAGGCATTGGAACTGATGGTCCCGAAGAATGGCATCATGAACAAGTTAATGTTGTATTGCTATGCAATATATGAGTCCCCCACCGGATTAAAAAATAAACCCTCCTCTGACCCACCCGGAAAAGGGGAATGACAACTAGTGATGCTAGAGTTATGACCCTTGTACATGACACTACCTCTCATCATGCTTGTTCCATATGTGAAGTTTCATATCAATTGAACTAGTAGATAAAGAGGTATTGTCCGGAAAAAAACGTATGAAAAAGGGGAATAACTCAAAATATATTGATGCTATAGTTATGGTCCTTGTGCAGGACACTTCCTCCCATCATGTTTATTCCATATGTGAAGTTTCAAATCAATTGAACCAGTAGATAAAGAATTATTGTCCAGACAAAAATAATGAAAAAGGGAAAATAACTCCAATATTATTGATGCTAGAGTTATGGCCTTTGTAAATGACACTTCCTCTCATCATGCTTGTTCCATATATGACGTTTCATATCAATTGAACCAGAAGATAAAGAGTTATTGTCGGGACAAAAAACATGAAAAAAGGGGAATAACTCCAAAAATATTGATGCTAGAGTTGTGGCCCTTGTGAATGACACTTCCTGTCATTATGCTTGTTCCATATATGAAGTTTCAAATCAATTGAACCAGAAGGTAAAGAGTTATTGTCCGGACAAAAATATGAAAAGGGGAATAACTCAAAAAATATTGATGCTAGAGTTATGGCCCTTGTGCATGGCACTTCCTGTCATACTATTTGTTCAATGTTTGAAGTTATAATGAATTCAGCCTACCCTTGTAGGAGATATGGCCCGGACAAGAAGCGTGACAGATGGACAGACACAAAGACGGACGGACGTTCTAACGGATTGAGTGTATGTGGCTATTCTTTTGTTCAAAATAGCCACACAAACTGAAAATAAGCCACATAAACTGACGAGAACATAATATATATTGTTCTCATGTAATTATCTAGTCACATAAACAGGAATTGTTAGAGCGGACGGACGGACGGAATCGAACAAACCTATAGTCTCCCAACCTACCGGTAAGGGACTAATAAAAACTAAATTAATGTGTTTTACATTGGCAAATGAACACATGAATTGTTGGCCATGCCAGAAACTGTAGAATCATATCTATATTATTTCATAAGCAAACAGAGTAGACCCCACAGAAGAGCTCTCTGTCTGTCATATTACATTTTTCTTTAAACATTGATGTGTAGTGGTCTAGTGGTAACGCGCTTGACTACCAATCCGAATGTCCGGGGTTCAAATCCCGGTCTCTCTCGGAAATTTCAAAGACTTCAGTGTCCCCAACCGCACCTCCTCTCCACCCATGGGTTAAAATGGGTACCTGTGAGGGTCACTAGCCGGTACTGCGGCTGCATGATTGTTCCATATGTTAGCAGTGCTCAATATTGTAGGCGAATGACTCAATGACAAGTGAAGTAAATGTACAGTCGACTGAGCGTTCCTAGACTATAACTAGGTACATTACTCTTTTTTATCTGAAACGGTAAGCTTGACCTGTTTGAATATTGAAATAATATATTTGAAATTTCAGCCTTGCTTATCAATTGCATCCCAACTTTTAGCTTTGTGGTTGGTCATAATTACTTTGTCGATGGCTCCATTGTTTGTTTATTGATATGAAATTGATATGAAAACAGTCAAAAAATTAGGCAATTCAGATTATTAATCATAACGTTAATTTTGTATTCCATGTAAATTACAGGAGTGTAGGCCCGTATGCGAACATGTGTTAAGAAATAATATCGATGCCTGGGTGGGTCTTGGTGCGTTTGTATTTATTGATACCAAGGTAAAATAAACTGTATACATTGAATCTTTAAAAGTTCGTTAAGAAATAATTGCAAAATTATAACTGATATTGGAATATGACTGAATTTAATTATTCTGTTTTCCCATATACATGCCACATGCTGCGACAATCCATTTCTCTCGAAGCATATGTCTTTGAATCCTAATCGGCAAATGCTTTGTTACCGTTTATGCATAACATGACAGCTTGTCGGCGTCTTAACGGGATCCAAGCTGTTTGACACTCGGTAAATAGTGAACGAATCAGATAAAAGTTAACATTGTAATAAGATTTAACTTTAAGGTTAACCATACTTTATGTTTTCAGCATCACAAGGGTTAAAAGGTTTATGGTGGAATTATTCGCCATGTCTCCTATAATCTACACCATCAAATGTCATAACCATTAACTTTTCGAAATGGTGTATGCATTGCAATTCTATGGAGTGTACATGCTATTGAATTGCCATATACATTTTCAATCGTGTACGCATTGTATTGTAGTGGAGCGTGCATTGTATTTCAATGTAGTATACTCGATATATATTGCATTTCAATATTGTATAAATTATCTTTTCGATAGGGAATATATTATACTATATAAGTGTATATATTATTTTAAGTGGAGTATACATTGTATTTAAGTTGAGTCATCATTTTAGTTGGAGTAAACATTACATATTTAACTGAGTATACATCGTATTTTAGTAGGGTATGCATCGTATTTTCAATGAAGTATACATTGAAATGCAATAGAATAAAATTATATTTTTAATGGAGTATATGTTTTATTGCAATGGACTATACATTGTCTTTCAGTGAAGTATATAATTATGTAACGTTTGTATATATTGTTTTTCAATGGAATAGAATTTGTATTTCCATGCTGTAGACATTGTATTTCAGTAATGTATAAATGGTATTTCAATGAAGTAATTTTAGTAGAGTATATATTGTACTTCATTGGAGTATACATTGTATTTGCAATATAGTAAACAGTTCATTTCAGTTAGTATACAATGTATTTCAATGAAGAATAGTGTGTATTTGAGTGGAAAAAACATTGCATTTCAACGGCGTATACACTGCATTTCAATGGAGTATACACTGTATTTCAATGGAGTATACACTTATTTCAATGGAGTATACACTGTACGTCAGTGGAGTATACAATATATTTCAATGGAATATATTAATATACTCTTTTTAATGCCATTATCGTATTACTATACACTGTCTGGTCAGCATGTGTTACTCTAAAAGAGACATCAGTAGCACCCAAACCGTTAAACATAATGGTTTGTTTTTAATTATAGTAAATCAATTAAATATTTTTTCTGTTTAAATTATACATGGTCTGTTAGGTAATTCCATCTTTCGTCTGTACGCATGCCCTTTTTTCTACGGAACTTCAAATTATCACTTTTCTTCGGGCAAATCAATGATAAGTCCAAGGCTTGTTGAGGATTGCTCTTCTAGTTTTAGTGATTGACTACTAGAAAAAAAAAATTATTATGTGAAATAATTATTTGCCTGCTAAGAGCGACCTATTTGCAAATAGATTGGGTCCAGATGAGCCGCCATGTAGCGTGTATCATTAGTATCCAAACCATTTTACACTCGGCCAATAGTATCTCAAATGCGAAAGTGAGTTGAAACTGTAACGGATTAAAGAAATAAGCAGATATAATCTTATAGCATGCAATTGGTTAATGCTGTTATGTTCGCCTGCTATGTGTCCAATTGTTCAAAGACCCATATCTTCTTGTTTCAAAACAGAAGATAATCTAGTTATACAGTAATCCATCGTATAATCATAATAAAAGCATATTATAAAAGCTTAAAACTGAATGCATGGCTCATAAACAACAATGTTTCAGGGAATATTTGATTATTATTAAGATAATAGTTACTTTTGATAATAACCCAGGCACCTAACATCTCTTTTGTTATGAAACTGATTTAAACAATGTAAATAGCGAACTACTATCTTTGCCTTCGATATGAGAAAGTGGCAATTGACCTGAAGCGCAAAAATACCATTGCAATAAATACGCCTTCTACAAGTTTGCTGCAGCATGTCCTACAGGGTTTCCGTACACGAATTCTAAAATTGATCATGATGCACAACATCTCCAAATTACTTTCATTATGCAGCTTGTGTGCCGATGGGAATTCGCGACTTAGTTATCATTTACTGGTAGAAATGAATATGAGATAGGAAATTGATCAAATTGCAAATGAAATTGGCCTTCACGTGTTGTAAATTGAAACTTAATATCTAATATGAGCATATTCCATTGGCCGATGGCGCCTTAAATCTGAATATATCCCCTCACTGTTTGACATATCTCTTTATTAAGATTGTGTTTGTCTTTTAGAAATAATGCTATTAAGGCAAAACCATGTTATAACACTTCGAATTTTACCCCCGAGAAGACATAAACACATTTATATAAACTTGAAACTGGAGTAGCCTTCATCTTAAGACAAGTAGAAATACAAAACCAATACATTAAGCAGTAACCTGCCTAAAACCTTCTCAAGTCTACTTCAGTAAAGCTTCAGATAAGCGATGCTACACTGTCCACCGTTTTAACCCTTTACTCTGTACATATATACATGCGCCTCTCTACGTCTTTGCAACAGATAAACTATGCAGATTAGAGGACTACTGTAGGAGCCGTCTGATCAGGCTCTGCTCTGTTTGCTTATGATATAATATAGATATGATACTGCAGTTTCTGCCATGGCCAAACTCGTTTGTGTGTATTAGACATGATATATATTAATCTATTTAATGTGCATGATGTCATTATATTTATGGAGTAAATGGTTAAGGCATTTGGTCACAAACGATATACGGACATGCATTGTCTATCAATAAACAATAAACCAACCAAATCCCTATATATAGTAACCATTAAATTTTATTGGCAAGAGCAGCATATACAATACTTTTGGTCATGTTAATGATACACTGTAAAGATGGCAAATGCATTATCACAATACAGAATACAGATGGTAGCTTAAGTATATAGCAACTCCCTGTGTACACAATGCATAGAAACCCCTATTAAAATGTAACGAACATCGAGGAACGTTTCATGGATATAATACGGAGTACCTCTAATATCTAAAATATTCGACTTGCCGACATTCCTTGATTGTTTTAATGTCTGCGAAAGATAACTGTAGACAGCAATTAATTTAGCTATAACATAAATTGTTATCCCCCTGTGACAACAAAAGTGATGTCTTATAGAATTTGTAGCTGGTGCTGTGTTGAGTACTAATGATTCGATTTAGCTTTTAACCCTTTCCTCCATAAATACGCCTTTCTACGCCTCTGTAATAATCTCTTCTTGAAATCATTGTGATAAATAGAGCATTTGCTCCTTAGGAGCAAATGCTCTATTTATCACAATGGTTTCTATACTACACAATTATAACATTTTCCCTTTCTCTAGTAAATGCTCCTTTTCGATAGATTCATTCAAAGAGGTTGGGTCTAAAACTTGCATATGGAGGAAAGGTTACGAAACTATTGATCGAATGTCAAACAACTTTGTACTGATGATTTCCTCGGCGTCTCATCTGGGTCCCATGCGAGCCAGGTCGCGGTAAGAGGAACACGATTTATCGCTTTCACCGCCACAGTCGCCACACCGGAAAGCGACTCATTTAGCTTAGTGCACTTGGTGAATATGTGATTACTCAGTAGTTTCGTGTCTGATCTGGGTCCAATCAGTTTGATACACAAAGTATGTTTTATAAGAACAGTATGCAGAGAGTACACTCAGAAATTCACAGCAGACGACAAATATTAGCAGACAAAGGTTAGTTGGCGCCAAACGAGTTTAAAGGTCTAGAACAACACGCGATTTGATTAAAAGAGATGTTTGAAATCTTAATGACCATCTATGTAATATCAGGAGTAATGCCATACGCCATAAAAGTCTTTACAGTGCATCCTCTCCAAGCAAGACTTTAAATGTAGTAGCAATACCAGTCATTAACCAGTTTATTCTTGCCTTTTCATTGGCATGTTCAAACAGAGAAGATTCAGATCAGACGGCTCGTAGATTAGCCGTCTGGTCAGGGTCTGCTCTGATTACTAATGGGATTTGATATATCTGTTTATTTAGTTTCTACTATGTTTCACCTTACCTATTTCATTTTAACTATTTTGTCCATGAATATTCAGTAGGCATTGAACTTTGGAATAAACATAGAACATGGAAAGGGTCAAGACAGGTGCCAGCTTAACCCCGGGTCAAAGACATGCAGGAAATCCCAAAGGAGACATATGCTCGACTTGCACGCTACATTAACCTTTCAGTGCCAAATAAATTTCATCTGCTATGATTGCCGTCGGCTGCGGTTTTCAAAGCAGCAATGTCTTTAATTACTTTACAAATAATAAACAAACGTCAAGTAGATTTGATCTACATGGTGTCCCATAAATTGCAACACAATTTCAATTCCATATTACTCTAAATCTCTACAACCGATAGAAACGTTGCATACACCAATATTTAGGTACAACAGTTGTCCCCATTTGTGTAAAATTAAATGCTTTTCTAGAATTGAGGTATTGCGTAAATACTGAAGGCATCCTGTTTTCACACTTCCCAGAATTTGGATTTTCGTCACACATATACCCTGTTGATAATATATTGTTTAGCGGATAACCAATATAATTCTTGTTGTACCCAGGTTAGTACTTACATTTGTGTTGATGGCATTTGTCATATCCCGGTAATTAAATATTCCACTTTTACGGTACTTTTAGTTGTTAACGAATAATTCAGGCTCGTACAATTTAATACTTTAATACTGTAATACTTTAAATATTTTTGTGATATAAATTCATTTAGATTTCAGTAAATTAAATGAGATCACAATGAACTTATTAAGCTGTTATATTTTCTTTGAAATGTAATATTTTACAAGCTTTACAATTGTTACAAGTTAATTTGTTTTAATAAACATGGGTGACACATTTTGCGATGAATAAATGAGATAAAATGCCTAGTTCGTTTCAAATGTACTTATTACATTCATAATCCTATTGCTGGAAAAGTGCCTTCAGTATTTACCCAATATCTCAAAATCTATAAAAGCATTTAAGCTGTTACTTTACACAAATGCAGACCATTCGTAAAAACTTTTCTACCGGTTGAATAGATTTAGAGTAATAATGAATTGAAATTGGGTTGCATTTTTCTGGGACACCCTGTAGAACAGATGCCGAGTCACCAAACTTTTTAAAACAGTTATAACGGATACGCCTATAACGGATTGGTCACAGGCCTAAACATACTCAAACTCAGACGTTTTACAACATCTGAACCTGAGTTAGTGTTGATGAAATTCGTTTGGAGCTCAACTATTGACAAGGATTGTGCTTCACAGGTTTGATACACGATTGGTATTCATTTGATTAATTTTTCCCAATGAACGTTAGTTATTCAATTCATGAATTTTACTTAATTTAATTTTCATAATGAATACTTGTTACTCTTTTGTGGACCATCTTGAAAATTGGTTGTTACCAAATACATGTATATAATCCAAGTCATTATTATTATTATCATTGTTAAGAGATGGTTTTACTTAGCTAAGAAACTATAGATGCAGAGGTATATGAACGTTGTAGGCCGTCTGGTTTGGGTCTACTCTGTTAGCAAAGGCGTGAAAAAACCAGACTTTATATGAAGGAAGGGAAGAATAAAACATATCGCAACAAAAAGCACATTTGTGATTACCTACGCAAACATTTTGGATCCAGATGAGACGCTTAGTAATTCGATGTCTTATCATGTTCCAGACTGCTTGATGCCGTGAATATGTTTTTTTTGAAAGAAAATGGAAGCAAATTCAAACCTTAAGCAAACGACATTGTGTTGTAATGCAGGGATTGAACTGATATGTAATGTTCTAATTGTGTTCATTGTAGTTATATCACATTCATTCAAATGTGCTTCAAAAAGGTCTGGAATATTTCCTAATGATCTTGCTATTTATAAGACGAATTGTAACAGTTCAGAAATGTTCTACACTTCACCTATTGGAATACAGAGTTCTTTAAATCAAGATAGGCAAACATAGTATACCCTTCTAAGTAGGGTCTACATTGTTTGTTGAAGCCACCCATGTCTATGGCTTAATCCTGCAGATATGTTGTTTGTCGTGCTCCCTGAACCTGACACATTGGATACGTTTCAAAATAAGATCTGAACGGGTTTTTCTTAAATTGTTTGGGATAAATCGGTTAATTGTTATGATTAGACTAATTAGATATATATGTAAGTTTAGATGGAAGAGGAAACTATGCCAAGGTCATGCATATGGGATTGGTTTCGTCACCATTGTGTCATTATTGTGCCATCCTTGTGTCATCATTCAGCCATCATTCAGTCATCATTCTGTCATAATTGTGCCACAATAATCGTATTCATTGTGCCATAATAAACGTCTTCATTGTAAAATAATTGTCGTCTTCACTGTGTCATCATGTGTCATTATTTTATCATCATTATACCATCCATAATAATCGTCTTCATTGTGGTATTATTGTATCAACATTATGTCATAATACTCGTTTTCATCAATCAAGAGTTTGGTAAACGATTGACCGAGTGTCAAACAGCTTGGATAAAAAAAATTGCAAACAGATTTATTCCAAATTTGACAGCGAACAAATCGGCATCTCATATGCAGGATCCAATCCGAAATAAATGAAAAATGTAACAGATCAGAGCTGAAGCAGACATGAGTTTAAGACTAAGTTTTAGTATCAGAGTAATAACTGCATTTACTATAACGAGTCTCAATTGTCGTATAACCCAAGCTTGCCAAATAAATCGTAAAATATAGCAGTTGGTATATCACGAAATTTATTGTAAATGCTCATTAGAAAATACCTGTCATGCGTTTATGATAAAAAAAGCTTCGTTTTAAGTGATTTATGTTTTTTCTTTCTATTGTATTATTTTACATTTACGATATATTATTGGAGGTTGTCAACTATTCGAGATAATGACATACTTACAAAAACATGACATTCATCAACTTCAATCCAACCTGTTATTCACAGCCAATGATTTAATAGAGCTGATACAATAGAACCCCTCTATACCGGAATTTGAGTAGAGACGAACTTAGGAACTCCTAGAGGAGCTTTCTGCATGACTTTCATCCTGCATTAAACTGCCCCCTGCCACCAAGACCGACATTTATAATAAATTGAATGTCCGTTTATAAGGGTTTTACTATAGTTGTTTATCAGGCATTTATCTTTAAGATGGAAGACCCCTTGTTGTATTTCAAAGTTTTAATAACTGCCGCATTCATCGCGTATGTAAATAGCTTGGATCTAGATGACACCCCAAGTAACACGGTGGCTTATCAGGAGCCAAACTTATTGACATTGTGTCGGTAGTTTCTCAAACGCTTGTCTTACGAGTCTTGGTCAATAGGTTCTCTAAATATTTGTCAAATTGGAGCCAGTTAAAATTAGATAAGATCCAAAAATTTGGGCACAAATGTTATTTTCACATTTTGGGTAGAGGTCAATACGCGTGTTCCTCCTTGATAACATCCGATGCAATAACCGATAACCATAATGCGAAAGGACGCTTCGGCAGTATTTTTCAATCGTCTACGTGTCATTGAAAATGGTTTAATTATTCTAATGCTGAACAAAAAATGTCTCTGGGTTGCATATAAGATCGCTTGCTGTAAAAAGGCTAATATTGTGTCAATTTAGTCCAAGTCGGAAGTTACGTTGTCGACTCTTCAACCATTACAAAACATACAGCTCAGAATATTGTTAATGAACAATAATGACTGATATTTAAAATGAACATGGAGAGGTTTTGTTATACCAGAAACTGTATAATCTCATCTGTATTATCCCATAGGCAAACACAGGACATACCCAAACCAGGCGACTCCTATAGGAGCCTTCTGATTTTGGTTTACTCTGTTTTCGCATGCATTCAAGTGCGTTATTAAAATGATTTAATTCTCGCTGCTAACCTTTGTCATCTGCTACTATATTTCATTCCTTTAGTTTTCTCATTTTTTGTTTAAATAACAGTAACAGTAACAAACAGTGTGGATCCTTTATGAGAGGCCGAGTTACTGTGCGTCTCATTTGGATCCAAACAGTTTACATATTAGGTAATCGCAGATTACCATTGGCGGCGAACAAAGTTAAAAGACATGAACGAACGTTATAAAATGCGTTAAAATGCGTAAATTGATGTTATTTATATGCGTTAAAATGCGTAAAGCGATGTTATTTAAATGCGTTAAAATGCGTAAAGCGATGTTTTTCAAATGCGTTAAAATGCGTAAAGCGGTGTTATTTAAATGCGTCAAAAGGCGTAAAGCAATGTTATTTAAATCCGTTCAAATGTGTGTCTATGGTGCAAATTATACTTATAACGAAACAGTGCATAATTATGTTAAACGCAGTTACATACTATTTGTATGATAGCATTACAGTCTACGAAGTTTCAACCCGCCAGATGTTAATCTTCGAAATCCGGTTTTAGAAATACTGGCCGACTAAACTTATCGTTAGTCTTACTTCATACAGCTGACATTATCGCAAATTCTTGCACGCGACAAGTTAACCCTTTCCCTTATGTAAGCGCATTTTCACGCATCTATCGCTTAAGCGATTGTAGTAAGTTTATTATACCTTTAACTGTTGGATATTCATATAAACAAATATTGACATGATAATTATTTATTAGCTAATAGCATTTGTACATAGGGTATTCTGGTATTGAAAGAAACTGCAGAATCAGGCCTATTAAAATTGTATAAACAACCAGAGCAGATCCTAATCTGATGGCTCCTACAGAAACTGTCTGATCTGGGTCTACTCTGTTTGCAATTGCCTGAAAAAAACCGTTTATATGAGGGAAGGAAAACCTGTTAGTATTCTTAGACAAACCATTGTTGTTGTTGTAACAGAGTTTTCTTTATTCTTATATCGTTTCCAATATTACAATCTAGAAATGGGAACCTCGGGGCTTTATCACATGTTAACATGTCCGAATATGTATTATGACCTAATGTAATCTCTGTTTTGATTGGGGTTTCTGCAAGATTCTTTTGTCATTGTGTACGTTTGAAAACATGTAATGACGTTAACAGTGCAGATGCAGAAGCCTCTGTATGACATGAGTCTATACTGTCTGTCCGTCTATTCCTCTTTTCTAGGATGTTTCACATATCACAAACGTGCTGGTAATTAGTTTTGTTCTTTGAAATGAAATAAAATACTGTATTATAATCGATAGATATCAATTTTCAGGCTCAGCTTAAGTCAGGATTTAATATAATAAAATGTATTCAGTCATTATACACTTACGTTCTCTTCCACATAAACAAGATGAACAACCAGGACAATTGACATTTCCATATGTATATTTTAATTAAGATTCAAACTGATAAGTTCAGTAAATGATAAATGTTTCATAAATCCTCGACTATAATCATTCGTTTATGTCGTAAATGAAATATTCACAGTCATAAAACAAGAACAACAAACATTATCAAACTGAAACGGAGATCAAACTAAAATACAGTAAAACCTCTCTATAACAGCCGCTAATTTGTATTAATTAGTTGGTATTTAGGACAGGTGGCTGCTTAAAGCAAGGTGAAAGTAAAACAGAACGGTCCTATAGACCTTGCTTTAAGCAGCCACCTGCCTTTAACCCTAACTAATTGATGGAAATTAGTGGCCGTTGTAGAGAGTTTTTACTGTAAGACTTTTTTTATGATCATTAAACAGTAGATTATAGCAAATTATTTGAGAACTCCAACTGAGATTGTTACTAGTATATAATAAATGGAATTCTGATAATATATCTGATCCGTTTATTTCAAAATGCTACTGTGCCGAAGTCGTACAGCATGTAGCATGTTGGTTGTTACTGCGTATTGTAATCTTATACCTGGTGGCTATTCATGTAAGGAATAATGACATTACTTTAGTGTGTTTTGCTATTGAAGGACAATGTAAATGTACACCTACTGATCAGTGTAGAGAAAAAACAATGGTATATAGCCAGGGTCTTTATGTGAATCTAAAGGTTAGTCAAAATGTGACCTGGAGACTTTCTTTTTTTTCTTATAAATGTATAATGTAATAAAATAAAGTTTCAAACATAGGCAACTTTATTGGTGTTTTGATGTCTTTGATTTAATAATCATATAACATGAACGGAAAGATCACTTAAGCAAATGATTCCCCTACAATACAACTCATCTGATTAAGTTTCATGACAATAAATTAAATTATAGATGACGCCGTATACCATAAATATATCAGTAGCTGTTGTCAACAGAGGAGGGGGAGGACAGTTTATGTCATCGCTGATTAACTACACTCAACGGATATCTTATTTACTCCGTTGAACGCTGCTCTTACTTAGGTTTTTTTGCCTGATATAAAAATTAGGCCTGCTTAATATCCGATGTGTTACAAACTTCATTTGCTTCATGTTCGTTTAAGATTTTGAGGAAACATTAACCCTTCATTTGCTATTCACGTCAATGTACCTACCTGTAAATAGTGAAGACCCAGATGAGACAACTCCTGCAGGAGCTGACTCATCAGGGTCTGCACTATTTACAAGTTGATTGTGCAACCAGTGCACACCACAGCAGTGATTGCACAGCGAAATACTTTTACACAGTAAAGATATATGTAATTATACAACAGGGCATGGGTAAAAAAGGAGACGTGTATTTTAAAATTCAGCAAGAGAAGGGTTAACTGATTGTCAAATAGCTTGGATCACAATGTTAATACATATAGCCATTGCTTAGGAGAGAGACTTCATACATGTTCAAACGATAAGGTTTGTCCGTCCTAATGCCAATTAAAGAACTTTGGTCTTTAATCACATTAACAAACAACCCTGATGTGTTTGATACATCATAGCTCTATTATGATGTCACGTTAATGACACACGATAGCCGCATATATTCAATAAAAGTAGTGTGTTCTTATTCTAAAAACGGTTTAAATTTAAACTTATACCGACACTTGCCCCTGCTCTATAAAGGAGTGCTATTAATAAGAATAGCACATTTTGTTTGAGGGCAAAATCCGTTCTATTCGGGTAGTAAAGGTATTTGTCAGTTATTGTATTTTTTACTAACACATAGAAAGCACAGGCCACTTCCTTTCCGGTTTGTAATTTGGAGTGAAAGGTCATTAAATCGTTTCGCTCTTTTTACTTGTCTCAACCTACCCACCCACCCTGAGGTTTCAGATGAGATGGGTGTCTGCTGTCCTTTTCCATATGTTTCAGATGTTTTACCTTTACTGGCTTGCGACTATGAAGTCTGTGAAAGTCATACACCACTGACAGACCAAGACCTTCGTAGGAACGGCGTGAAGCCAGTAGGCCATCAGCTGGTACACGAAATACCGTCGATCAAGCGCCGTCCATCAGCTGCGGCCAAACTACTGCGATTAAAGACTTTTCTGTGCTATGCTTTTAGTAAAACCAGTGGTTGCTTTGCTATTTTAAGCACTATGTGAAGTTTAAGGCTACAATAAAGTCTAGTGGGGACGGGATACCATACGTGTATCTGTACTTATAAGTGCACTCCCGGGTCCTGCTGCTATGAGTGCTTTGCTTTGCTGATTAGGTGTCATATTGCTATTTTGCGGCGCCTGCATGACAATTAGGTTATTCAAAAAGAAGTGTTATAGTAATGAAGACTCGGTTTGCTGGTGCTAAGCAAATATTTAATATACCAACTTAACAAAGTGAGATTTGGAAGTGCTATCTTGAATATTTTGTTGCTTTGTGTTAAATCTAAGTGTATATTGGCAGTGTTTACTTGAACATGTGTGATTTATCTAAATGTATATTGGAAGTGCTATCTTGAACGTTTTATGCTTTTGTTTTAAGGCCAGTTGAATATTGGTAGTGCTTATTTGAACATTTTTGCTTTATCTAAATGTATATAAGAAGTGCTTACTTGGGCATTTGTGCTTTATTTATTAAGGACAGTTATTGTTTCAGTAATTACAAACTGGTTCACGCCCACATCCGCCATTGTTAGGAAACTCTAATTAATAAAAATAGGAGCCATTTGATCTGGGTCTACTCTGTTTGCAAATACGTGAAAATGTATTTATATTGAATTATGTATATATTGACGTAAATCTGATATTTTGACATAAAAACACCAGAAATATTTTTGACACATTCAGCAGTTGTCTGCAAAAATGCCATATACAAAAAGTATAATCCAGGTTTATATAAAACAGTAAGGTCACCAGTCTTCAGAGACGCACGTCGGGAAATAAACCGACAGAATGTGGAATATCAGTGACACACACCTGTGTAGTTTGTGTTATAGATGGCGTAATACGAGAAAAGCAGTCTTGATAGGTTTCTTTATTAACCCTTTGCCTGCTATAAAAACGATATCTGCTTAACTCTTTCCCTCATATAAATACTTTTTTCACACACTTACAGACAAAGAAGACCCATAGCAGGCGTCTCCTATAAGAGCCGTCTTATCGGGGTTTGCTCCGCTTGATTGTGAAATTATAATACATGTGATTCTACAGTTTCTGTCTGAGCAAACTATCCTGTGTTTATATGCCATTTTGAAATCAATATAATAAATATTTATAATGTCATTATTTCCTAAAATAATAAAGTAAAGTTCCACTAATGCGACCACCTAAAAGAGATATAATTCTGGGTGCTAGATGCAGGTGGTAGCTTAATGCAGGACAAAAGTAATGCAGAAAGCTCCTCTAGGAGCTTTCTGCATTACTTTTGTCCTACATTAAGCAACCACCTGCTTATAAAGGCACCTATGTTTATTCATTAAGTGGTCGCATTAGCGGGGTTTTACTGTATTGAACATGGAAAGTGTTAAGTTCGCCGCCAAACATATTTCACCTACTCAAATTATCATCATATTTAGATTTAACAGTTGGGCACTATTCAATTTCTTTGCAACAATGATCAGCAAAGGGTCAACTGTTTGCAATCCTAATGAGGCGCCGAGTTACTCGGTGTTTCGTTTGGATCAAAACCGTTTTCAAATGTTATTACGGTGTCGCCGTTGGGGGTCAAAGGGTTAAACGTCGTTGTTTTTTCAAGCATTTGAGAAAAGATTGACGAAGCAAATAGCTTTGATTCAGATTAGACGCCGAGTTACTTGGCGTGTCATTCGGGTCCAAGCTGCAAATTTCTTCTCGGTGGAAATTAGCAGGCGAATGGCTAGGAATAAACTGTCGGGCGTTCTTTATTAAGAATAAGCCTGTCTGGAATATTTACTGTATGGTTTTGTTATTCATGAAATGTCGACAAATTTCAATATAAACTATAAACATAAATAATAAGCTCGAATAGAGACATTATATGACAATCTAGCGGATACAAGCGGAACAGTATATAACATGTCTAAGCTTTCTAAAGCACCGTACTTGATTTAGATGTCTGGACTGATTCCATGGTGGTTTTATTATTCATTATTTACTAGTGTGTGGCTAACAAGATGATTCTATAAGGGGAAAGTGTTTTTCAAATGCGAATGAAGTATCGGATTGCGGGGTAAGAGATAAAGGGTCCGATTGACTAATATATAACAATCAAAACTGGCCCAACGATAGAATGTTATCATGAAATGTTCACTAGTACATTTGAATAAAATGACCTATGAAAAAGTGACTCAGATAGGAACTATTTTTGTTTGTTCTAAAACTATTCTAAAAGTGTTTCGGAACTCATCTAAACGTAACAATAAAATCAAACCTGCTTAAATTTGGATATTGGGAATTTTAACTACTTCCCCGTTTGATCAAACTTCTCGAAAACTATTGACCGATTGTCAAGTTTGGTGAAGGTGTTAGTTTCACACTGGCGTAAGTTTCACACTGGCGTAAGCTTCACACTGGCGTAAGCTTCACACTGACGTAAGTTTCACACTGACGTAAGTTTCACACTGGTGTAAGCTTCACACTGGCGTATGTATGTATGTATGTATGTATGTATGTATGTATGTATGTATGTATGTATGTATGTATGTATGTATGTATGTATGTATGTATGTATGTATGTATGTATGTATGTATGTATGTATGTATGTATGTATGTATGTATGTATGTATGTATGTATGTATGTATGTATGCATGCATGCATGCATGCATGCATGCATGTATGCATGCATGCATGCATGTATGTATGTATGTATGTATGTATGTATGTATGTATGTTTGTATGTATGTATGTATGTATGTATGTATGTATGTATGTATGTATGTATGTATGTATGTATGTATGTATGTATGTATGTATGTATGTATGTATGTATGTATGTATGTATGTATGTATGTATGTATGTATGTATGTATGTATGTATGTATGTATGTAAGCATGTATGCATGTATGCATGTATGCATGTATGCATGTATGCATGTATGCATGTATGCATGTATGCATGTATGTATGCATGCATGCATGTATGCATGCATGCAAGCATGTATGCATGTATGCATGTATGCATGTATGCATGCATGCATGTATGCATGCATGCATGTATGCATGTATGTATGTATGTATGTATGTATGCATGTATGTATGTATGTATGTATGTATGTATGTATGTATGTATGTATGTATGTATGTATGTATGTATGTATGTATGTATGTATGTATGTATGTATGTATGTATATATGTATGTATGTATGTATGTATGTATGTATGTATGTATGTATGTATGTATGTATGTATGTATGTATGTATGTATGTATGTATGTATGTATGCATGTATGCATGTATGTATGTATGTATGTATGTATGTATATAGAGGATCTTACATGAGTGTTCTTGATTATTGGATTTATTAAATGAGTCTTTTTAAAACGATAAAAAACGAGCTTTAGCGAGTTTTTTATCGTTTTAAAAAGACGAATTTAATAAATCCAATAATCATGAACACGAATGCAAGATCCTATTTATAACATAACACACACAAATGTTATTTGCAGCCAATATTTCAGCAGTAACGTGGATTGTTATAAATTCTCCTTACATATAGAAATGATGAATGAAAGGTGTTATTAGGTTCGCTAGGTAACTGGGACAAAGTAGGTCCAAATTTTCCAACTTTATTTTTTACTTACTGTCATATCAACCAGGATCTAATTCAGACCTCTCTGGTATTCAATTTAACTGTGATAGTTTATGATACAAAAACATACAGAAACACGTCAAAATAATTTTTGAGTTACAGTTTTGACATGCATAGTTACAAACACGTCACATTATGACGTCAATGTACACAACATGTGTCTATGTAAAGCGCGCCATTTACATGAAGACCTACATAGTTACAGTCGCCAACACGTCCGACACTCACTGTCAATGGGATTCGAAATGCGCCTTCGTTTTGGTATATTAAGCCCTTCATTAGTGTTGTATGTATACACATGGACATGGACATTTCCACCGAGAAAAAAAATCTCGATTCAAGTTCAGTGAAAATGTTTGAAATGGACAAAAGATTCAGTACGAACTGCTGCATAAAATGTGTTGGAACAGAAGGAAGATTTTCGCGATCAGCTGAGTTAGTGAGTATAGCATATTTGAAATATGTTTGTGCTGTGCTGGATTCAGATGACTATTGTTGTTGATTGATGAGATATTTGTATGAGTAGAAATCTGCATAAACAAAAGGACATGCGGTGAAGAAAATGCAAAGTTGAGGAGGCATTTTAATTTAAATGTAGAATTGATTGTATGGGTCAGAGTAGCTGGTAGGTCTTTTTTTGGCATACATTTTGTATATGATTCCTGACAGCGATTACAATTTGTATTATTTTATCGAAATTAAGGCGCAAGTGCCAACAATCCTTTGCCATCTATCGTGACTCAATCGTGGACAGGTAGGTCGACCACCGTCCGCCAGTTTGTTTGTTTTGACAGCGCGTATGAATCGTTCGAATGTCATTCGGTCGTTCGAATGTTATTCACTAGTGATTATATGCCCATGATTATCAAAAAATAAATGATAGTGTTACGTCACGCTGAAGCCACGTGTTATGTTATAAATATGTTTATTATAACGCAGAGTAAAATCCTCGATTTTGATTGGTCAGTTAGCCATGTATAAAAGCCGTGTATCCCTCTAAATGCTGATGTATATACGGAGTCATGAGCAACAATGGAATTTCCCCCGCCGATGGCCTCGCTTCCTTGATATAACAAAATAAAAATGGCCGACCAGCTTCACTTCGTCGATTCGATTCAAACAACCGCTCTCAAACGAAATAACAAGAATTGGGGCGGAAAAAGTTATCCATTTAGAAATATTTTTGTTATAGTTGGTGTATAACAATGTAAATGAACCCTATATGTGGCGAATGTCTTATTCTGCTTTGATGCTGCAAATGTTGTCAAAGTGCTTGTGCACGTACCGATTAGCCCCCAAACCCCGCTTTTACAAAGATAATCCACACCCAATTCGATTCAGATTTTATTTATGTACATGCACAGTACACGTACCTGTAAATTGCAGTATAGCCGCTCCTTCCAACGCCCGTTATTTGAATATTATAAAACCGTCATTTTGACGTCATCCAAATGACGTCGGATTTGCGCCAAAATTCCCTCAATTAAGTTAAATAGTGTCTGCTTAACCGCTGATCTGCTGAAAGTTTTACTAACGTCTGATTCTTTCAATCCTTTGATAAACTAATGCACTTGGAAGATCCCTTTCTATCCACAAATATAATGAACTGGTTATTATACATGATGAAATAGGGTTGCAGAGTGATATATAAGCCCTTACCTTACAGTAAGAGGCCCCTGAGGGGAAGCAAAACGACGCCTACATTAACAACGCTAATTAACTGCTACACATATTAAACTTTGCAGTATAATAAAATCGTTATACAGATCATTGGCGGGATATCTGACTTTTTATTTCCTGCTGAGGAAAATACATGTAGCCCTCGTCTAACGGCTCGGGCAACATGATTGTTCTCAGCAGGAAACAAAAAGTCAGATACCCCGCCAATGATCTGTATAAGTAATAATGTATGTATGTATGTATGTATGTATGTATGTATGTATGTATGTATGTATGTATGTATGTATGTATGTATGTATGTATGTATGTGTGTATGTGTGTATGTGTGTATGTGTGTATGTGTGTATGTGTGTATGTGTGTGTGTGTGTGTGTGTGTGTGTATGTGTGTGTGTGTGTGTGTGTGTGTGTGTGTGTGTGTGTGTTCGTGTGTGTGTGTGTGTGTGTGTTCGTGTGTGTTCGTGTGTGTGTTCGTGTGTGTGTGTGTGTGTGTGTGTGTGTGTGTGTGTGTGTGTGTGTGTGTGTGTGTGTGTGTGTGTGTGTATGTATGTATGTATGTATGTATGTATGTATGTATGTATGTATGTATGTATGTATGTATGTATGTATGTATGTATGTATGTATGTATGTATGTATGTATGTATGTATGTATGTATGTATGTATGTATGTATGTATGTACGTACGTACGCACGTACGCACGTACGCACGTACGCACGTATGTACGTATGTACGTATGTACGTACGTATGTACGTATGTACGTATGTACGTACGTACGTATTTATGTATGTACGTATGTACGTATGTAAGTATGTACGTACGTATGTACGTATGTACGTATGTACGTATGTATGTATGTATGTATGTATGTATGTATGTATGTATGTATGTATGTATGTATGTATGTATGTATGTATGTATGTATGTATGTATGTATGTATGTATGTATGTATGTACGTATGTATGTATGTACGTATGTACGTATGTATGTATGTATGTATGTATGTATGTGTGCAACACTGCTGGAATATATTGATAACCGTCTTTGACATTGCATCCACCATTGTACATAACGTCAAAGACAGTAATAATATATTCCAGCAGTGTTGCAATGACGCCAAATGCATTTCTACGCCAAATGACGTTGTTACGCCAAGTGACGTCATAATTCCGTGTTCTTTCTTGAAAAAGGCTACAACCGAAATATTGAAAACTGAGTTAATTGTGTACAATGTCATCAAATTAATATTCCCTGTGGAACAAAATAAACATAGTTTATATGTTTATACTTTGAAAATCAGTCTTTATTAATGTATTGAACTGGTAGGTCGCATTTATACTTGCTGTCATAACAATTATGAATTTTGCTACTGTTTAGTCGGTCATTGATCACAAATATGTGGGACCTGCCATGGGAAATGTATATGTTTCCTGTCAGCTCACAGCTAATAATATACACGGCTAATTAACCAATCAAATATGATGAGTTTACTTTGCAGTATAATAAGTATGGTTTACAAGTTTACATATAACTAATATATAATGCACATTCTGTCGTTTATTTCGCTTAAACGTAAAAAAATCAATTCATTTCTTATATTTGCATTATATTTCCTGTAATTTCTAGCATGGATAAGTAGCTTATTGGTATGCAAATGAGTTTAATCCTTACTTGATGTTGTTAACACGAATAGTACATGTGCTTACAGGAATAGCCATTACCGCATAACTGAAGCGGTTTACTATTCGAACGCAACAAAATAAGTTCCAGTGTAAACAATCAACGTCATCAACTTGACACTTTGGCGCGAAAATACCGAGTTGACGTCAATTTGATGTGACGTCATCTTGACCTTAGGATAGAAAAGCGTTGATCGTTGTTGATATAGTCTACGTGTAAATACGAACAAGACAAACTTTGATGCAGGCATCAAGGACGCCGCAAAATTTGTGTTAAATGTTAAATGTGTTATTGAAAGCAGTTTAGAACCAGACTGAATCACTGTATTGGTTATTGAAAGCAGTTCAGAACCAGACTTTATCACTGTCCAAATAGAAACATCCCTCACCATTTTGTTTGTTGTAAAAAATTGTAGGAAACCACATGACAGTCAGAATAGAGCGAAGAATTGTTGGGTGCTTAAACACCCTTAAAAAGATCATTTAGCTCTCCTCGCACTACCTTTTTTGCATTCTACCCCAAAGGGAAGGTTTTATTTGGAGCTACACAGTATAAATTATGTGAAATTGGAAAAGTGACTAGAAACACTATTGAAAATAGAAACTGTTTTATTTTGAAAAAATGAGTAGGAACAAACAAGTGAAACAGAAATGCAACAATAATAACTGTTTTATAGAACTGTGATACTTGTTGAAGCATATCAAATAATACTGAATGGTAAAGTTGAGATTAAGAAAAAATCATTATAAATGTAACATGACTGAAATATGTTATGAAAAAGAGACCCTAAACGTAGCATAATGTTTGAACAGAATTTCAATAACATGGCAACAATGAGCGACATTTCATGTTTTGAGTTTACCCTTTCAATCAAAATCTTCTGTAGAAAATATATGCTTTATTCAAACATGACGAATTCAATTCAAACAAAAGGGCCGTGTTTGGAAAACACTACCGTATGCCCCCACTCTGTTAGGCTTTATGATTTGACCTTGAAGGACTTGAGGGATGACCTCCCAATGCAGTTTGATATATATGAAATTTATAAGGTTTGGCATTCAAAGGTAATTTATCAAAGTTTTGGACAACAGCTTTTTAAAGTATTGTACGTATTGTATAAATGTTTCATTTAATACCTTATACAGAGCTCCAGATAAGGTGCGTATTTCAAATGATAAAATCTCCATTTCTCTATCAATTCCTACGTTTGACCACTTGTTAGAATCGTATCGGAGAGACGATTCTAACAAGTGGTTTAACGTGGGAATAGGTTGAGAATTAAACGAGATATTACTGATCAAAGTCAAATTTACGCTTCTTATCTGGACCTCTGCCTTATATAAACATGAAATGTAGATTGATATATAAAATATATATGAAAAAATGACAAATCTTAGCTAAATAAACACAGAAAGTGGCACAGAAAGTGGCATCAAGAGACATATAACCCAAAACCTGTTTTAAACAACCATGTAAATGGAAGCAAGTGGTCACTAAAAACAGATTGAAGCTAAATATAGGTGAAAACTAATGCAGGAAGCTTTAACATTTGTTTTTGGTGTGAGGTCTGTAAGTGGTTTAACTAAACAAATATTTGGATTTCTTTTTAACCCATTTTACATATGCTATACCTAGATAATGACATAATTTTCTATATTTAGATTTAATGG
This sequence comes from Azorinus chamasolen, assembly GCA_963576725.1. Classification (NCBI taxonomy): domain Eukaryota; kingdom Metazoa; phylum Mollusca; class Bivalvia; order Cardiida; family Solecurtidae; genus Azorinus; species Azorinus chamasolen. The sequence continues at coordinate 41,677,320 of OY755244.1, forward strand.
TGAATATTTTCAAACAAGAATAAATTTCACAAAATACTGAAAATATTATAAAAGAAATGACATCTTGTCTGCTACAATTTTCAAAGCGCTTCATAGTGATTAAGAATTTTTGAAAATATTGTCCGAGTTTCAAACAGCTTGGATCACGGAATGATGTCTAGTTACTTGGCTTCTCATCCAAATACAATCTGCTAAGAAATGGCAAACAGTCGTGCTGAAAATATTGTCAGATTGTCAAACAGCTTGGATCCCAGTAGGATCCCAAGTTACTTGGTGTCTCATCCAGATCCAAGCTGTTTGCATATGGCAAACAGTTGTGCTAAAAATATTGCCATAGGATGCCAATTTACTTGGCATTTCATCCAGATCCAAACTGTTTGCATATGGCTAACGGTCGTGCTGGAATTGTCAGAGTGTCAAACAGCTTGGATCCCAGTAGGATGCGGAGTTATTTGGCTCTCATCTGGATCCAACCTGTTTGCGCATGGCAAAGAGATGTACATGACAGAATAAGGATTGATTTAAATGATAACATCTGTCAGATTGCATCTAAGGAACACAATGGTCACTGTTAAATACGCTCTTCAGGATCAATTGCAGTAGTTTTCATATTAATTTCAACAATCACAGCATCAGAAAACACAAGAAAACTAATGTAAAATGTAAGAAAACACAATAATTACTGAAACATGTAAAAAACTGAAAATCAAATACAGGTGAAAGTAATGCTGTTCCTACTGTCATACTTTTCACTAGTATACATGCATGCTTGAAAATTTCTATATGGTGGTTTAACACAAACTTTACTATACAAACATGTATGTGTATTTAACACCTGATCACATACAGTTGAATCTCGTTATCTCGAACTCGGTTAACTCGAACTACTGTTTATCTCTAAGTAAATTTCTGATCCCTTGGACCAAAAAATATCAACACAATCTATCTTAAGTGGGCACTAATAATGAGGATGGTAGCGTAATGTAGCACAAAAGTAATGCAGAAAGTTCCAAAGAGCTTTCTGCATTACTTTTTGTGCTGCATTAAGCTGCAATTTGTCCTGAAGAGTGGAAACTTGATGGTCGACCAATGTACATGACCATATCGTTTATCTCGAACTCCTGTTATCTCGAAGTATTTTATCTGTCCCTTGAACTTCAACATAACAAGTGTCAACTGTATTTTATCTCTAAATTGCAGCAATATTTTTTACATTTCAAAATGACATTATTTTCTAAAAATCAAAAAAAAGAACGTGACTGATATTTATCTTTATAAATGGAGATTAAGCAGATGCTGAATTTTTTTTTTCATAACAATTAATTGAAATGTGCATAATAGTGTATGTACAGTAAAACCTTGTTATATCAACATAAAAACAGGTACAAAAGCAATATAATAGACAGGTGGTCACTATAAGCAGTTAAGTATAAGCAAATAGGAAATAATGCAAAAAGCTCCATCTGGTGGGTTTTTTGGTCATATATTTGCAACATGCTTTTAGTGACAGCCTGTATAGATAATTCACTGGTTGTGAATAACTGGTTCCTTTAGACATTTTATGCTATAGTAAGTTGAGGGTTAAATGCTTTGAACATTGTAAACTATAGTAAGTTGAGGGTTAAATGCTTTGAACATTGTACAGGTTGTAGGCACACAGTTTAGCTGAGAAGGACACTGGAAGGTGTTCCACAAACTGCTGAAGTATGGCACTCTTTAGGTTAAGGGTTAAATGCTTTGAACAATGTACAGGTTGTAGGCACACTGTTTAGCTGAGAAGGACACTGGAAGGTGTTCCACATACTGCTGAAGTATGGCACTCTTTAGGTTAAGGGTTAAATGCTTTGAACATTGTACAGGTTGTAGGCACACAGTTTAGCCGAGAAGGACACTGGAAGGTGTTCCACATACTGCTGAAGTATGGGACTTTAGGTTAAGGGTTAAATGCTTTGAACATTGTACAGGTTGTACGCACACAGTTTAGCTGAGAAAGACACTGGAAGGTGTTCCACATACTGCTGAAGTATGGCACTCTTTAGGTTAAGGGTTAAATGCTTTGAACATTGTACAGGTTGTTGGCACACAGTTTAGCCGAGAAGGACACTGGAAGACGTTCCACAAACTGCTGAAGTATAGCGCTCTCCTAATTTGTCTGGATGGTACCAAAGAGCTTCTCCAGATCTCCCTGGAACAGAGTAATGTCCTTGGAAGTGCTTCCAGAGACAATGGAGACTTTTGCCCGACAGGTCCAGGTTTTGCCGTCTCCTTGGCATGTTGGGAAAATGCCATCAATCATCTTCTTTTTGTGACAACCTGAAAAAAAATGTTGAAGTGATTTATCAACAGCATATGTAATAAAGTACAAACAGTCATATATGTTGGTAGTCACCTGTGTAGTGTAAGAAAAATGTATGAAGCAGCTAAATGAAAATTTCAAAATAAATATATTTAACTTTTATAATTGATCCACCTGCCTTCAGCAGTTAGAGTTTTGCAATGAGTTTTTGCGACACAAACTTTACCAGGAACTGTAAAAATATACAGACAGACTGGGGTTTGAGCTTGATTTACAGAGTAGACTTCTCAAGCTACATATCGTTGGTGATAAGTCATATCTCGGTTTTTAGTACTTTTCAGGAGGCCATATTTTGTGATTTATTTCTTTATGATTATAGTTACAAAGGCAATATCGGGCCTATAAACAATAAATATGAAGAGTTAATGAAGACATTTCTTATTTTTCTATTTCAAATTTTAATTTTAGTGTAACGACAGTTTTTACCGAGTTACGACCTTTTGACTTCAACAAAGTGACATAAAAATAAACTAGAGGCCTGAAAGGTCACAAAGCGCTCACCTGCTGCCAGAAGCATCAAACCCTAGAGCGAAGGAGATGCATTTTAACAGAATAGTTTACAATTTTCATTTGGTTGCCATGGTAACCAGAGTACTCAATGGATTGGAATTCTTTTAGCAGTGAAGTTTTATCAAATTTGGCCCAGTGGTTTAGGAGGAGATGCATTTTGAAGAAATTGTTGACGACGGACGGACGGACAGACGACAGACGACGGACAAAGCCCGGTCACAATAGCTCACCTTGCGCACTTTGTGCTCAGGTGAGCTAAAAAAATCGGGTAAAAATGTCGTAATTTTGAGTCAAAAGGTCGTATCTCGAGTCAAAGGACATATCTCGGCTGAGATACAAACTTTTGCTGTACAGTTTTTGAAGTAATCTTATTATTCAGCGAGATACGACATTTTGAAAACTGCAAACGTCTATAGAAAGAGAACCGATTGGCGCATGGTTACAATCTTTTTGACTGGCGAAAACTCAAGATACAATGTTTCGACTTCTCACCGACGATATATGAGTTACAAAAAAATGAAAAGAAATAAAATTTTACCAACCTTTACAATTTTGGCCATGACTGTAGATCTTTGCGGAGAATCCAAGGCCTCAGATAAAGTTCTCTTTATTCCTGATGGTGGCTCATCCTCTGGCAGCATAGGGACTTTGATGTTTTCATCAACTGCCACATCTTTGGCGAACCCTACACTGCTGCTAGATACTATCCACAAAGCATCAGGCTTCTTTACAGCCCTACTAAATTTATAGGATCTACCCGTCTCAAACATGGTAAATCGGTGAATTTGATAGTTCTTCAGCAAGTAAGTATTGCTGCCTGCTGCACCAATAATGTTGTAGTATTCCATCTTGGCTGTCCGACCCTGATAACTCAGGATCTTCTTAATGTATAAACCGAAAAATTACTTAAACGAAATTGAAAGAAAAAAAATATATTTATGTGTAACGATACGATTAGAATCAAAATATATTTTTTGCGCATATGAAAGGCCATTTCCTGATTTTATTTTCACTTGTTCAGAGCTTTGTAGCTATAAAAATATATTTGCAGACAGTTGTGAAAACTCTTCACTACCTCTTATTGTGCCTCGCGAGATTAGCCGAAGGATTCCGATTGAGAACATGGTATATTATTCGAATTCTTTTTTTTAGCGGATTATAGCATTGTCTACTACGTTCGTATTAAGCAAAAACTATTCTTTCCCAACATAACTTATGCAAGTTTTCCCCATAGACACAATTTCTGCTGCATTCATAAATGCTTTTTATAAAGTGCTGCACTTGTCTTTAAAGTTGTCGCGTATTAGTAAAGAATAACTTTAGATAAGAAGATCATAAATGTTTACGCTAATAAGAACGCAGTCGGTTAGTTATGAAAATTCCGCCAAATGTCTGCTGCCCGTAAGCCCCGTCTCCGCTGAAAATGACGTTTACAACAATTGAATGTCAATTTTTACAATGGAAAGGGATGGGGTGAATGTAAATATAAGTTTACAGATCGCTTATATATAGATCTAACTTTAGCATGCTAATACTAGAAATCATGTGTGTACATGTACGGGTACTGACTACTTTACATCATCGACTACGGTCAATACAATTCGTTTAAGGAATTAAATGAACAACTGCTTCTTAAGCAGCCGAACTTTATAATTAAGTAAACCGAAACTGGTACATTGAACCTTTTTAAGACCGCGTAGATCCCAGTCTGCTCATAGCTCACGCGACAGCTGCATGAGGGACATTGGCTCACAGTAAGCTATATACGTCAAAATGCCGCGCATATAGCTGCCCGCTTCCACTCTAATGATTGCAGGCTTGCTTTTACAAATGGCATTGCCATGTGTCAGCAGTCCGCTGGAATCAATTTGATCAGAAAAACAGAAACTCAATATACAGTAAACCCCCTCTAAATCGACCGCTTTATGATTAAACTTAGGTGTCTATAAAAAGGAGGATGTTGTTTAATGCAGGATGAACGTTAGAAAGAGGAACTTTCTGTTCGACTTTCGTCCTGCATTAAGCTACCATCTGCCTTTAATACCCAGAATTATGCCTCCGTATAAGGTCGCTTTAGATGGGGTATACAGAATATGGCAGGGTTATAATTTATGTGGGATGATGATACTTTCTGTTCACACATGGCTTACTTTGTTACGAGGAGCATGAATCTGCAAAGTGAGTTGTATATGTCTAATACGGAATGATATTTACTAGTGTGTCATATGCGGAAGTAGATTTATAGGTCTGATACGAAATGAGAGCCATTCCGTCTTACATTTTGTATTTTTATTTGTCTTCTGTTTTCTTATACAATATGACATTCCCTGAGGCAACGGTCATTTAAAATTTCACACCTGTATCCGCCCTTAATGATAGGTCACCAGCTTGTAAGTGATGATTCAATCACTTCATTTGTACAGTTAACCCTTTCCCTGTTCAATATTCATTTCCTTGGCAGAAACTGTATAATCATATCTATATTTAAGATATAGTTTAAATGTTATTCTGTAACACCGGACTATAAATAATGTTGCTTGTATCTTGTACATGTATCTTCCATATTTGTTTCATAAGCAAAAGCAGAGGCTGTTCGAACGGCTTCTCTAGGAACCGTTTAATATGCATCTACGGTAAAGTCCCGCTAATGGGGCCAACTAAAAGAGGTATAATTATTAGGCTAGATGCAGGTGGTAGCTTAATGCAGGACAAAAGTAATGCAGAAAGCTTTCTGCATTACTTTTGTCCTGCATTAAGCAACCGCCTGCTTATAAAGACACCCATGTTTATTCATTAAGTGGTCGCATTAGAGGGGTTATACTGTGCTTTGTTTGCGACGACGGGCAAAGACGTTAAGGTTAAATATTCGAATAATATATTTTCAAACATGCACTGCACTTATCGAGTGTCCAATTGCACTTATTGTTATTCATTAAATTTCATGTATCTAGTTTCGTTCACAAATACATTGTATGAGTTGATCAATGCCAAAATGAACCCTATGGTTTCCTTTGAAAATAAAATGTGATACAAACTGTGTAGATCCTGACCATGATGCTCATTTAGGAGACCTCTGATCTGGGTCAACACGTACTGCATATGTGCTCATTTAACACTATGCATTGATTAGTTAAACCAGGGAAGACACTGTGTTGCACCCGTACCCGTTTTCAAGTTTATTTTATCCATCGAGGCCTGGGTCCAAGTATAAAAACACCTGAGTCGTGCGTCTGAGATCATTCTCAAGTAACTGATAGGTCAGATTTTGAGCTGACTCACACAAAGCAAGCCATTGTATAACCTCGAGACCAGACTTGGTCTAATTTTATTTTAGATTATCTAATTCTTGTCTACATTGCATGCGCTCAAATTTATCGTAATTTGGCAGTAAAATAGAAATACAGATATTTGCTAGATATACATGATAAAGAAAAAACTCTGAAAACGCTGAAAATATTTGTCTCACCTTAGAAAAAATAGGTTAGCCATCGCACATGTAATTGTCTATGGAACACGATTGTTTAATACACTTCAGTATGTCTTTGTCATTTCTCACAATGTGCAGTCTCCCTCATCTGCTCTGAACGATATCAATATTCGTTAAAGTTTTGAAGTACTGTTTTAATGCTACTAATGAGATTATGTTTCACATAGAAACATATACCACTCGAATTAAAGGTATTTAATTAAATTAAGTCTGATCATTTACATATGTTACAGGAGCGTTTGAGAAAGGCAAGACATTTCCTGTGAGAAAAGTCACAGAGTGATTGTTTTAAATTTAATAATTTGGCTTGTACGAATATATCTGTGCTATAAATTTTGGCCGAAAATCAATATCACCAACAGACAATGCTGTATTGCATTTTTGAAGAGTAAAATCGAAATGCGGGAACTGTAATGCCACTTGTAGCTGATATTGGAAATAATGTGCATTCTCTGACATCCAGAGTTTGCTTTGCTAATTGGCTATTAAACTGTTGAACTCTGGGCAATTGTCAGAGTTACTCTACGTCGCATATGTTTTCAAAGATTATCACAAAGTCGCCAGTAGTATACTGAGGGAACTCTATATTTTGGTTGTATTAGAGATCACTAGCTATGCATTAGGTCTACGCTAACTAGATTTAACCCATTCCCTCATAGGTTATTTTTAGATCCAACCTCTTTGAATAAATCTACCGAAAAGAAGCATTAACTAGAGAAAAGGAAAGTTTTAGAATTTTGTAGTTTGAAACCATTGTGATAAAGACCATGAATCAATAAGTGACTATTACAGAGGCGTAGAAAGGCGTATTTATGGAGGAAAGGGTTAAGCGCTGTCCCTTTTCCCCATGTGTTTACATGTAAAACTCACAAATACCATTCATGTATAGTTACTATAACATCAGTGGAAATATTGCCATGGTAAACATTAGATAATCGGCCCTGTAAACATATAAGAAACTATGGAATATCCTGATCTTGGTAAACAAAATTTGCAACACTATTAATATTTGCAAAGCGACACAGACGGAGCTTTCAAGTAAATGTTTATGTGTCAGATGAGCAGCTTCTTTGTAAAGTACACATGATATTGTTTTTAGGAACCTTGACCTAACATTCTTTGTCATAAAATAAAACCATACTGCTTTTTCAGGCTACGTTTAAAGGTATAATCGCCCAATTCATGCGTCACCTGGCGGGAGCTTATTATGATTCGTTTCCAAAACCAATAGTTTTTGGCTACAGATGAGAATAATATCTGAAATAAGTCTCATGAGTAACCATACTTGAAGGAATAGAATTTGTTATTGGAAATAATGTAGTTTGTTTGTGTTCTATGAGACATTTTTTAGATGTTGAAAATAATCTGAAATTCCATAGGGAACTTCATTGTTCATGTCGTCGCAGAGTAGAATGATGGTTGAATTGGATTTGTTCTAGAGTCACTGTTTGCGAACAATAGTGTACATTTGGTATCAAGTAACTTACTTTAGTGTGACTTATGCGAAGGATAACTGCATGTATATAGACTTAGCTATAATCCTTATGTTGTACATTAAGCTGCACAAGCTAACTGCTCATTTAGTATGTATAGTATTATGTATATAAAAAGGGCCTATATTTCCAAATGAAGCATGGTGACATATATCATTTTTTACGATTTTCTGATTAATCACACAAAAAACATTTATTCTGTGAAGTTTGATTAATTTCTTATTGCTAGATTTTGTTCGAGAGAATTTTTTTATCATTAAATTTGAGTCAAAATCGTATTTTTTCAGGCAAAAACAATATACATTTTGCGTAGTGTGTTTAGTAAATATCACTTTGTAAATGTTATAAGGATTTGTGTGTCAATTTGGTGTTATTATAGACATATGAATGGGTAAAAACATAAGTAAAGCTTGTTATCATTGATTTGCAACCTTATATTTTAACCCCGCCTATATTATTTAAGAAGGTCAAAAAATGGATGTCGAAGTGCCCATGGACAAAAAAGAAAGCATGGTAACCTATAGTTTTCGTTTTACCATGGCACTAAGAAATGCTTGAATAACTTATGCAGAATTTTTCATAAAGATCCCATTGAAATTTCATTTGGGCACGTATACCATTATAGATTCAAAAGTTCATTTAACACTGGTGTTGCTGAACGTTTTGCGAGACACAATCAATGAGCTAAAAATATAAAAAATAAATATAAATATAGAAATAGAAATATGATATAAATATGATCGTAAATTAAAATATTTCAAGAATGATTACTTTATTTCTCCACCAAACCTTATGCTGTGACCACTCTTTAGAATTGTCTCGAAGAGACGATTCTAAGGAGTGGTCACAGCATAGAGTTTGGTAGAGAAAGACGATTTTATCTGAGTATGCCCATTTATCTGCTGCTCTGTTTAAGTTTGCATTTGTTTGCATTTGGTATAGAGTACACTTTCAGTGCCAGCATAGTCAGTGTCTCATCAGGGTCTAAACTGTTTGCATATACCACAGACCCATCCTGATGCCAGTTAACCCTTTCCTCCTATAGGAGCTTTTCCTCCTATCTGATCAGGGTCTGCTCTGTTTGCTAATGGAAGTTGACAGATCTGTTTCTTTACTTTCTTTTCCATAGTTCATTATAACCATTTTGTCCCTGAATATTCTGAAGGTATTGAACTTTTGATAAATAATATAACAGCGATTAAGAGGTATTTCATATGGGAATGGAAGAATTACGTAAGCTCTCTTTCCCGAACATCAGATGTCAATTATGTTACAGATGAAAGTTAATTAATATTTGGGATGTACACATCCGTTTTAATGATCCTATATATAATTTTTAAGTTCAAAAAGTTTCAGTGTCTGTCAATAGAGATAGAGTGTGTGTTATATATAATATCCAGTTGAAGTGTTAAATAATGCTGCTGTATCATTTATTTATATTTTGTTTAACATTTGTTTTGACAAAGGTAGTGCGACATCTGTGTAGAGCAAATCGATTATCAATCCAATGCCCAATTCATCTGCGCTAGATAACGGCGATCCTCTATCTGATAGCGGTATCATCTTGACACCCGTCATGTACAAATGTCTTAACCATTTACTCCATGAATATGCATGCAAGAAATAATGACAACATGGATATTATTAGTTGAATTTTCTTATAAAGATAAATGCATTTTAATAATAACAGAAATTGCAATATCGGATCTTTATCATTCCTTAAGCAAGCATAACAGACCCTGATAGTATAGTATAGGAGCCGTCTGATCAGGGTCTACTCTGTTTGAAAAGGTGTAGAATGTGCGTTTATGGAGGAAATTGTTAAATAGCAGGTTAAGCGTATGGGCATGAAGAAAATGATGTTTTAGATGATCAGAATGTGTAGAAAAGAAAGAAGTACCATGTATTGTCTCTTAGAATATTGTTGACTCATGAAAAAATGTGAAAATCTATATTTTGTCCTTTATTTGACTTTAACCCTTTCTTCCATAAATACGCCTTTCTACGCCTCTGCAAGTCACGTTTTGAAACCAATGTGTTAAAAAGAGTATTTGCTCTTAAGGAGCAAATGCTCTATTTATCACAATGGTTTCAGAACTACAAAATTCTAAAAAAATTCCTTTCCTCTGGTTCATGCTCCTTTTTGGTAGATATATTCAAAGAGATTGGGTCTAAAAAGCTTATGAGGGAAAGAGTTAAAAAGGCATACATGTATGACACAATTAACAGAGATGTTGTATTGAAACGTATATGTAATGTCTAGTGTAAGGGTAAATTTATATAAGACCGACTGGTATGATGCGCAAGCTGGTCTTCGTCCGGGTTGTATTCTCTGCCACTCCGTTGATTTTTAATCTTTTCATAAACGATTTGACATTATATCTCAAATCTTATATTGGTGTAACAACATGTGGAAAGGAAAAGATTTGTATCATTTTGTATGCAGACGATATAGTAATACTTTCTGGATCGGCAGACTAGCTCCAAACAATTCGGACTATTCTGCACAGTTGGTGTAATCAAAATAGCATGAATGTCAATGCCTCGAAAGACAATATTATACAAGTACGCTCTTCCGCTGTTCCTGAAACATCTTAATCCTTCGCTTGCTGTTCACGTCAATATACCTACCTGTAAATAGTGAAAACCCAGATGAGACAGCCCCTGCAGGAGCTGTCTCATCAGGGTCTGCACTATTTACAAATTGATTGTGCAACCAGTGCACTCCACAGCAGTGATTGCACAGAGAAATAGTTGCAGACAGTGAGGATATATGTAATTATACAACAGGCCATGGGTAAAGAAAAAGAACTGTTATTCAAAACTCAGCAAGAGAAGGGTTAACTTCATCTGTGGTTAGACAACTCACTATTGTAAACATATATACGTACCTATTATTACGATTTAAATATCACCTTTCCCTGTTTTATGTTAATTCCAAATTTCAATACCTACTGAATATTCATGCACAAAATAGTTAAAATGAAATATGGAAGGTAGGACATTTTAGCCAATTTAGAAACTAAAGAAACAGATCTGTCAGATCCGTTAGCAAACAGTACAGACCCTGACCAGACAGCTCCTATAGGAACCATCTGATCTGGGTCTATTCTGTTTGCAAATGCGTGAAAATGCGTTTATATGAGGGGAAAGGTTTAAGACAGGTGCTCTGAGTCACGGTCCACGATCCCGATGATTTCCGCCAGTCTTCGAGACTTTGTCGAAAATTGGGTCGTAAACTCGAGACCTTACCACAGTAAGGCAGTTCTGAGGATGACCACAGAAGGGAGTGGTCGAAACCGTCAACAATAAGTACGTGGAAATTCATTTCTTTGTGTTGTGGTAAAAGAAAATGCATATATTCAAATTAGATTACTAACACTATGAACTCCTTTAACACATTGTCCCGTAGTGACGCATTTTTTTTGCGCATCTATAAAAGTCACTTTATGAAACCATATTGATTAATAGAGCATTTGCTCTTATAGGAGCAAATGCTCTATTTATCACAATGGTTTCAAACTACAAAATTCTAATTTTTTTCTTTCCTCTAATTAATGCTCCTTTCCGGTAGATACCTTTAAAGAGGTTGGGTCTAAAATAGCCTAGGAGAGAATGAGTTAAGAACAAATACATCTTAGTATGATATTAATCGTTCTGAACTACATTGACATTAACCCTGCAAATCTCTGATCTGACTTCAAATTTAATGAAACTTTTGATAAACCATATACAGTGTCAAACAGCTTAACCCTTTCTATCATATAAATTCTGAAGGGTTGTGATCCCCCGAAAGCAAAAATTGCAACACAAAAAGAGAAAATTGCAGACTCGGTTTTATTGAGTCTGTTCATGAGCAGTAATTGAAAGTGCAACACTGCTCACGCCCCCTAGCACCGGCTTAAGCGGTATTCAATTTTCAGAACAAGAAGTACTGAAATTCATGATCTCGAAGGATCAGAAGGTATAACAACACTGAGAATGAAGTACGGGGCGACGGTTTACGGCCGCCACACAAGCACTTAACACCTGCTGTTGTGAATATTATAAATTCTGAAGGAGCCGAGTTACTCGACGTCTCATCCGGATCAAGGCTGCTTGCAAATTCCAGTAACGACGAACTAAGTACTAGCAGGGTTTATTTCAATACAACTCGTACCTGACTTGTAGTTGGCTTGTTTCGAGAATACAGATAAATACATACTAAATAATTCATAGAAAAGAGAACAAAGTCCCCTCATAAAGGACCATCATCTGTCAAACACTCGATGAATGTATTGTCCAACAACCTACACAAGTTGTGAAAATAATATAAGACGGCTTTCAATGCTATAAATTATCGGGTAATAAAGAAAAGGTTAACAACTATCAAAATAAAAGAAAATACTCTTTTACCGGACATGAAAGCTAGAATGATCTTGCTTCTTTTTTCCATTTCCGTCAGAAACAGGAATAAAATTACAATTGTTTTGTATACTTATTATATAACGTACTAGGTTATTATTAATAATGCGACTATTAATATTCATTGTTTATGTAGAGACAGCTACACACTTGGTGAAATTCTCAAACACTCCAATGAAACGTTCTTGTTCAGTTATTAGGATAGCGAAATTTGTCGCGTAGGCTAATGGCTGTGCACCTCTGTGGGCATCCATACATGCTAGCTTGGACAAATGTCAGCCTTTATCTTTGATGAATATCAAACATGTTTGTGTCAATAGTTTGCAAACGGGCAGACCCATACGTGTGGGTTAACCTTTAGCCTGCTGGGGAAATTATTTTTACACAATTTTTCATCATCTACATTTTCAAAATTTAAACCATAATACATGTATGTTTGTCTACGAAGGTACAATCAATGTGTCAAACAATTTGGATCCGGATTAGACGCCGAGTCACTCGGCGTCTCATCTGGATCCAAATTGTTTGCAAGGGTTATACCATATTTAAGTGTGTTTTTGTTTCAAGCTACGCCTTCGGTTCTCAAAATCACTTCCCACATTGCAAATAAAATGCTGATTTCTTTTTCTATAGTAGCCATTTTGAAACCAAAATAGTTAAGACAATGCGGTTTATCATTTAACTCATTCCCTCCTAGACTAGTTTTAGACCCAACCTGCTTGAATAAATCTACCGAAAGGAGCATTAACTATAGAAAAGGAGAATTTTAGAAATGTGATAGATAGAGCATTTGCTCCTATTAGGCAAATGCTCTATGTATTTATAACAATGGTTTCAAAATGTGAATTTTACAGAGGCGTCAAAATGCGTCACTAGGAGGGAATGTGTTAAAGTTAATTTAAGCACATACCTAGATGTGTGTAGGTTTAACGTCACAACAACAATATTTCAGTTATATGGAAACGGGTTGTGGCAGTTGTGAAGATATGTGCAATTGTGTGCGTGTGAATGCGTGCTTGCGTGTCCGTGTGTATTTGTGTCTCCATGTAGTATTTCTGTAAATGAATGTATGCCAACTTGTAATGTCGGGCGTCAGCAAGGAAGATGCTACTCCCATTGTTAACGGCTTTGATATGTCCCAACCGGTGATCGAACTCGCGATGTCCAGCTTTCGAAGCCGAGGCTCTACCTACTGAGTTAGCAAGGCTGGCTCACATTATCCCATTACCGCATTGACTATTTTATACCAAACCTCGTTGAACAAATCTACCGAAAAGAAGCATTTATTTGGGAAAAGGAAAATTCTAGAATTTTGTAGTTTTGAAGCCGTTGTGATAAATAGAGCACGTGATCATATGGAGCAAATGCTCTATTTATTACAATAGTTTCAAAAAGACTGAGTGACTTTTACAGATGCTTCAAAATGCGTCAATATGAGGAAATCGGTGAAGATATTTGGTAAGTAAAGCATTCGATGTACTCATTGAAGCTCAGTATGGTCTATAAACGTCATGTAAAACTGCCATAATATCTCTTAAGACTATCGATTTACAATTTTAAGGTAATTATTTCATTTCGTAGTCTCAAATTATTTATTCTGATGTTGCTTATAGCTTTTGTTGAATTTTAGAGATAATTTAACTTTGCCCTGAATATAATTTACCATACTGTGAGAGGGTTGCTATAATATGTATAGATACAATGATCTCAGTTGGGATTTGCAGGTCCTTATTTAGTTGCATTAGGAAAATTTCACAAATTTTATTCCAGAACAATACTTTCCCAATGTTATTTAGATGTTTCATTGTATTATGTGCGTTTTATTTTAATATACTTTTAACTCTTCGCTTGCTATTCACGTCAATATTCACCTGTAAATAGTGAAGACCCTGATGAGACAGCTCCTGCAGGAGCTGTCTCATCAGAGTCTGCACTATTTACAAGTTGATTGTGCAACCAGTGCACTCCACAGCAGTGATTGCACAGCCAAATACATGTACACAGTGACGATATATGTAATTATACAACAGGGCATGGGTAAAGAAGGTGAAATGTATTTTAGAATTCAGCAAGAGAAGGGTTAACACTAGGCAAATTTATTAACTGCCTGTAGCATAAACCAGTGTGAGGCTGGCGGATAGTTACTGGTACCGTTAGTATTGGTTTATGTAAGTTCACAGATTCTAAAAGTAGCAGATCGTCGAAATCAAAGGCAACAATGCAAAAAATGAAAATCATTATTATCTTAACCCTTCTCTTGCTGATTTTTAAAAAAACAAAAAAAAACAGTTCTCCTTCTTTACCCATGCCCTGTTGTATAATCACATATATCTTCACTGTGTACAAGTATTTCGCTGTGCAATCACTGCTGTGGAGTGCACTGGTTGCACAATCAACTTGCAAATAGTGCAGACCCTGATTAGACAACTCCTGCTATTTACAGGTAGGTATATTGACGTGAATAGCAATCTAAGGGTTCATAAGTACTGATTAAAAGTGCAATACTACTCACCCCCAACCACACATACATCCAAAGCACCGGCTTAAGCGGTATTCGATGTCAGAAATTCGTGTTCCCGAGGGACCAGACAATATACCAATAAATAATATACTGTAGAACCCGTCTTAACCCTTTCCCTATTCTATATTTATTACAAATGTCAGTACCTACTGAAAATTCATGGACAAAACATTGTAGCCATTTTAAAAAGTAAAGAAACAGATCTTTCATATTCCACTAACAAACAGAGCAGACCCTGATCAGACGGCACCTATAGGAGCCATCTGATCTGGGTCTTCTCTGTTTGCAAATGCGTGAAAACACGTTTATAAGAGGGAATCAATATCAGGTCGCTTAAAAAGGGTTCTACTGTTCCACATTTGAATCTTGCAATTAAAATGTTAATCACTTTTACCTAACGTTCCGAAATGTTCACAAATGCAAGAGCAATAACTAAGTAAACCTATTAACCTTAACTAATTATCGGGTAGTTTATACACTGTTATAAAATTAAATGATTCTACAAACAATGTTCCAGCCGCACTGCATGCTAATTAACCGTAACCCTTTCGCTGCCAAACTCTGTCGTCTGCTAACTTTGTCGTCTGCTACAAATTTTCATTTTTTTGATTTTCTTCATTTTTGTTTCAAAAACAAAGTAACAGTAACAAACAATTTGGATCCTGATGAAACGCCGAGTTACTCGGCGTCTCATCTGGATCCAAACTGTTTGCATAGGTAATCACAGATCCGGGATTGGCAGCGAAAGGTTAAACGCAGAGTTTTCAAGTGAATCCTTCCAGATTCGACACATTCTAGAAGGGTGTTTAAAACTATTTTCTCATAAACAGTAAAATATGGCAAACAGTGCAGACCCTAATCAGAGGGTCTGTCAACTTGGTTCCCGCATTGTGAGGTTGTTTTCATTTTGTTCGCTGTGAGATTCACTTAAATCTTTTGAGTTTTGTTTATTGTACTACCTCTGCGCTGTGACGTGTATCAATATGTTGACATCATTGAGTATGTTTTTGCCTGCAAGACACACATCTCGGAAAATGAATAATGAGGCTTAACATTTTTATCACATTCATGTAGACTCGGACACATTTGTGTTTGTATGCTCTCTAGTATTCCTACGTTAATATAAAGAAAACAAACACATGTTTCAGAATACTCGTGGATTATTAATATGCGATAAATGCTGTTGTATGCAAGCCTTAATGTTAATCCTTTCCCTGATGAATATTCATGTAGGAAATAATGACGTCATGGATATTAATAAGATTATTTTATTATAATGGCACATGAACACGGGACATTTCGGTTCAGGCAGAAGCTGTAGAATCAGATCTATATTACACCATAAGCAAACAGAGCAGACCCTGATCAGACGGCTTCTATAGGAGCCGTCTGATCTGGGTCTACTCTGTTTGCAAATGCGTCAAAATGCGCTTACATAAGGGAAAGCGTTAAACGAAAAAAGTGTCAAGTCTGCCAGTAGGTTATGACATTAACTCATTTGTAAGTGTTTAGATTCAGATAAGACACAGAGTAAGTCGGTGTTTCATTATGACCCGAACCGCTCAACACTATGGTTATATTTTTGGAAATAATTATGTTGAAAATATATTGAAGAAATCTCCAGTTTTTACTTATGCGCGAACGTGACAATCCCCTTTAAATACTTTATAGTGTGAAATCTATTATTTACAATACAATCACTCCCTTTGCTTTTGGAATGGTACATACTTCTGTCTGATTGAGCGCATGCACGTACGACTCATTGGTAGTTTACACGCTATTAATCCTGGCTGTGTACCAACCTCTGACATGTTGATTGTTTATCTAATATAATCTATTATTGATGTCAAAGTCAGTTACCATGGTTTGCGCTATATTCATTCCAATAATAGTTCGTATTTAAGTCGACAGGTTATTGGTATTCACCCACATAAACATTTCATTCTTTAAGATTTAAGAGTCAGTAAACTTTAGATATAGCTCGAAGCTATGTACCAGTAAATATCAATCCTTTCGGTGACAAATTTCTTATTGTCGTCTTCAAACTAATTTTGTGAAACCATTCGGTAAAACAAGGAAATGTGATAAATAAATGCAAAATTCAAAGAAACATACCCACAGATATAGAAGTAAAGTTTGGGACAAAAAGCGAAGTCTCTGATCAGACGCCGCCTTGAAAAGGCCGCGTCTGATCTGGGACTGCACTATTTGTCGTGGTGCATGTTTGGGATATTGGCAGTGGCAGGGTTAATGGAATGGTGTCTAATAGGACACACTTGTGCCATTGCTAAAATAATTTAGATCGACCTAGAAGCTATGGGCCAGTAAATATTAATGGAATTTCGTCTGGTATGACACAATTGCACACTTGCTTAAATAATTACATGTATTCCCAAACTACATTACGAAAGACGCAATATCGTTCAGCATTTATGAGGGTTAGACATATGAAATCAGTTGGGGCTATTTAATGAAATAGAAGTATAAGATATCCAATTGCTTCTTAGTACACATTAACACATGGTATAGCAAACAACGCAGACCTCTCAAATGTTTAAATGTTTACACCTTGTACCTGTCGCTAATGTTTATTAATACCATTAGCTTACAGTGACATTTGCATTAAATACTAAACACTGAACTAGAACAACAACCCACTTAAAACAAAGACCGGCTATAGTACAACGGGACGAGTAAGTGAAGGTAGTTCAAATACTCGCCAAGAAAAGATATATAAATTTGAAAAGCAAGGACTTAATTACCGATACTCTCTCAACAAAGATAATTATGTCTGAACGAACATATCTGTTATGGTGGTGATGGTATTACATGTTACACTTTACACATATATTTATGTTGTTCTTGTTTTGATATACATATCCCAAAATTCATTTTCACTAAGTTTGTGGAAAACATGAATGGACTCAATATTGAAGTTTGTTTGTAATTGGGCATTTATTTCCAAATGGCATGTGGAACAAAACAAACATCTGAGTCTATAATGAACTAAAAACAAGTAAAACATTTAGGTCTTAAACAAACATCGGCGGAAAAAAGTAGCCAATGGTTGAACAATAAAATAAAGAATGAATGACAGAGCAGGATGATAGGAGGAGGAGGTTCAACTGAATTTGTTTTCTCATCCTTCTCGTCCGAAAAAACAAAATAAACAATGGCGTAGTACTGATGGTCATGAGACTTCACCTTCAAACTGATTGGCTACTTCCTACCAGCTAATGAATATTCACAAACCTATACAGTAAAGGCACACCCGACTTAAACTTAAGCCGGTGCTAGGGGGCGTGAGCAGTGTTGCACTTTCAATTACTGTTCATGAACAGACTCAATACAACCGAGTCTGCAATTTTCTCTTTTTGTGTTGCAATTTTTGCTGGGGATCACCTCCCTTCAGAATTTATTAAACAGATAGGAATATAATCCACATACATAATTTATGGTCTCATAAAAACTTATTTGAAAAGTCAAGAGAGTTAGACAGAAAGAGGGGGTATGGCACTATGCATATATGATAGAATTAGTGAGAATGTCAGCCTTATTCCTTTCAATTCTGAATTTTCATAATGGAATAGCCAATCAGTGTGTAACTATGGGCTCCACTCATTATAAAAGGCTTAAATTTGCTCAATGATTTTGAATGTCAAACTGTGCAAACTCTACTCCCAGGGCTCCTCTATGAGCCCTCTGATCTGGGTCTACATTGTTTGCAAGTGATAGTACATAAGTGTTCTGCATTCAAAGGTTATAATTGCTTTTGGATGAAATTCAAAGGTGGTAAGCTTGCCTTAGGTAAATACTGTACTATGATAGAGCATAACTATTCCAGTTGAACGTAATGTATTTTATTGCCTAACATAATTTTACTTGAAAATAAAAACAATATCAGTATAACAACTGCGACATATTTCATGCCACAATTAAACCATCCTTTTGTTGTGCTGCGGGTATATACCCCGCAGCACAGAGTATTTAGTGGTTTGGTAAGATATACTTGTTTGGAACTGGAGTAACATTTTTACCTTCTGCCATTCGGTCCCAATCCGTTTCGGGCTTGGTCGTTTCGGCCCCATTATAAAATATAGCCATTTGTACGCAAAATTTAGTCCAACCGATTTGCATTCAAATGTATATAAATGGCAACTGTGATATGATTGAACGTAAAGTACCAATATACGATGAATTAAATCCAATAGATGCGTATATGTTTTGATTAGATGATAAATAAGCTTTCAACGCCAGTATTATGCGTATTATGATAATCAAGTATTGGGAATGATGTCAGTAAGTATCCTGTTTAATTTGAATTACAAAGTTGTGGAAATTGTAAAGTAAAGCCATGGTAGATAAAAATATACATTGGTTTATTTTGAAATTAGAATTTTATTGTGATAAGAAACAAATAAGTACATACACTTATCAAACACTTAGTATACCGAACAAATATTAATGAGCAAACATATTTATCAAGCAAAACATATAACAAATAGCAATGGTTGAGCTATATAGCGACATGATGAAAATACATCTGATATGTTTCATAAGCAACCAGAGCAGACTATGACCAGACTGTTCTTACAGGGGTGTCGAATCTGGGTATGTTCTTTTTGCCAAGGTGTTAAATGCATATGCACATAATATAAGTATATGCACATGTACATGTATAGCAAAATATAGCAAGATATAGACCTGTTTTTGAAAAAGATAAAGACAAGTTTGCATCAGTTACAATCTGATGCCCGGACTAAATGCGTGTACGTGTATATTGTACTATATACTCGCAATACTGTATTAGGGTATTCATTTGCCGATTCCTTCAGCAAAGAAGGTCGGAACTTCATTAAAGTATTATTCATTAATACAGTGATTAACGGTAATTCAAGTTTTGTTTTTATGAACTGTACATGAATAGTTGACAAGAGGCGCCAGACTGACGGCCCAGATACTTGAATAGCTCTGATCTAATATTTCGACCAAAACATTCTCTGACAATTTCTATCAGTTTTAAAGAAGAACAAATCTCTGACATAATAATCTTTGGAAAAGGCCCTTAGTGGTCGAAATATTAGATCAAATCTATTCAAGTATTTATGTAATGAATATTATTTTGAAGTGGTTTTTTTTTAAAAATAAAGATAACTAATCATTAACTTTGTTGTTCCTTTTCTATATCCGACTTTTGCTCTTCTTATTACTTAAGCATAATTAATTCATATCAGCGTCAGAAAAGTAGCCTTTCGTATACTAGTATATTCGAAATAAAAATGTACGTTACCAGTGTCTATACTGTCTAAAACTATTTTGCTAAAATCTCAAGTAATAAACACTATACACATCTGTCCAAATATTATTTAATACATATTAAGTAAATAATTAGGTTTACATAATGGTAAGCTTTGTTTTGCCACAACACTTACTCATTTTACTGTACATGTACAGCACCCGTTTTTTACCTGTTCACTTAAAGTGATAGTTATAACGCGTTTGAAAAGTCCATACACCTGCATAAATAATTTGTTTATTTATTGAATAGAGGTATGTCACAAGAAAACCGATCGAATGAACACTGATGTTTCTGATATCGAAGAGCCTAATATTATTCGCCAATGCATTAGTATTTAATCGGGTTGTTTTTCGGGTTAGTTTCGTAACAAACTTATACCTATCGACGAAAGCGGTTTATTTCGTATCACAGTGGCAGGTTTTCAATATAAATATTCTGAAAGTGGGTGATCCTTCGAAAGCAAAAGCAGCAATTCGAAAAAGGAAAATTGCAGACTCATTTTATAGTCTGTTCATGAGTAGTAATTAAATGTGCAACACTACTCACGCCCCTAGCACCGGCTTAAGCAGTATTCAATTTTCAAAGCTACTACCATCAAAACTAATTATCCCGAAGGACGACCAGAAAATATAACAACACTGAGAATGAAGTACGGGGCGACTTTTTACGGCCGCCACACAAGCGTTTTGAAGTATATATATTCTAAAAGTGTGCAAGTTCAAATTTGGCAGAAGAATATTTGAATTTAACTGACACCATGATTTGACTTAATGGTATTATTAAAAATATGCGTTTTGTTAGAGACTATCACATTAAGAGAATTGGAAGCAAAACAGTGAATGGTCCAATACTTTACTTGATGATGTGGTTCCATGTCAATATACGTGCATTACAAGTATGGACTGTACTGATCTAGGCAATTTTACGTGCAATACAAGTATGAACAGTACTGTTGTCATTATACATGCATTACAAGTATGGACAGTGCTGTTGTCATTATATGTGCATTACAAGTATGGACAGTACTGTTGTAGGTCATTATACGTGCATTTCAAGTATGGACAGTACTGTTGTCTTTATATGTGCATTACAAGTATGGACAGTACTGTTGTAGGTCATTATACGTGCATTTTCAAGTATGGACAGTACTGTTGTCATTATATGTGCATTACAAGTATGGACAGTACTGTTGTGTGTCATTTTAATTAATTTCAAGTATTGTTTGGACAGTAATGTTGTCATGATATTGTCCTGTTTTATTAACCTGTCAAAATTTAAATAATTATACGCTTGCTGAACACGTCATATATAGCTTCGGTTGATATCGATTGTTTCCGCTAATAAAAGCTTTCCTACTTGGCTCATTCGAGTACTTGTACATTTATTATGAATCTCATGAAAAACATTTTAAACACAGGTTTACCCAAGCTAAATATATCCTTTCAGTGACGTAGGAATATTCATATTTTGACAGGTCAATAAAACAGGACAATACGTGCATTACAAATATGGCCAGAACTGTTGTACATTACGGTTTATGCAGCCCAAATTTCCTGCTGCATTTTGAATCGTTTTCTGTCTAAGATCAGATCGTTTTTATCTCAATACAGCAAAATACCACTTAGATACTGTTTGAACCAGAACAGCAGATCCGCACATGCCCTACGCTTTGCGTGCGATTCTAGGTCAATTGCTGATGAGGAGTTAAGCGGTTAAAAATTAGTGCTTCTTGAAATCTCACTCTTATTATAATGAAAGTGATCCGAAACATTCCTATATATTTGGGCGGGAAACGTTAACCGAAATATTTGAAAATCATTACCAGAACGGGAAGAGAAAATTAGCAAATTATAGAATCAAAGCGGTCACGTGAATGACATGATCAAAACGTTTTCAGAACGTTTCACACGCGCTTAAATTGACAGACCTTTCATTCAAAACGACGCAAGTATTTCGTCATATTGATACAATTATTAAGTTTTTAAATGTCGCCTTTAAGTGTCGTATTATTTCTAGGTTTGCAAATATTGTCATCAGTAGAATTGTCGTGTTTCTAGAGGGTGATTCTTTACAATTGTGATGTGAAATACGGCACAAGGCTGGTCTAGTTTTCAGTAGCCTATTGCTCCGTTCTGCATTTACAGACTTGTATTGTGTGTGTAACTCTGAAATCAGTTTTCGTGTAAAGCGATAATGTTTTAAAATCTTCCTCTCGGTTGCATATATTTCTAGTAAGGGCTAGCGCTTAACTTTTGCTTTTACATTACATACTTCTTTTTCTGTGAAATTTTATGGCAAATTGTGGAATGAAATATGTTGCAGTTGTCATACTGATGTTGTTATTTACAGCTGAATAGAAAAGTATATTTTTATTTTCTTATTATCATACCAACTATCACCCGCGTTTTCAAGGGGTACAGTCCATCCATCCGCCTGTCTGTCCACCCGTTCGTCGGCAATTGCTTTACAAGACATCTCCTCTGAAACCGCATGGTGGAATGTAACCAAACTTCAGATAAATGATCATGTTATTAAGTTCTATTTGAATTGCGGATCCATTAAGAACTATTGTTGCTATGACAACAAAAAATACTATTACGAAATATTCTCTAAACCCAGCTTTGATTATTATATACGAGCGTACTAGATGGAGTGTGTGATCATTTGGTTCAGAAAATGTAAATAATATTTAAACAAACGAAGAGAAAATAAATAAGAGACGTTGTTTGATGCCAGCTTCAGTGAAACAGGAAGTTGTTTCTAGGAGGCAATTAATGATTATACAAGACGTATACAACGGATTAGTCCAGAATGAAAACAGATTTGACAGGAATATATTATAAGAAATCAGTACTTAAGAGCATATTTGATTATGATCAAATTTCAGACGCATTAATTACAAACGATGATATTTATAGATTCCAAGGCATACTGGAAGCAACTGGGACCAGACAAACTCTCTCGGTGATAATCTACAGACGGTGTTTTCTAATTTCAAAATGATAAACGATCAAAATTCTGTTTTCCTCATTCCAGATGAAGATGTCTGTACTCCATTAATTCGCCTTTCTGAACAGAGTAGACCCCTATCAGACGGTTCCTTACAGAATTACATAGGTCTAAGTCTGCTATGGTCAGAATTGTCCGTGTGTGCCTGAATAAATAATGATCTACTTTATATTCATTTTGTCATTATTTCTTACGTGAATATTCATGGAGTAAAGGGTAATGAACTATATATTAGCTGGAAAGTAGAGAAATGATTGAAGAATTAAACGTTCCCGTTATAAGAGAATACATTTGTGAAGCATGAAAGGATCTCAAATCTGGTATATCAGATGGACCCGCGGTATATTCAGTAAGTATGTGTTGATCTACAAAAACAAATCACAAAGATAATCTTTGTTATCCAGTGTTAAAGTGTTACAACAAGCGGTTAGGTTAGGAATCATAGACATTTCCGTAATATATTTAAGCAAAGAAACAATAACGATTTCATAAATCATGGCAAAAGGAAAGTTCTAAATCAAGACAAATAGTATTCGTTTATTTTCATACTTTCGTTTTGAAGATAAATTAGTATAAGTAAATTGAACGAAATTTATACATGGCATAACAAAAATAAGAGAGACACGTTAAAAGTTAGAAATCCAGATATTCCGATGTTTACTGAGCTTCAAAATAAAATATATTGACAAAGTACGAAATTCAGTATGCGTCATTTTTATATAAAATTTATGACATGAGAACTAAATAAGAAAAAGCGCAGAGGCATCGCTATTAATTGCATTATTCTTCTTTTACTACGCTTTCCCACGCTTTCTTACGCCCTCTGTGCGTTTTGCTAAATCCTGTAGCGTTTTGTTACGAAACCAACACAATTATTGTGAAGATGTGTCAAGTCCTCTCAAGTTCTCTTATGATTACTACGAGATGTTATCACGTTTGACCACGTTTTGTTTAGATTTATCAGGTTATTAGATTCTGTTACGCTCTCCTACGACTTATGGCAACGATTTGTTCAAGACAGATGCGTTTTGAGCACGATTAGACCATAGGAAGGAGGCATGGGTTATCCTCTCATTCTCTCTCATTCTCTCATGAGATTTCAAAGAGGAACGAGCTACCGGTATGAATAGTATTAATCCAAGTGATGAAAAAGATGATTAACTGGCAGTTGCTATCTATGCATATATAGTTGCTCGAAGAAAGGAGATTCAACAGCAGCAACAATGGAGCAGGACAAGATAGAAGAGAGTAGAAGCAGAACACGGAACAGAAGGCATAGGACCTGCTAGGTAAGGCCATAGTTAAGCCATCGTTGGCTGATATGGGAGTTCTTCTGGCCAGATGTGCTAGAAATTCCACCGGCTCCATGGGACTTCTGCTAAAGCTTCTTCAGTTGTTGATTGTGATGGTGGGGAAGAGTGGGTGCAACATGGCCATTCTTGGCAGACATTAAAAGATATCATTAAAAGTGTGAGACAAACTCTTGCAGAGCGAGGGGTCAACATGTAAACACCGCGCCGGAACTTATCCGAACTTATCGGAGCGTCACATAGGTCAGGAGCAAATCGGGATGATTGTAACAGAACGTGCCATAGCGTGATGGAATTACCGATAGGACTCAATATATCTTGACGAATCGAAGAAGAGAATGCTAAAGCGTGAGAAAAAAACGTGAAAGAATCTTAGTGGAACTTAAAGAATAGTGTTTTCCAGTTTCATATAGATCCCAATGTAGTTTCAAAGTTCAGTGAGCTATGGTAAAGTCTGTTAAGCTGTACAACGCTCTGCTAAGATTTCCATGTTTTTTCGCTCTCTCTCAAGATATAAAACCAATCGGGATAATCGTGGCAACAGTTTTGACCGTCAACAATTTTGTCACGATCCTTGCGATCATCACGATTCCTCTAAGTTCCCTCAAGATCACCAAGATTCGACCCCACGACCTCTCACGCTTAATACGCTTCTCTCCAATCGTGGAGATCGTAGACATCGTGGCTAAGTGTAAACGCAGCATCAGCGATTGAACGAACTTATTTGCACAATATTTATAATTAATTCTACTTACCGTTATGCCGCTAATTTACCCATTTGTCAAATAGTTTGGATCCAGATCAAATACCGAGTAACTCGAGTCTGATGCCCGGTCAATACTTTTTTATTTTGGGGTGAATGGTTTAGCAACTTTTGTCAAGTGCTTCATTTTGATAGAACGTATTTTATACTAGTTATCCATTTCATTTACAGATAAAATTTAAGAGTTTAACTTTTGTCTAACTTCTGGTAAACATGCCATGCTTTCTAGCTTTCCTCCTTATCTCTATCTTCATTAAAAGAAATTGACGAGCAAGCCGATAAAATCATTCAGATCCTCTCATAGGAAAGGCTAGATACAAAGCTTTACCCTACATGTTCTCAGACCGCACACTGACACATTATCTGAACATCAAAGATTCTTCTTGAAAATTCCTTTTATCAATAAAGGTATTGATTTTATTGACATCCAAAGTATTTTTAGAGACAAAAATGTAATTGACACTATTCCTAAATACCTTAAAAATACAGAACCACCTATTATCTGCTACAAATATAACAAACCCATCAGAAATACAATTTTCAACTATAATAAAATTGTGACCGACCTTAATATTAATGATAATATTCCTGATAATTGAGATTGCGCCACCTCAAAACTTTGCTATCCTCCGGCTGGTCATGTGATTACTGGTAATTTTGAGATAATTAAAGATAAACGTCTATGATCTCTTTTGAATAAGGATCCCAAATATAGAATACCATCCTTGATAGATTTTAACTCTTGTCGAGTTCAGATTGCGGAGGCCTTACAAGATTTTAGTATTAAATTGTGTCGAAGAGAACATGTTGAGTCTAATGCTCTTTCTAATTGGAAAAAACTAATTTTTAATATAATTGACAAATGCATTTCTTTTTATAGCTCTAACAAACTCCTTCTTCCACATGAACCTAGAATTTCTTTTAGACATCTTAAAAAGGGTATACAGGATTTCCATTCAAAATACGTTTTTGTTCCTGCTGATAAGGCATCGAATAATGTGACTATTATTTTACGATTACATCATATCGATGTCTTGAAACAGGACAAGCAGGACATTATTAATACCAAGTCATACATTTCAGTAACTACTGACGAGAAGACCATCGTTTCAGACCATGTCAACAAGTGTGAACAACTTGGAACCGATATTAAAATTACACAACATAAACTTCCTACAATGTATTGGTTACCAACACTACATAAAAACCATATAAAGCGCGTTTCGTTGCACATTCTAGCTCCTGTACAACTACCAAATTGTCTATACTTTTGACTTCTTGTTTAACGAACATACTACTGTGATAAGACGTATGAAAATTCTGGAATAAATCTCTTCTGGTTTATTAAGAACTCTTCAGAAGTCTTAAACAAACTACTGACCGTTCCAAGGCGGTGCTTCCATCTTCCCTCTATTGTGTGTTTGTTTTGTCTTTGTGCGTCTCTTGTTTCTATAGTTATGTACATTTGCTGTTTCCTTGTGTTGCTTTTCGGGCGACTGTTTGTTCTGTATGTGGTGTTTCCTGCATGACTCATTTTTGTACTTTTTAGGAACAAAAGGTATCTTGCATCCACTGTAAGCACATACAATTTTTCTAATTTATACACAACTCTTCCTCATATTTTAATTAAAGATAAACTGACTAACTTGTATGTTTGTTTTGTCTTTGTGCGTCTCTTGTTGTTTGTTCTACCTATGTACATTTGCTGTTTCCTTGTGTTGCTGTTCGGGCGAGTGTTTGTTCTGTATGTGGTGTTTCCTGCATGACTCATTTTTGTACTTTAATCCAGAAAGTATTTGCCCGGGAAAAAACATCATTGCTGGCATGTAATGCTGAAAAATGCCTTCTTTACTGACGAGCAAATGAAATATTACACCAATTGGACTTGCTCAGAAGTTTGCGAATCACTAACCTTTCTTTTGGATAACATATTTATACTTTAAAGTTGATGGGAATGCTTTATACCGTCAGGTAATTGGTATTCCTATGGGTACGAATTGTGCACCACTTGTCGCAGATTTGTTTTTGTACTGCTATGTTACTTTTGAATCCACAATCACAAGAAGATGTAATAAAAGCCTTCAATGAAAATTCACGATATTTGGATGATATTTTTAACTTAGATAACCCTTTCTTTGGTACTCTGATTCCTACAATTTATCCTAAAGAACTCAAATTGAATAAAGCTAACCCGTCCGACAATTATTCAGCTTTTCTTGATCTAGACCTTAAAATTGAACATGGAATTATTTATTCTAAAATATATGACAAAAGATATGATTTTGATTTTAATATTGTAAATTTCCCTCATCTTGACGGAGATGTTCCCCGTGCCCCATCTTATGGGGTTTATATATCTCAACTTATTCGTTTGGCTAGAGCTTGTTCATCTATTGACGATTTAACAGTCGAAATCTCATTTTAACTGAAAAGCTGATTAAGCAAGGATATAGATACCATAAACTAAGAAAAACTTTCTCTAAATTTTACTATCGAAATCTCTCACTTATTGACAAGTACCAATGTAATCTCAAGACTTCTGCGAAACGGTATTTCACATCCTGAATTTTATGGTGATGTGATTTACAAACTTATTGGACATACCCATTTTCTCTTCTACAGTTACTCTGTTTGCAGCTCAATCATTGAGTACACTAGCGATAGGTGGATACAGTTTGTTCACTTAAATGTTTTCGTTATACATGTACTTTACCACTGTATTTCCCATCGCAGTTGTTGTAGATTAGTCGGAGAGGGGATACGTTTATTTACACTGTTTGTTTTTTAGGGTAGGGATGGAATAAGTGTGAGGTTGGGCGCCCATAAACCGGTTTAACCCCCAGTGACTTTTGTCACTGACCGTTCCAAGGCGGTACTTCCATCTTCCCCCTATTGTATGTTTGTTATGTCTTTGTGCGTCTCTTGATGTTTTTATAGTTATGTACATTTGCTGTTTCCTTGTGTTGTTGTTCGGGCGACTGTTTGTTCTGTATGTGGTGTTTCCTGCATGACTCATTTTTTGTAGTTTTACTTTTTTCTCTGTCTTCCTTTTTTATGAAGGTACATAAATATGGGATATGCTTACGGGATATAATAATGGAATTATCGATATATTGCGTAATGATTATACTATGCATGCATACTGTTCGACTGTTGTCCTGTTGTATGCATAAACTATCAATATACGAATTACCTAATTCATTTGTAAATTTGTGTCAATATTTACTACAAACAAATTCCACTATGACTAAAGACGTGTACTTAAGTTGAGTCAGATGTTATTAATCTGGTCGTACTTTTATACATAATTGCTCATGCTTGTTAATGTTTAGAAACAAAAAATATTATATGACTGAAATAGTGTTGCATATATGTATGCCAGTATATTGCAAGAAATCATTAATAATTCCAGTGTGTCATGGACGAACAATTATAAGTAGACAATGTTTGATACGTTCTATGTGTCATGGATGAACGACTATAAGTAGCAAATATTTAATAATTGCAGTGTCAGCATTGTCGTCCACTGGACACATTTATAGATTGGATATTTCTAAAAATAAATATGAAAAGATTAACAGTGTCAAGCAGTTTTAATCCTGATGAGACACCGAGTAATTCGACCTCTCACCAGGATCCAAACTGTTTGTATAATCATATGTATTCTATTATGTAATCGCAGAACAGTCGTCGTGACAGTGAGGAGTTAACACTTCTCTTGCTGAATTTTAAAATACATTTCTCCTTCTTTACCCATGCTCTGTTGTATTATTACATATGTCTTCACTGCGTATACGTATTTCGTTGTGCAATTACTTCTATGGAGTGCACTGGTTGCACAATCAACTTGTAAATAGTGCAGACCCTGATGAGACAGCTCCTGCAGGAGCTGTCTCATCTGGATCTTCACTATTTACAGGTAGGTATATTGACGCGAATATCAAGCGAAGGGTTAATTGCATACCTCAGAAAATAACACAAACCACAATTCACATATTTATAAGTTACATTTCGTAAGCACTGTTGTAGGTGACAATTCTGGAATCATTTCTTGACATTTAGAAGAATCATTTAAAAGAAACAAATGTTGATAAATTACCTTCTGTGTCATTTTTACATTGCTACAATAAATACCAACGTTCAGAATTTGCAAAACCAATCTACCTGATTTCTCAAGTGTGATATATTTACATTTCTACTGCTTCTTTAACACGATATTCGTATATAGCAGACTGATATATTTGTTCAGACAATTTAGTTCTTTCAGGCTTTGATTAGTACCATAGGAATATTACCCTAATGCGTCATCGTCGTATTATCAAGGGATCAAGTTTAGGTACATATTTGGCAGTATTATGTGTACATTTCTCTATTATGATCCATTACTTTTTCTACGAATGATAACTGTAACCCCAATGGAATAGTTTTCTATATAAAAGATGTTATAGAATAATGCCCGAGTCGGAAAAAATGGATTGACATATAGCACGTGTTTAATGAACACTGCAATAAGACACATCTGTTTTCTAATTTCAGTGGTGGCAAAGGGTAGAGGATGCATACTATTCTGCTTTATATTTGTGTCTGAAATACGTCCGAACAGTAATAGCACTTAAAAAGTCTACCCTGCTAAAGGTTTTGGATACGAAAAATGATATTATGTCTTCATAATTCTTACATTCCTAACCGAAAATGAAGGGAATAAGTACATGCATTAGAAGTATATATTAATACTGTATAGTTTATTGCTTTTGTAGTGCTACATTCTGCCGGACCTGTAGATACACGGGTAGTATGCATATCACTCTCGTTGGGTATGTAAACGTCGCATCAATTTAGCTCTTTGTTGTCGCCTGATTTTGATCCTTAGCCACGCATTTCAAATGATCCAATCACACAGAACTCCATAGCGATATAACACTGTTTTATACGGATACTATTCCCGATCCTGACACATCAACTGATCGTTTGAACCTTTGTCTTTCTCATTAATATTCATCTACTTTCTAAGTTCAAAAGTACAAAAATGAGTCATGCAGGAAACACCACATACAGAACAAACACTCGCCCGAACAGCAACACAAGGAAACAGCAAATGTACATAAGTAGAAAAAACAACAAGAGATGCACGAAGACAAAACAAACATACAATAGGAGGAAGATGGAAGTACCGCCTTGGAACGGTCAGTGACAAAAGTCACTGGGGGGGGGGGGGTAAACCGGTTTATGGGCGCCCAACCTCACACTTATTCCATCCCCATCCTAAAAGACAAACAGTGTAAATAAACGTATCCCCTCTCCGACTAATCTACAACAACCGCGACGGCAAATACAGTGGTAAAGTGCATGTATAACGAAAAAACATTTAAGTGAACATACTGTATCCAAGTTCATCGTCTCACTGAAGACCCATAACAGTATTTAACGAGAGTACAATTGTAT
Organism: Azorinus chamasolen; assembly: GCA_963576725.1. Taxonomy (NCBI): domain Eukaryota; kingdom Metazoa; phylum Mollusca; class Bivalvia; order Cardiida; family Solecurtidae; genus Azorinus; species Azorinus chamasolen. The sequence goes on from OY755244.1 coordinate 41,707,914, forward strand.
AACAATGCCTGGGAAGAAAGATACAAAAACTTAAACTAAGAAACGAATTTCAACAGACTACTTGCACAATTTACACGATAATAAATTCTGAAGGGTGATGATCCCCCGAAAGCAAAAATTGCAACACAAAAAGAGAAAATTGCAGACTCGGTTTTATTGAGTCTGTTCATGAGCAGTAATTGAATGTGCAACACTGCTCACGCCCCCTAGCACCGGCTTAAGCGGTATTCAATTTTCAGAACAAGAAGTACTGAAATTCATGATCTCGAAGGATCAGAAGGTATAACAACACTGAGAATGAAGTACGGGACGACGTTTTACGGTCGCCACACAAGCACTTAACACCTGCTGTTGTGAAGATTATAAATAGTTCAGCAAATCCAGAAGTCAAGATATCACGATTGTCCTTAAGCAGAATGAGTCTAAAACACATAATGTCGGTAAATGTCTGTCACAGAGAAACATGTCTCCGCTCCCGCCATGAAACTATTGTGAATAAGGTAATGCAAGATGTTGCTGGAACTAAGAATTTCTTTGGAAACAATAGTTATGATGAACTTCAAGAGAAATTAAGGCAACTAGAGAAAACAGTCATGACATCTGTTTATGAATGATATCAGAGAAGTTCGAGCTCAAGCGAACAAAATGAAGAATAAGTCCAATCGGATGAGATACCGAACAAATTGGCAGACGGTCATGTTCTTGCCTGGATTGATTTCGCGGGAAATTGTACATGCGCCGCATTAGATGAAGCCCAATTCGCATACTGTACCAGCGAACAGGTAACCTCATACATCAGTGTTGTGTATTTCCCAAAAACGTACAATTAGGCACATAAGAGTGTAGTCGTAATATCAGATCTGAATATTCATAAGGCGGGAAAGTTTGTATCAGTGGTTTGAATATTATTCCAAGTCCACCAGTCTGAATTATGTACATTATCTTACCGATTCACCGACATCACAATATCGAAACAAAAACATTTTCGAGTTCTTAACAAGATACGAATATCTTTTTGGAGTCGGTGCCAGATGGGACTATCTACTCCAGAGAATGGCCATGGCAAAGAGTCGTGCGATGGCCGAAGCGGTAGCGTGAAAAGGTCAGCCGTGAAGCAGGGATCGGTGGTCAATCAGAATTCTAAGGCTTCCGTGCAAGGGCCGCATATCAGTCCCAGCCAAACACATCTGTATCCTACTTTTTGTCACACAAGAAATAAGTACAATGCATCAGCTGAAATAAATAAATGACACAGTTTCTGCGATCAAATAAACATTCAAAGTCCACTCAGCCGTTCCCATTGGTAGACGAAAAGTCGTGAGTTATGTAATTGTAGCAGTTGTGTAGCTGATGTACAGAGATAGAGTTGTTATGGTTGGGTAATATATGCTCTTGCAAAGTCAGTAGTATCATGAAAGGTCAATGACAAAGCACAACATTGTGTAACAGTCCTATTTGTAGCTCTAAAAGAGAAACCCTATACAAATTTAAGGGGAAGTTCCTCAATTCGACGCGTTTCAAAAATGTCTAAAATATACAAAACGCGTTTATTTATGTGCTCAATAGAAGTATATCACAAGACAACCAATCGAATAAACGTTGAAAATGACAACACTTCCATTTGTTTGATATCAAAGACCCCGATGTTATTCGCCGATTTTTCAGTTTTATTCGGGTTTATGTTTAGTTTCGTATCTGTTCGCGCTACTTCGCGTCTCCCCGGTTACTTCAAAGAAAGCTGCTATGTAAAGAATGGAGGGATCGAGTGATCATCGGCAAAACGCGGAAACTTTGAAATGGAAAAGGCCGACAATACTTCGTTGTAGACCAAAATATATAGTATTGATGAAATCGGTTTATTTTGTATCACAGGGTCAGTTTTCGATATAAGTTCAAAATGACAATCTTCATAGTTATAATTGAACATAAGAAATACCAAGTTTTATGATATCATTGAAAATATGCGTTCATTGCTGCTATGTAAAGAATGGACTGATCGCGTGATCATCGGCAAACGCGGAAACTTTGAAATGGAAAAAGGCCGACAATACTTCGTTGTAGACCAAAAGATATAGTATTGATGAAATCGGTTATTTTTACATCACAGGGTCAGTTTTCGATATAAGTTCAAATTGACAATCTTCATAGTTATGATTGAACATAAGAAATACCAAGTTTTATGATATCATTGAAAATATGCGTTCATTGTAGGGACTTCCTCTTTAAGCACTGAGAATAACGATGATTTCGCTCCACAACCTAGTGATAGCATTAGCAGCAAAAATACCATCATGGTGGGCATCGTTGAAATTTGTGCCGCAATATATGAAGATGAATTATTGAATGTTGGCATGGTCACGGAAATAAATGAAATCAAACAAGAAGTTAAGATTAATTTCATGGAAGAAGTGAAATTATTAAACTAATAGAAGAATGTAATGAGTCACAACGGCTACTAAGATGTAACTTCCGTTACTGCTGGTATTAACTTCCGTTTCGAGTCAAAATTGCTTAAGATTTGTCAGTTAGTGTATACTAATTTGGCGCATGAAATCAGTAAAGTAAATGTGTCTTTGTCGTATAAACCTGATAGATGAACTGATATTTTCAGACACAGGTTCACCTGAAAATATATTTCCTCCAACTTTGATTGTTCGCGAATTTTATTTAATATACATGGAAATATTAATTATACGTATGATGGACTAGTATGCTGCCGTGCCATTGCAAATATGTCTAAAATTATGGAATGATAGTTTGTTTTATCATCAAACTATAGAGACTAACTCATTATGAACTTTAAAAAAATAAGTTTAGAATAGTTAACTTCTATTATTACTTTACCTGTTTTGATTCATAGTAATGAAAGAAATACGTTGCCAATATATGCATGGTGTTTGTTCTTAAAAGTACAAAAATGAGTCATGCAGGAAACACCACATACAGAACAAACACTCGCCCGAACAGCAACACAAGGAAAGAGCAAATGTACATAACTATAAAAACAACAAGAGACGCACAAAGACAAAAAACACACACAATAGGGGGAAGATGGAAGCACCGCCTTGGAACGGTCAGTGACAAAAGTCACTGGGGGTTAAACCGGTTTATGGGCGCCCAACCTCACACTTATTCCATCCCCACCCTAAAAGACAAACAGTGTAAATAAACGTATCCCCTCTCCGACTAATCTACAACAAAGTTTACACATCAATATGTATTATATTAACATGTAAGAAGTATCTAGCAATTGAATTGTGTCTTGTTCAGGGGGGGTATTCATTAATGTTTTTTGAAAATATGAATGCTTTTAAAGTAAGACGTATTTTAACATTGTCGGTTTCGGTCATATAATGATTGTTTTCTACACTAGCATGTATCTATACATATATGATTTTTAAATATCACCAAATAATTCATTGTATCACATATTAAAATCGGCAGTGCTATATTTAGATGGTGTATATTACCATTTAACCTCCGTTACTTGCAAAAATCAAGTGGTTTATTTCAATTATAGACAATTCGTTGCTAATAATAGTTCAGGTGCAAATATATAGGATTAGAACGATGAAAGGTTGTATTTAATATAACTGAAATATTATTTAAGTATCGCAACATTGATTTTTTAACTACTTGTCAGGTCAAATGGTCCTCAAATTTTAAGAATGGTTAATCCACTTAAATGTGGCCCTTCATAGTTCAATCGTGGCATATTTCCTTTTTATGACAAATATATCTGCTTATATAGACCCTTCCCTTAGTGTACCAGTTGCAAAATGTTTGGCGCAATTTTGGCTGCTAAATATAAATAAAAACCACAAAAGCTATGTAGCTCTAATTATACGGACAGTGATTACCATAGAGATATGTTTTTATTACAAAAGGCCGCATTTGCAGGGTATCGCCTTGGAACGGTCAAAACGGCTACCGGGGGTGGGGATTAAACCAGGTTTGTGGGTATCCAACCTCACACTTATCTCACCTTCACTCAAGTCAAAATGTAAAGTAAAAGACCCCCTCCAGACAACTTCACAACATTTAAATAACGTATATCTAATAAGCACTAGAACTTTCAACGCCGACATTTTAAAAACAGAGAAGAAGGGGATTCTACATGTATAACTGTTATATTGGAAAGAGATCAAAAGACACCGAAAACATGTACTCGAAGACTAGTCAGAGGCCAGAGCAATTGTTGAGAAGTCATTTGGGGTACGACAGAAATGGCAAAATACACACATCCAACTTCCTTCCTTCGTAATTGGGTTTAAGAAGATGCCATCATAAAGTAGATTGCCTTTACAGACGCTGCACAAGCAAAGAGGGAAGCATAGTGCCCAATTGTAAAGGGATCGATCACCAACCATGTAGTGCTAAGTCATAGACCTGTGTTGTGACTATAACAAAATATGAACATGGATGAACGGTCGTCTGAAACGGAGCCATTCGTTTTATAGCTTTTTATTTCCAAACAGAAGTACTATAATAAATTCTGAAGGGAGGTGATCCCCCGAAAGCAAAAATTGCAACACAAAAAGAGAAAATTGCAGACTCGGGTTTATTGAGTCTGTTCATGAGCAGTAATTGAAAGTGCAACACTGATAACGCACCCTAGCATCGGCTTAAGCGGTATTCAATTTTCAGAACAAGAAGTACTGAAATTCATTATCTCGAAGGATCAGAAGGTATAACAACACTGAGAATGAAGTACGGGGCGACGTTTTACGGCCGCCACACAATTACTTAACACCTGCTGTTGTGAAGATTATAAATTCTAAAGGGAGGTGGTCCCCCTATAAGCCTTGTTACACAAGTATTTTCTCAGGTTTTGAAACATTTGACAAGACATAACAGCGCGCTCGACTATTCTCAGTATTGATAGTATAAAAATGCTTGAAAAATGGGAAATGGACTAAACTGGTGTCCAAAGATACTAGACGCAAGTATTAACAGTCTTAGTAAAATATCTTTAATAGCATTCAAGTTGTTGGATCTCTTTCAAATCTTTAATGAAAAGAAAAACCTAAGTTAAAAAGGGCAATACTTTCTGTTAAAATTTCCGACATAGTTCTGTACGCTTGCCTACAGATGAAGCTTGTGGTAGTGAATAAGTGTTTCAAGTGTCAAAGCTTTATCTCAAAGGATTATGTAAATAAGTGGACTTTAACAGATATTCTTAAAGTGTGAGATCCTTCGGAAGCAAATATAAAATTGCCAAAGGAGAACATTGCAGACTCTGTTTTATTGAGTCTGTTAATGAGTAAATGAATTACAAGTGCAACACTACTCACGCCCCAAATACCGGCTTAAGATCAACACCTTAACCTTAAAAAGGGACATACTTCTGTTATGTACGCTTGCGTACAGATGAGGGTTGTGATGGTGAACAAGTGTGCCAAGTTTGAAATCTTTATTTCAAAGATTAAAGGCAAACAGTGGACTTTAACAAAAACCTTAACCGACACCGACGCCGGGCGAGTAGGGAAGCTCCACTATTCTTCGAATAGTCGAGCTACAAATGGGTTACAGTGGGTCTTTGAACTATGTATTTGAACTATGTATTTGAACTATGTAGTTGAACTATGTATTTGGTTGAAATTGTTTTAATAAGTTACAGTTGGTTCGAGACAAGAATGGAACACGTGAGTGTGAATGTTTCCCCTGTAATATAATAGCGAGGTGAGTAATTGGTATCACCTTTGTTTCATTTTCTCGTAAACTATTCTCACTTAGGGACGCATTTTGACGCTGTGCAAACATAGCAGATCCAAATCAGACCAGAGTCTGCTCTGCTTGCTAATGGTATTTGATGAGTTGGTTTTTTACAGTTCTTTCTTTGGAAGAGCTTCCTGGCTATGTTTCATTATAAAGGTTTGTCAATGGTTGTTTGCAGGTTCATGAAATCTTGATTAATGTTCAAGTGTTAATGGTTAAGTAGTTCAACGCCATTAGATTGGTTTCATGTATCAGTAGGAAGAACATTCCTTTATTGAATTGCTGAGAAAAACATGAATTATAGAGTATGACAGACCATAAATGTCAGTCAAGCGCCTTAACCCATTACTTCATAGGCTATTTGTATAAATCTACCGAAAAGGAGCATTGACTAGAGAAAAGTAATTTTTCGATTTTTGTAGTTTGAAACAGTTGTGATAAATAAAGCATTTGCTCGTATAGGAGCAAATGCTATATGTATCACAATGGTTTCAACAGGTGACTTTTGCAGAGGCGTCAAAAGGTGTCAATATGAGGGAATTGGTTAAATTATATCTAAAACCGAACAAATAATCGGAAGGACGAGTGATTAAATGCGGTGTAACGTAACCCGATGTATCATTTTGTATAACAAAATTATTTCACGTTACAATCTTCTTCTAATTTCAGCAATTCCCATCTTGTTTCTATGTGGCTTTGCCTGCTTGACTTTACTACTTTTCCATTTATTCTATGATACCAGTTGCTTGTAGCTATAATGACAAAGGATAAAGAACTTATAATTCACAATTTGAACAATTATTCAAAAGCATATCTGCACATTCTTATAATGGTCATTTGAAACACAATTTTATAGTTTCGAGGGATTTTCCGTCAAGTACATATCGCAAAATGAATGGTCCTAATTTAAAGGTTTGTTACGACGCATTTTCAAAGAGTTGTGCAGTTTATGAAAAACAAATTGGTTTTATTATGCGTTGTACAATCGGACCATCTTAACCCTTCGCTTGCTATTCACGTCAATATACCTACCTGTAAATAGTAAAGACCCAGATGAGACAGCTACTGCAGGAGCTGTCTCATCAGGGTCTGCACTATTTACAAGTTGATTGTGCAACCAGTGCACTCCACAGCATTGATTGCACAGCGATATACTTGTACACAGTGAAGATATATGTAATTATACAACAGGGCGTGGGTAAAGAAGGAGAAATGTATTTTAAAATTCAGCAAGAGAAGGGTTAAAAAGTTTCATTCATAGCATCAGTAGTAGTTCTATCAAATATTGTACAGGTACAAGATGACCATGGTACTAGAATCATTCAGATCTTGTATTTAAAGCAGTCCTAGCAATAGCGACAGTTGCAATATAATAATAACAGTAGTATAGCAGAACAGCAGAAAATGTATCCCACTATCCGGCTTAAGCAGATTGATATGTCTGCAATGGAAGTAGCTAACAGTGTTTGGTGTCGTATGTCTTAAGCAACACACTTCAATACATTGTTGCAACTCGACGTCTCGTCAAGATTCAATCTGTCTGCAAATGCGAGTCAATAGTTTGTAGTTCACCTGGACTATGCACGGCTGAGTTTTTTGAAGACTTTCATGTCTGGTGTCCATCGTTCGTCGTCTGTTGATCGTCGTTCATCGTGTGTTAACAATAGTGTTTACACTATAGAGTCCACAGTTTTGACCCAATCTTCCTTAGACTTGATCAGGATGTTTGTCTTAAAAATGATTCGATCGAGTTCGGTCATGGGTGGGATGGGGTCAAAACGTGGGTCACTATGTCATTTTTTAGTAAAATTTTATTTACACTGTAGAGGCTGCAATATTGTCCTAATCGTTCTCATACTTGCTCAGAATATCTCAATGATGATTCGAACCAGTTTCATCATGGGTGGTGTGGGGTCAAAAGGTAGGTCACTAAGTCAAAATTTAGTTCAATCTTGTTTGCACTCTAGAGGCTGCAATTTTGACCCACTCTTTCTCAAACTTGCTCAGAATGTTTTTCTTAATAATAATTCGAACGAGTTTGGTCATGGGCGGTGTGGGCTCAAAAAGTAGGTCACTAGGTCATTTTTAAATTTTTTGTTTACACTCTAGAAGCTGCAATTTTGACCCAATCTGTCCCATACATACTCAGAATGTTTGCCTTTATAATGATTCTAACGAGTTTGATCATGTATGTGGTAGGGTCCAAAGTAGGTCACTCGGTCAAATCTTAGTTGCACTCTAGAGGCTGCAATTTTGACCCAATATGTCCAACACTTGCTAAGAATGTTTGTCTTGATAATATCTCGACTTAGTTCGATCATGGTAGGTGGGGATGTGTTCAAAAAGTAGGTCACTAGGTCAAATCTTTTCAAAACATTTTCAAATTCTGACGGGTGGTGATAACCTTGTTTACACTCTAGAGGCTATAATTTGGAACCAGTCTTTCTCAATCTTGCTAAAATGTTTGTCTTGATAATATCATGACTGAGTTTAATTATGGGTGGAGTGGGGTCAAAAAGTAGATCACTTGATCAATTCTTAATAAAGTCTTGCTTACAATCTAGAGGTTGCAATTTTAACCCGATCTTTTTTAACTTGCTCAGAATTTTTATATTGATATTATCTCCACTGAGTTTGAACGAGGTGGGATCGAGGTTTGAAAGTAGCCCACTATGTCAAATCTTTGAAAAAAAAGTTTACACTCTAGTGGCTATAATTTGAACACATTCTTTCTTACAATTTCTCAGAATGTTCGTTTTGATGATACATCGACTATATTTGGTCATTGGTGGAGTGAGGTCAAAAAGTAGGTCACTAGTTCAACCATTAGTAAAATCGTGTTTATACTCTAGAAGTTGTCACACTGACTCAGAATGTTTTTCTTGATAATATCTTGAATGAGTTCAGTCATGAGTGGGATGGTGTAAAAAAGTAGGTCACTAGGTCAAAACTTAATAAGGTTTGTTTACACTCTAGAGGATGCAATTTTGACCCAATATTTCACGGACTTGTTCAGAATGTTTTTCCTGATTTCAGCTGGGCTGAGTTCGAACATGTGTCGGATACCATTAAAAAGTAGGTCACTTACGAGTCAAATCTTAAAACAAGCTTTTAACATTCTACTGGCTGCAATTTTATTACAATCATTAATCTTGTTTACACTGTAGAGGTTACAATTTTGACCCAATCTTTCTCAAGCGTGTTCATAATGTTTACTTGATGTCAGCTGGACTGAGTTCGAACACGTGTGGTATATTGTCAAAAAATAGGTCACTAGGTCAAATCTTAGAACAAGCTTGTTAACTCTACAGGCTGCAATTTAGTCATAGTCTTTGTAAAATTTACTCAGAGTATTCGTCTTGAAAATACCTTAACCGAGTTCGACTTTGGGTGGCGTGGGTTAAAATGTAGGTCACTAGGTCAAACCTTAGTTAAAGCTTGAGTATACTCTAGAGGCTGCAAGTTTGGCCAAATATTGTTCAAAGTTTCTCAGAATAGTTGTCTTGATAATATCTCGAATAATCTCAATCATGGGTGGATCCTTAAATTGTAATAATGTTTGTTATGATTATTTCGATGGAGATTGATCTTTGGTCGAATGGGGACAAAAATATTCCACTTTCTCACACCAGCTTCAATAACCCACCATTCCATTCATTTATTTAACAAATGAGTTTTAAACAGCATGCGGTTGCTTGATGCAGGGCAAAAGTAATGAATTACTTTTACACTGTATTAAGCTACCATCTGCCTAACAGAGCGACAATTAGACCACCTTTTGATGGCCGCTAAATACAGGTTGTACTCTACACTGTTTGTTATCAAGGCTAGTGTAGACCTAGATATTTAGTAGAAGAGGAGTCGGTAGTGTAATTCATTATAAGCAGTTAACGTTTTGTTCGATTGCAAGAGTTGTAGATAAAATGAGTGTTTAACAATTGTATACTTTATTTTTACATGTCCCCCACCAAACCCTATGTTGCAGCTGCTTATTAGAACCATTCGATAATCAGTACCTACCTGTAAGCTCGGGTTGGCTGAGAAATAAGAGATGCTGATAGTTCACTGTACATCATATCTACAGCATTAAGCATATTGCTTTAGCAATATTTCAACATTACAATGTATTTACGCAACATCACAACAACTGTTTTATCACATCTATGATAACTATATCTATCACTCCGAAGTCTTCTAACCAAGACTCAGTATTCTTTTTTGTGAGAAACACTCGTGTACAGTGATTCGATACCGATCAAACGTAATGTAAAGATGAATTTGGTGGCCACTTGGAAACATATCACACAGCTTAAGGGTAAAAGTGGGACTTCTGCTATTACCGTACTACAACTGACATTATTTCTACCACTGCTTCCAATGCATAGTGACATTTAGTCCACTTGTACAGGAAGCAGATCTACTAGTTCTACTACAGTTTTGCTGTTATAAACGAATATTTATTTTTGTTCATAATGCATCAAAATGGCCAATAATAAGGCATTCGGATTTGTTTCTTAATGCGTTAAGATGGCCCGATTGTACACCCCATTAACTAAAAAGTATGCACTTTGAAAATGTTTTTAACTGCACAAGTTGTTCAAAATGCGCTGTTACAAAGGTCTATAAAATAAGTAATAAACCCCCTCTAAACCAGACGTTAATTTTAGTATAGATATCAGCATTGGAGGTATGTGACAGCTTAATGTAGGGTTAAGTACTCACATTGCATCAAGCAGCCACTATATCAAGCAGCCACAAACCTTACAGTATATTAATTCTGCTGTATTGGAATTCCAGTTTAGAGGAATTCTACTGTACCGACAAGAATCATTCGAGTCTTGTATTGTTCAAGGGTTCATTGTATTGTCAGATCACATGAGATGCGTAACGTCCATTATGATCAAATAATACATAACCAAAATAATTGATACGGGGTCATAATTAATTTTCTAACTTCCCTTTTATTTTATATATTTAAGTAAAGAAATGATCGATATGTACTTATAGTGACACTTTATATGTCCCTGTTAAAGACGCTTTTTGACGCTTACCTTTGCTATCCGAGTAGTCCCAAATCAGATGAATAATTATGGATAAAGACATTATATCTTACATAAATATTCATCAAGCATAGCGGGCGAACATCAGTATTATTATATACAGAAGTACTAAACATTTAAACCGCTCCTATTACTTGATATGCCGCGAAATAAGGCATCCGCGTCGCATGTAGCCTTTAACGCCGTACTTACATAAAACAAGGAGTGTCATAAAAACAGTGGCTGTCCATCCTATATTAGCCTGTATTAATCAACTATAGTCATATGTTAAATAGGGAATATTACACGAAGTGACGATATGCAGGGTTGTATCCGCGGCTCGTGAACATACCACGGCCAAACAACCACTCATGTGATACAACCCTGCATATCGTCACTTCGTGTAATACAGTAAAAACCCTCTATAACGGCCACTGAATTACATCAAGTATTTTGTGTCAGAGGCAGGTGGCTGCTTAAAGCAAGGTGAAAGTAAAACAGAACGCTCCTATAGGAGCGTTCTGTTTTACGTTCACCTTGCTTTAAGCAACCACCTGTCCTAAATACCAACTAAGTAATACAATTTGGTGACGTTATAGAGAGGTTTTACTGTATTACATTTATTACATACCAGTTTTAATAAAAGAACACAAACGAAAATCAATACTCTAACTCCTTTTAATCAGAATCAGAAAAAAATAGACGCGTCTCCGGTGCGTCACGGAAATTATGGCTATTACTGAGCGAAAGTAGTCCCACTTTTTGACGTGAAAATACGGATCTTGTCTTGCACGCTCGTGCAATACGGAACATTTATCTGAGAGATTCTATTGCATGATCGAATAGATTCTTATTTTACTGCAGAAACTGACAGGTATATAATTAATCAGTATACAAGGATGACACAATGAGAAAGTGTGTATTAATGTAACCGAATGTTCTGAAATAGAAACACATTTTGTTCATTAGTCCGCCTTCGAGGTTATTTTGACAAGAGCGGAGCATTCCCTTGTACTAGTATCTATGTTTAGTGAATACTTTCTAATGAATGCTTCCATTACGTTATTTGTTGTTGAGGTATCATTTAACCAGCTAGCATACCGTTTAACCATTAGAATGCTGGAACAGAGTGTATAAGATAGTTTCAAAGAGTATAGAACCGACCAAAGCGCTTCTGAAAAAGCCTTTGGATCATAGTCTGCACTTTTTGTAATAAACAATCATTTTCGTCAGTGGTACAGTTTGATACACGTTCGTGTTTAGTTCATACTGAGCAGATAGAAGCCAGTTTAAATTACTCAGCGGAATAAAGGTTTCCTTCATATAAACGCCATGTCATGCATATGCAAACAGAGTAAACCCAGATCAAGATCTGCCCATTTTTCCTTTGATATGATATAAATCTCATTCTGCAGTTTTTGTCAAAGCAAACCATTCTCTTGAACATTTCACTTTACAATATTTCTGTCATCAGCTAATAAATATTCATGATATCATTATTTCTGACATGAACATTGAACAGATAAAGGACTCAGGTAAAACATCAAGGTTACTGTTACGGTAAAACCTCTCTATAACGACCACTAATTTGTTTTATTAATTTGACATTTAAGGCAGATTGCCGATTAAAGCAAGGTGAAAGTAAAACAAAACGTTCCTATAGGAGCCTTCTATTTTACTTTCACATTGCTTTAAGCAGCCACCTGCCTTTAACACAAAATACATGATGTAATTTAGTGGCCTTTAGTGGTTTTACTGTATCTTTTCATTAAGTGTTAAAATGACATTGGTGTAAAATTCCGAAAGTGAAGAAAAATTTACGGATATAGAATAATAGAGACTATAACTACGATTTCTTAAATGTTCGAAAGACTCGTACTGTTAAAGCTATCTAAGAGATCTGTTCAAACGCTGTACACTATAGAGAAAATTGAATGAATAGGGATTTGGTCACTATGACCCTGTAAAACTCACGAAAACATTATGATAATGTAATCGGTGAAGATGGTAACAAGGGTGTGGATATATCTCATTTATAGCTTTACATCATAATTAATCAGTTTTCTTCTTACACGTGCACGCGAAATATATTGTATACACATTATATTTTGAAAAGGTATTTACACGAAAAGTCTCAGTACGTGACTGTGACACAAACAATGCAGGGTCTACAGACCTCCCCAGGGTCTGAATCTGTAAACAATCCCGCTTTTGGGGCGCTAAATATGGGCTGAATGCATTTTTGGAATTGAAAAAAAATGAATCTGATCGCATTATAGTTTACATATACATGTATACTGCAATAACCATTTGGTTTCGTCTCATTGGTCACTGTTTTGAATCAGATCCCTTTCATGTCCTTGATTTTCGAGGAGATGTAATTCCGGGATACATTTAAGTACTTATACATACAGCTGTATGTGTGTTGCTAGCCAGATAACTGGCCATGTATACAATGTTTCAGCTTGCTTATTTCTTTGCATGCCGATTGTACAGCGATTTCAATTTTCTATGCACACCATAATCTTATTTATTGAACAATTTGCACGCCTTGTATAATAGGCTCCCTTTCAAGCATGCTGTTATCTTTTCCAATGGGATTTGTCTCAAAACCAAAACAAAATCAATTAGAGAGGAAACTGATATGTGTTGTTTTTAATCAGATTTCTGTGGTCATTAACCCGTTCAACGCTGAAATTTCAACTTGAAAGTTCTTAAAATTCTAGCTTACCTGGAATGTTCAGGGAAAGTGTAACATGGCAAACAGCGTAGAACCTAATGGGAGAGCTCTTCTAGGGTCCCTCTCATCTGACTCTACACTGTTTGCAAAGGACATTAGCAACTCGTTTTCTTGCACTCAAATCCCTAATATAAACGATTTTTCACGCATTTGCAAACATAGTAAACCCAGATTAGACGGCTCCTATAAAATCCCTCTGATCAGCGTCTGCGCTGCTTTCTTATGAAATTATAGATCTGAACATACGATTCTACAAATACCATAATTCTTGTTTAGATATGCCATAATAAAATTTCTCTTATTAATATCCATTATGTCATACTTCTTACAGGGAAATTGCGTTATACCACTTTTAATTGTATATGTTACTGTATAATGATAATTTATCGGGGTTGACTGCAAACTGTCGTATCTGTAATCTACGGGGCGAATTCAGAGACCAAGTTACCCAGAGACCAAGTTACCCAGAGACCAAGTTACCCGGCGTATCATCAGGATCCAAACTGTTTTGACACTCTGATAATGTTGTGGGTTTTTTTTTCAATAAAAAAGTAAAGAACTATCAACTTCGACAAGTTAGGAAAACGATTAATTCAGATGCTAGTTCCATGATATCCGTGTTAAACATTAATACACTGTAGCTTTATTGTAATGCCATTAACGCTTTCGGTGTCAATTTCTAATTGTCGTCTGCAATCCAATGTTGTTAAATCATATGGTAAAATAAGGAAATGGGTATAAATGCAAATTTCAAATGAGTAAAACACATACATAGAAAAAGCGTTAAGACAAAAAGTGAAGTTCCTGTTCAGACGCCGCCCTGAAAGGATTCAAGGATTTACGCTGTGGACGTCGACATATTTAATCCTTTCTCTTGTGAATATTAATGTAAGTAATAATGGCGTCTTGAATATTTTATTAGCTGATTGTTTTATAATGGCGTTATAAACGGAAATAGTTCAAACTTCAACAAACTTCAGAATAACGGTCCATGCTTATAAAACTTTTAGTTGAGTCTGAGTTCGTTCTCAAGTTTTTGATTGGTCAGATTTGAGCCTTTGGCTCCAATCTGACCAATCAAAAACTTGAGAACTCAAATCTGACCAATCAAAAGCTTGAGAACAAACTTAGACTCAACTAAAAACCCTGATCTACACAATTCCAAACAGAGCAGACCCGGATGTGATTGCTCATATAGGAGCCGTTAGATATAGGTCCACTCTGTGTACAAGCCCAGGTTAATTATGTTGGATTATTAGATCTCAGCTGTGGTATACGGTATTTAAAACGCCTTTTGTACGGATTCCACTTTTGATTCCACTGTTCGTGCTATCAGTGACAATCGCCAGATTGGGGAAACAAGTCATGACCACTCTCAGAAATGTAGACCCAAACTGAAGATCTTCTTATAACATTTAGCCTGTTGTGGGCGGATGAGTGATTACCCATGCAAACAGTTTGGACCCAGATAAGACGCAGAGTAACTCGGCGTCTCATCATGATCCAAACAGTTTCAGTTACTGATAGCATTTTGGTAGACTAGCTGATTATAGCGAATCTTGAAAGTGTAGTGGGTAAAAAGTTATGTTAAAAAGAATTTGCTCAGCAAGCTCAAGGTTAAAGTTATAAATTGCTATTTGAAGCTACTAGATAAACTGCTACATTTTTTTCATGTAAAACAATGAGCTAGTTTGACTCTTTACTGCATGAATATACATGTAAGAATATAAACATTATGAATATCAATTATTAAGTATTATATAATTAAATATTGATTTTCTGAATTTCAATAATTACATACGTAAAAAGAAACAAATTAATTTTGCCCGGGCCTGAAATAATAGAATCAGATCAATATTATGACATGCGCACACAGAACAGACCTTTATCAGACGTCTGATCTGGGTCTACTCTGTTTGCAAAGCCGATAAAATGCGATATACGGAATAGGTAACAGGGGAGTATAAAGGCTGCACATACTGTCCGTGACTTCATTCCCTAAATTCTTCTATAATAATAGTTTATTGTTTAAAAAAAGAAATTAGGTCGGCGGTTTTTCGAAATATTTTAATTAGAGTGAAGGGGATGAATGATGTATATTTAAAATGAACATTTTATCAGCTGTCTTCATATAATGAATTAACGTTGAGATAAGTGAGTGTGTGTTAACTGCTAACATGCATGAACCGAGTATAGAAGACCTTTGTAGACCTAGATCGGTGTAGACATAGACCAGTGTAGATTTAGATCGGTGCAGACCTATATCACTGTAGACCTATATCACTGTAAACCTAGATCAGTGTAGACCTAGATTGGTGTAGACCTAGACCAGTGTAGACCTATATCTGTGTAGACCTATATCACGCTAGACCTATATCACTGTAGACCTAGATCTAATCCTAGACCGGCGTAGACATAAATCGGTGTAGACCTAGACCAGTGTAGACCTAGACCAGTGTAGACCTAGATCAGAGTAGACTAAGATCGGTGTAGACCTAGATCGGTGTAGACCTAGATTAGACCTAGACCAGTGTAGACCTAGATCATGGTAGACCTAGATCAGTGTGGACCTATACCAGTGTAGGCCTAGATCAGTGTAGACCTAGATCAATGTAGACCTCGATCAGTGTAGACCTATATCGGTGTGGACCTAGATCGGTGTATACCTAGATCATTCTAGACCTAGATCATTGTAAACCTAGATCGGTGTAGACCTAGATCGATGTAGACCTAGATCAGTGTAGACCTAGATCAGTGTAGATCTCGATCAGTGTATACCTATATCAGTGTAGACATAGATCAGTGTAGACCTAGATCGGTGTAGACCTAGACCGTTGTAGACCTAGATCAGTGTAGACCTAGATCGGTGTGGACCTAGATCGGTTTAGACCTAGATCAGTGTAGACCTAAATCGTTGTAGACCTAGATCAGTGTAGACCTAGATCAGTGTAGACCTAGACCAGTGTAGACCTAGATCGGTGTAGACCAAGATCGCTGTTGATATAGATCGGTGTATACCTATGTAGCCGGGTAGAGATTATGGTGATACAAGTTACTGTGTGGCTTGGTAGCTCAGTCGGTAGAGTGTTGGCATGGTAAGCCAGAGGCCCTGGGTTCGAGTCCCAGTCGAGTCACAACTTTTTCACCATGTTACACCTAGATCAGTGTAATTCTAGATCAGTGTAGACCTAGTCCAGTGTAGACCTAGATCAGTGTATACCTAGATCAAGGACTCCTGAGGATTTGATCAGGACATGCAAAGTTTGTTCTGAAAATATTTTTTCAGTGATAAATGTTGATACATTTTATTTGTATGTTTAATGATATTCAGAAAGGGTAGGATCCCGTTTGAAATATTCAAGAGGTTAAGGGTTAATAAATGATATATTAAGTAACGATACAATGTGTGGTTTTAGAAATAGAATGAAGACAGACTTTAATTAAATTCAGTTTCCGGGATATTTAGAAGACAAGACAGTGTCTGGTTCACCTTTAATTTATTATAGGCGAATCTGATTATCAAACGGTTTTTACCAAACTTTGACAACAGGGGTCCGGACTGTTTTATGCTTTGACGAATTAAAGACATGCTGTAATGTCAGCGTTTAATCTGAAATAAAAGTTATCTATTTCATTCGAAAAGCACGCAAATGAAATGTTTTAAGTATTAGGAGCATCAAGCACAATAGAGTCTCGCTAATACGACCGCTGAAAGAAATGTACATGTAATTATGGATTTTTAAAACAGGTAAGAGCCAATTGAAAAACAAAAGTATCCAATAAGCTTTCTGCATTACTTTTGCCCTGCACTAAGCAACCACATGTTTTTACAGTAGTTAGTTGTTTTTACAGACACCTATGTCAATAGATATACATGTATATATTTAAAAGTCACCTGTTCAAACCATTGTGATAAATAGAGCATTTGCTCCTATAGGAGCAAATGCTCTATTTATCACAATGGTTTCAAAACAAATCTAGAAATTTCATTTTCTCTGGTTAATGTTCCTTTTCGGTAGATTTATTGAAAGTTGTTGGATCTAAAAATAGCCTATGCGGGGAAAGGGTTAAACTCCAATGAATTGTGAGGTTTACTCTCACGCTTTCAATAAGTAGCAAACTTATTGGTTCCTGATAAGACAGGCTAATTGTATTGGTAAGGTTGTGCTTATCAGGGCAGAGAATAAACGAATGATCCGAATACCATTTTCCCCTCATGAATATCTATGTAAGATATAATGACATCGTGAATATTTATGTGCTGAGTTTTCATAATGCTGAATGAATACATGATTTTGGACTCCGGCAGAAACTGTAGAATCAGATCTATATAATTACATATGCTAACAGAGCAGACCCTGGTCTGACGGTCGATATAGGAGCCGTCTGATTTGGGTCTGCTCTGCTTGCAAAGGCGGGAAAAGCGTTTATATGAAGAAAAAATTAGAGACATTTCGTGGTCAAGCTAAAGCAAGTGTCAACATTATAATCTAAATTATTTGTACATAGTATTAAGGATTGGCCTATGGTTATGAAAGACTTGCCATTAGTTAAAAGACTTGACAGTGTTATTACTGAAAAACTTCTTAAACAGAAATACAGGTATGCCAAGTTTAATAAAAACATTCTCTAAATTCCATTACCGAAATCTCTCACTCATTAAGAGATTAACAAATACAAATGTAATTTAAAGTTGCCCCTGGTAAAAGGCTTTTCGCACCAAACTTCGTAAGATGGTTGGAAACATCCATTTTCAAAATCTGTTTAGAAAACGCATAAGACACTTGGGACATGGTTAGTGATGTTGTTGAAATGCAAAGATATTCAACCTTTAGGTTTTATCCCGCTGTGAAAAGGTAATAGCTGCTCATACTTTAATCTCGTGCAATCTTGACTAAATGTAAACCTGTCTTAACCCTTTCCCTGTTCTATGTTTATTCCAAATTTCAATACCTGCTAAATATTGATGGAAAAATAGTAATAATGAAATATGGAAGGTTGAACATTGTAGCCATTTTAGAAACTAAAGAAACAGATCTTTCAAAATTCATAAGCAAACAGGGCAGACCCTGGTCAGACGGCTCCTATAGGAGCCGTCTGATATGGGTCTACTCTGTTTGCAAATGCGTGAAAACACGTTTATATGAGGGAAAGGGTTAAGCGGTCATTCATTTATTGAACATAGGAGTCTTAAAAGTAAGTGATTACTTCATGCAGCGAAAACGTAATGCTCCATAGGGGCTTTCTGTGTTACTTTTGCCCTGTATTAAGCTGCAACCTGCCTAACGGGCCCACCCTTAGACTTCTTTGAATCTGATGACCGCCTAACATAGTTTCTACTGTATTTCGATTCCGTCTAGGTTTTGGGAAATCATTCACCGTGTTTCAATCAGTTTGGATCGTGGTGAGACGCCGAGTTACACGGCATCCCATCTGGATCCAAGCTGATTGTAAATACGAGTTAAATTACCGATAGATCACACACACATGTTTCTCATTTACAATGATGACAAGCCCGTTGATCCATTTCCAAAATGGAACGGTCTGTCAGTGTGTTTAACTGTATATTCCATTTTATATGAAGATATCATTTTGCGAGAATATTTGGAATGACAGCGCAGGTTCAAAGGGCTCCTCCAAGATTACTCTGATCTTGCTCAACCATATTTAAAAATGCCAATGCACTCAGTATGTTTCTCGCATTAACCCTGTCACCGCCAACGTCGCATAAATGCACCACGACAAATAGAGCAGTCCTAGATAAGACGCCGCCTTTTCACGGTGGCGTCTGATCAAGGACTTCTTTTTAGTCTCAAATTCTATTTCTATATTTGTGCTTTATTCCTTTGAAATTTGCATTTATTTATCTCATTTCCCTATTTTACCGAATTATTTAACAAACTTGGTTTGCAGACGACAATTGGAAATGTTGGTGCCGAAAGGGTTAAAATGTTATTGCGTGAGAACTTGTGTAATATTTCAGTTGAAACAATGACACATGGAGATAAGTTTTTACAGCCAGAATAAAATAGATCGTGCCATCAATTTAATGCAATGTGCATCAGTTGTACATTTGATACAAATCCAGTTTCAATTTAGCCCATCACCTGCTCAGCGCAACCTGATCCATAATAGGCTGGGTCCTAGTAGTGGTTACCGTAGCATCACCCACCCACCCCCCATGACTTTTTTTCATGGGTACCAAATTGTTCGTTGGGGTCCTCAGAACACATTTTGAGCATGACCCCAAAAATAAGTTTGTCCCAGCTATGTTTTATTTAACGGTTTCCATGGTAACCCGAGGTAATTTTCGAAACTACCTTGGTTCAGAAAATGCGCCATAACTTTGTTTTTAGCAGCAATATAAGGACAAAACAAGTACCAAAGTAAAACAGAGACATATAGCTTGAATATGATATATGATTTTATTAATATTCATAAATGCATTCTTATGAATAATAATGAGGAAGTAAAACAAATGTGATTTTTTAGAAAAAAGGAGTTTGTTGTTTAGTCTGAGAGACTTATTAATGCACAGAAATTATTGAATTTAGGTTTAAGTTGTTCGTTGGGGTCATCGGAACACATTTTGAGTATTTCCCTAAATAATTTTGTCCCATCTATGTTTTATTAAACGGTTTCCATGGTAACCCGAGGTAAATTTCAAAACATCATTGGTTCAGAAAATGCGTAATAACTTTGCTTTTAGAGGCAAAATAAGGACAAAACAAGTACCAAAGTAAAGCAGAGACCTGTAGCTTGAATATGATATATAATTTTTATAATATTAATAAATTATTACTTAATGAGGAAGTAAACAAGTCCGCTTTTTTAGAAAAATGAGTTTTTTGTTTAGTCTTAGATGCCTATTAATGCACAAAAATTATTGAATTCAGGTTTAAATTGTTCGTTGGGGTCCTCAGAACACTTTTTTGGAGCATTCCCCCAAAACAATTGTGTCCCAGCTATGTTTTATCAAACGGTTTCCATGGTAACCCGAGGTAAATTTCGAAACTATCTTGATTAAGACAATACTTCATAACTTTGCTTTTAGAGACAATAGAAGGACAAAACAAGAACCAACGTAAAGCAGAGACATATAGCTTGAATACGATATGTAATTCTATTAATACTCATAATGCATTCTTATAATGCATTCTTATGAATATTAATGAGGAAGTAAAAATGCGTTTTTAGTTTGACGAGTTTGTTTTTAGTCTGAGAGGCCTAATAATATACAAATAGTTATTGAATTCAGATTTAAGTGTTTTAATATCAACATACAAATAAAGGAAAACATCTTTGGTTCATGTAATATTTCTAAAAACATGTATATTTAAGCTAATTTGCATATAACGTGCGTAAATGAATAAGCAATTTAACATAAGCCCTATATTTAGCATTGTTTCGAATGTACCATCTTTTCTATTATTTATTTTACGTAAAATACAATGTACCAGATATTGAACAAAAATTGACAAGAGCAGAGGGTAATTACTTTGGGTTCTTGAATATTAATGCATATTTATGAATATTATTGAGATGTAAAATAAACACACTTGAATGAGCTGTTCTTTTTATTTGAGATTATTTTAGTTAACCAGTATAGAGCTTGATACTGACTGAAACAGCGATATTGATGTTCATGTATATAAATATGTAGATAATGAATATGACCAAAATCATGAATATTAATGAGAATGTAAACTGTTGTAAGAAAGTAAGTTTTTCTATTATATTGCAATATACATGTATGTGAACAACACATTTCTTGTAAGAAAATACAGCGGAGGAATTGAGCCTCATGCATGTTTTATGAAGAATATTACTGTTATGGGTGTTTTGCAATGCAATAGAAAATATATAGCATCTCGACTGTAATCATCAGCTTATGTTTACCCATATTAGCCTTGCGTGACTTCTAACTTACTCGCGATGTCTTATGTATTTGGTTGATTATTTACCACAGCATGCCAGAGCAACGCAAGGCTTCTTGCGAGCATTTCGCGACAGGCTGAACAACTCATTAAGTGTGTCTGGCCTGCTGCGGATGCTCCGCGTCAGCTCCCTGTCCAGTTTCATCCCTCTGGACAGGGGAGACGTGGGAGCTTGCTGCCCGACGGAAGAAGTATTCTTCTCTTTGGTCAGCGACCCCTTCGCAACAGACAAATCACTGTCCTCTAAAGCTCAGAAGAAGCCTGCTTCTTCTTTAAAATATCTTTCGTCAACAGCCCCTGTGGTGCAGTCGATTCCCCAGTTGTTAGTTGCAGATCGGCACCCAAATGCTGGCCCGGACGCGGGTTCCCCGTTTACCACTTGAATGGTGCCCTTTGTTCTGGTCCCAGGTACTATTGTTGCCAGGTCCCCCGGTCCGCTTGTTGTATGGAGAGTTTTGCCTGGTCCCGCTGAATCTAGGCCCAGTTATTCGTCACTGGTCCCCGGTGTCCTGGCGTTAGTGCTTCCATTTCATGACGTCCTTTGGACCGGGATGCCGAAGTGGACCGGTAAATCTACCATTCCAATCTTTTCTACAGGACATTCTGTCTCTACACCGCATTACAGTGTTGAAAGTCAACAGGAAGCTGCTCTGGCTAAGTCTAGACGTTCTTGGTCGTCTAGACCCTGCAATTACTCTTCATCTTCTGAGTACACTTCGGACTCCCCAGCCCCCATCCCACCCACGCCGTAGGAGGCGTAAAAACCTTCTTATTCTTCTAATGGGAACCGGCACTCGCACCGCTCTCATCTCAGATCGAGGTCTTACCATTACCCTTGTATGCGAAGACATCGCTCTGCCTCAGATTCGCCGGCTGGTCGCTCTCGCTAGCCGACACTCATTCTGGGAACCAGCAAGCTTCACCATGAGGGAGAATAGTTCTCACGTGAACCCACAGTCCACACTTCTATGTCTGTGGCGGGTCCCACTCTTCCCGGGTGTTGCCATCCATGGCGTTCACCAATGCGGATTCTGAGGGAGAGCAGGAAAACACTTTGTCCATTATGGCTCCTAGGGATGATCCTATTTTTTAAGGGAATCAGACTTTGTGGAAGCCTCTCACTCAGATTTAGACGGGACTTAGTCCTCTTTTTCTTTAGATGATTCTGAACATCAATAGTTTCTATTGAGAATGCGTGTGAAGATTGTTTTAGAATCCTCCCACCCTCTGTCTGTCCTAGACCCCCGAATCATATTCACAGGGGTCCTCTATCCTCTTCCGTGCTAGTGTCAGTCGAAAAAGTGGACCTCCCTAACCTAATTAAGTCTAGGGAGTCTCTTTCTCCTTCCATGGGACTTATTTCCCGTTTGTCTGACCTGGACGAAGATTTTTGTGCCAGCCCGGCAACTGGGTGGATCATGTCCGCTAAACTCTTACGGACAAGGGTTCCCTGGGTATCTCTTAGGCCTCCGGTTTCAAATGAAAATCGACCTGGGATGTTTTATCAGATCCCCTCACTTGATTCCGACAGCCGCAGGGCGGGCATTAGACTCTCTCTCTCTCTCTCTCTCTCTCTCTCTCTCTCTCTCTCTCTCTCTCTCTCTCTCTCTCTCTCTCTCTCTCTCTCTCTCTCTCTCTCTGTCCCTCTCTCTCTCCCCCTCTCTGTCTGTCTGTCTCTCTGTCAGTCTGTCTCTCTGTCTCTCTGTCTCTCTGTCTCTCTCTCTCTCTCTGTCTCTCTGTCTGTCTCTCATTCACTTCTTTAGCACCGGGAGTTGCATCCAACAGATGGGGTTCGCTTCAAACATTGACGTATTATCATTGACGTACGTATTATTATCGATACAGGTGACAGCTTAATGCATGGTGAAAGCTTAATGCATGGTGAAAGTCATGCAGAAAGCTCCTAGTGGAGCTTTCTGTATGACTTTCACCATGCATTAAGAAGTCACCTGCCTAAAAGGGTCTAAATGCTTCTATAAAGAAAATTCGAATAATCGAGATTTTACTGTATACTCAAAATAATAAATACTATGCTCATAGAAAATTGCTTATTCCTATACGCACATTATATGCAAATTAGCTGAAATACGCATGCTTTATAGAAGTATTACCTGAAACAAAGATGGTTTATTTTCCTTGTATGATCACATGAAAACATTCAAACACGAATTCAATAACTCTTGTTTATTAATAGGCATCTCAGACTAAACAATAAACTCCTTTTTTCTAAACAAAAATCGGATTGTTTTACTTCCTCATTAATATTCATAAGAATACATTTATGAAAATTAGTTAAATTACATATCATATTCAAGTTATATGTCTTTGCTTTATTCAGGTTCGTGTTTTGTCCTTCTTTTGCCTCTAAAAGCAAAGTTATGACGCATTTGTTTAACCATGGATGTTTCGAAATTTACCTCGGGTTACCATGGAAACCGTTAAAAACATAGCTTGGACACAATTATTTTGGGGAATGCTCAAGTGGTGTTCTGCGGACCCCAACGAACAATTTAAACCTGAATTCAATACTTTTTGTGCATTAATAGGCCTCTAAGACTAAACAAAAAAATCATTTTTATAAAAAAGCGGATTTTTATACTTCCTCATTAATATTCATAAGCAATCATATATGAATATTATTAAAATTATATATCATAATCAAGTTATATGTCTCTGTTTTACTTAGATTTTTGTGTTGTCCTTTTATTGCCTCTAAAAGCAAAGTTATTATGCATTTTCTGAACCAATGATGTTTCGAAATTTACCTCCTCGGGTTACCATGGAAACCATTCAATAAAACATAGATAGGACAAAATTACTTTGGGGGAATGCTCAAAATGTGCTCTGATGACCCCAACAAACAATTTAAACCTGAATTCAATAATGTATGTGCTTTAATAAGCCTATCAGACTAAACAACAAGCTCCTTTTTCTAAAAAACGCATTTTTTACATTCTCATGAATATTCATAAGAATGCATTTATGAATATTAATTAAATCATATATCATATTCAAGCTATATGTCTCTGCTTTACTTTGGTACTTGTTTTGTCCTTCTATTACCTGTAAAAGCAAAGTTATTACGCATTTTCTGAACCAAGGATGTTTCGGAATTTACCTCGGGTTACCATGGAAACCGTTTAATAAAACACAGATGGGACAAAATTATTTGGGGAAATACTCAAAATGTGTTCTGAGGACTCCAACAAACAACTTAAACCTAAATTCAATAATTTCTGTGCATTAATAAGCCTCTCAGACTAAACAACAAACTCCTTTTTTCTAAAAAATCACACTTTTTACTTCCTCATTAATATTCATAAGAATGCATTTTTGAATATTAATAAAAATCATACATAATATTCAAGCTATATGTCTCTGCTTTACTTTGGTACTTGTTTTGTCCTTCTATTGCTTCTAAAAACAAAGTTATGGCGCATTTTCTGAACCAAGGTAGTTTCGAAAATTACCTCGGGTTACCATGGAAACCGTTAAATAAAACATAGCTGGGACAAACTTATTTTTGGGGTCATGCTCTAAATGTGTTCTGAGGACCCCAACGAACAATTTGGTACCCATGAAAAAAGTCTAGGGGGATGCTACGGTAACCACTACTAGGACCCAGCCTATAATTGTAAACAGCGTGGATCCAGAAGAGACGCCGAATAACTCCAATTCTCATCTGGGTCCCAGTTAGAAGTTTATTAAAGCTTTATAATTACTGAAATAAGTGAAAATAGTAACGGTTAACGACTACATAAGTTTAGTCGTCTTTACAAGTAACGTTTCTTGTAATTTGTGTTTTATTGTTTGCTAATAAACAAAGCATCATGGATTTGCCGACATAGTGTACAAATAGTTTCAAATATATCATAGCAGACGAGAACCTTCAATGTTAAGCCAGTTTCAATCAGACATCAGACACAGATCGGTACATAGGTAAACCACGTGATCAAAGATAATGTAGACCTTGTAATGATCGAACTACCGAGGACGGAAAAGGAGCATTTATTAGGGAAAAGGAAAAATGAAATGGTGTAGTTATGAAACCATTGTGATAAATACTTATCACAATGGTTTTGAAAAGTGACTTTTACAGAGGCGTGATAATGCGTCATTGTGAGAGAATGGATTAAGCGACCATCAAAAAGGGGTGAATTTATGCGTGTGTAAGGCAGGTGGTAACTTAATGCAGGTCAAACGTAATGCAGAAAGCTCTATAGCTTTCTGCATTACTTTTGCCCCGCACTAATCAACCGACTGATTTTAAGCCTACCATGTTCAATAAATGAATGACCGCTTAGGATTGTACACAATTAAATAGAATAAATTTGTTTAACAGTGTGGATGCTTCAAACGATGACTGGATCGGGTGCTTAAATAGTTGAACATTATACATTTAATAGGGTTGTTTTATATGCACATGCCACAGTATTAAACTAAGCACTTACTTATGTTTCAAATAAATAGTGTTCCATACACCATAAGATGGAGAAGTTTGGTCAAGCTGCGTAAATACTTTACAATTTTGAGTTAACAGGCCTGAATTTCGAAGCCCAATTATCGCTAGTTATTCTAGAATGTGTTGCATAGCGTTTATTAAATTGTTTCCACGGGCGACCTAGGCAAACGATCAATGGTTTATTGTCAAATCCTAGTTATAAGATATAATTAGGTTAAGCCTTAACCAAATGTGAAAAAAATAAGTCTGCCAAAATTAGGATCTAGTGCAATTTTGACTACCTCTTATTTGATCAAGATTTTGAGAAAATATTGGCTGAGTGTCAAACAGCATTTGATCCTGATAAGATGCCAAGTCACTCTGCGTCTCATCTGCATCCAAACTGTTTACAAATGCACGTCAAGTCACGGATAAGGGGATACGTTAAATCCTTCCCCAAGGTGTTGTTCCAGGCGAAGTTCAAAATCCTGTATAATTAGATCACAGTTCCACCTTCGTATAATTACCATCATTTTGTTTTAAAGAAACAATGAGAATTTTTATATTGAAATATCCAATACGATTTGGTGAAGGGTGTGCTAAAATATTGCGGAAATGGCTCCTTTTAGATGAAGGTTTCAAACAGTGCGGTTTACACCCAACTATTCGGTAAGTTACTAGTATGGCTTAGTTATATTTATTAGTTATATACAGTAAAACCTCTCCATAACGGCCACTAATTATTTTGTATTAAAGACAGGTGGCCGCTTAAAGCAAGGTGAAAGTAAAACAGGAGCGTATAGGACCGTTCTGTTTTACTTTCACCTTGATTTAAGCGGCCACCTGCCGTAAATACCAACTAACACAATTTAGTGGCCGTTATAGAGAGGTTTTACTGTATAAGCCTCACTACACCAAATACGCAAATCAGTATCATTATCTGTCTCTATGCTTAGCCCAGTCCCCCATATGGACGCCTTTTGCCGCCTCTGTAAATGTCAACTTTTGAAACCATTGTGATAAATAGAGCATTTGTTCCATAGCAGTTCGAGACCGAGATCGTTCTCAAGTATCTCATTGTTCAGATTGTAGCAACGTTAATGTCGTACCGAGGCTGAATGTCACTCTTTATTATGTCGCAAGGCTGACGCTAAATGTAGGAACCAACGCTTAATGTCGCAAAACCCCCAGACGTTATATGACGCATCGGTAACGCCAAATGTCGCAACATATTGTACTACCGCTATATGTAGCAACATCAACTCCTTTATAAGTACTATTTTGTATCTAGTATTACATGTACAATCCTAGTTTAAGTTCCTAACGAATCCCGGAAAAGCGATACAGGGTTTACCGGGAATGAACCGGTTACCACCGTAAAGACCCGGTTTGAGATGTCGGTGTATCCCGGCGTAAAAACGTAGAGTTTATCATAACCCATATACAACACAGCTGCCAGGCCCGTGGCAGATTTTTTTCGTGTTCGGATTAAGTAAAGGGTCGTTTGCAGAAGTATATGAAGCGAGATGGTTTTGATTCAGTTTTATCAACACGTTTAGAAAGATTTGTGACTTTTAATAAATATTCAAACTATGAACAGTTGTTTTGTGATTATTACTTCAAATTTTAACAGTTGCTTTTTATCTTCTCATAGAGCATAAAACGTGATCAGATACCTCATCGTAGACGTAAAGTCTGACATACAGAGGTTCAGATAATATTCATAAATTAAAATATTTCAATGAATAACTCCTTTATTTCTCCGCCAAAACCTATGTTATGACTGCTCTTTAGATAATATACTCGAAGAAAAATAACAATCTTAGTACTTGAGTACGCACGTTTGCTCTGGACGTAGGTCTAAACAGTTTCAAGTTCAAGAATTCATCTTTTCAAAGATAGCGTTTCGTGAATACTTAAACCCTTCTCTTGCTGAATTTTAAAATACAATTCTCCTTCTTTACCCATGCCCTGTTGTATAATTACATATATCTTCACTGTGTACAAGTATTTCGCTGTGCAATCGCTGCTGTGGAGTGCGCTGAACGCACAATCAACTTGTAAATAAGGCAGACCCTGATGAGACAGCTCCTGCAGGAGCTGTCTCATCTTGGTCTTCACTATTTACAGGTAGGTATATTGACGTGGATAGCAAGCGAAGGGTTAATGAATACATGTCTTGTTGAAGCATTGCAGGGACACGTAGGGCTGCATCAATCGGTTATTATGCCTCCCACCACATAGTGATATGGGAGACCTATTGATTTACTCCTGTCTGTCTGTCTGTCCGTCCGTCCGTCCGTTTGTCCGTCTGTCACAAAATCTTGTCCGCTCTCTAATTATAAAAGTTTCTCATCCAATCTTCACCAAACCTGATATAAATGTTTATGGCTATAATATGTAGGCCAAGTTCAATATCTAGCAATATTGAACTAGGCATTTTAGAGTCGTGGCCCTTGAATAATACAAAATTGGCCTTTTTAGCCTTGTCCACTCTCTAAGTCATCAAGTTCTCATCTGATCATTACCGAACCTTATGAACATGTATATGGTTATAAAATCTAAGCCAATTTGAATAAATAGCAATATTGGAACATATACGTCAGAGCTACGACCTTTCAATTGTTGAAAACTGGGCTTTTTAGCTGTCTGCTCTCTAACTCAAAACGCCCTCACCCAGTCTCCAACAAACTTCATGAAAATGGTATAGGCCATAATGTCCTGGTCAAGTTTAATAACCAGCAAGATTACACCAGGCACTTTGGAGTTATAGTCTTTGAATTTTTAAAAATTGCCTTGTTTTAGTATTGTCTGTTCAACTCAACGATTTTCTGTCTGACCTTGTACAAACTTTCATGAAAATCTTTACAGGAATAAACTATTGATCAAGATGGATAGGCAGCTACATTTCTCGAAGCATGTCAAGATTATGCCCCTTGAAACTAATAAGAAATGCCTGTTTTAGCTCCCTAACTCAAAAAGTTTTCTTCAGATCTTCACCCAATATACTGAAAATATTATTTGTGAGTTCATTGTAAAGCAAATGATATAAAACATCCTAAAATTCCACAAAAATAATCCTTGGAAAGCATTCAATCATTTTTGAGACAGGAGCAGGTGGGAGACATAATGATGTTTTTTCCTAAAAACAAGCTCTGGTTTGTTTTTATAGTTCTTACATGTATATAAAATGTTAATGTTCAATCCCTGGTAGTGTAAACCTTTACCTGTTCAATATTTATGTAAGCAATGATGACATCATACATACTTTAACCCTTCGCTTGCTGTTCACGTCAATATACCTACCTGTAAATAGTGAAGACCCAGATCAGGGTCTGCACTATTTACAAATTGATTGTGCAACCAGTGCACTCCACAGCAGTGATTGCACAGCAAAATACTTGTACACAGTGAAGATATATGTAATTATACAACATGGCATGGGTAAAGAAGGAGAAATGTATTTTAAAATTCAGCAAGCGAAGGGTTAAATACTTGTAAAGTGTTATAATGGCATATCGAGGCATATAATGGCATATCGAGGGCTTGGTGCAAAACTATTCTAACTCCTTCACTTTGTGAAGGAGTTAAAATAGTATTGCACCAAGCCCTCGATATGTGCACATAAATGTTTGTGAGTGAAATCTGTTATAACTTCATACGAAAACGGAGCAGACCCTGACCAGATGTCTCATATAGGATCCATCTGATCTGGGTCTACTCTGTTTGCAAAGGCGTGAAAATGCGTTTATATGAGGGAAAGGGTAAAGCAGAATATTCCAGCGTATTTTGTAGTTAATGTCAATAAACAGAATTAAATAATGAAATCGTTCATAGTTTATGTTTAAGAAATTGGTAGTAATTTAAACAATACGGGGGGACTCAAACATAATCCGTATTATTTCCACATTATTTACAAATAAATGTATAATTTTTCTGTCTGTGGGGAAAACATATTTTTTATAATTTCTTTAATGCATTTAAGATTTAATAACTAAACTTTATTACCACATTAAGTTCTTGTCAGAAGATTTAGACCGACCCTCGGAGGGTCATGGCCGCAGTACACGCAGTAAAACTGTTTAAAAAGCAAGTGCTAAATATGGCGCACTGACGACGTGTCTTATCTAATTCCATACTGAAGGGAGTTTGTAGAAAGATCACTATACTATTATGTTTTTGTTTTATCTACAGACTAAGGGAAAAGTTTAAAATATGACAACGGTAAAACCCCTCTAATGAGACCATGATAAAATGAATTATTCTGGGTCTTGTCTTAACCATTTCTATAAACGTGTTTTCACGCATCTGCAAACAGAGTAAACCCAGATCAGACGTCTCATATAGTAGACGTCTGGTCCGGGTCTGCTCTGTTCGCTCTTTACATACTATAGCTCTGATTCTACAGAGCAAACAAATTCCCTCGAAAAGTTTACATTATAAAAATTGAGCTAATAAATATCCATGTTGTCATTATTTCTTCCATGAATACTGAACAGGGAAAGGGTTAAAGGGGACAAGTGGTAGTCTAATGTATGATGCCAATTATGCAGAAATCCCCCCCCCCCCCCCCCCCACAGGAACTTTCTGCATTACGTTCGTTGTGCATTAAGCAGCCACTTTCTTTTAAAGACATTTTTTCCTTCATAAAATAGTCGATGGAGAGGATTTTTACTGTATATTAAACCTCTTCAGCTAAGTGCGGAAATATTGAGTTCTGCCTATGTAAATATTGCTCATGTTCTTAGCAAAAACATGTTGATCCAAACACATTTGGTGTAGACGCTTCAGGAAGATCCAAACTGGTCGATACGCTTGTGGTTTTGAAAAGATATAAAAGTAATATCCGTGCAAGCCGAAATACAGAATTATTTTGAAATGTCTCACTAAATCTCTAATGATTACATGTAAGCCCTTTGTATGCCTACAAGCTACCTGCTGGTACATTAAAACAGGGTAGACCAAACTTAAGCCGTCGCATTTCTAAAGGTAGTTGACGCTCGCAAATAGTTCATATAAAGTTCTAAACACGACACCGTGGACCAATTACTTATGTACAGATAGCAGAAAGTAAGAAGAAAGTAACGCGTGAAATTATTGGCAACTGAAGTCCTGCTACATGTACACGAAAACAAATATTATAACAGAGGTCCAGATAAGATGTGCAACTTTAAACATGTTCAAGAATAACTTTTTTATTTCTCCACCAAACCCTATGTTGTGACCACGAACGTCTCGCAGAGACGATTCTAAAGAGTGGTTACTACAACATAGGGTTTGGTGGAGAAATGACGATTTTAGAATTTGAGTACGCACTTTATCAGTAGCTCTGTATAATTTATATTTATATATTTTCATCATAACCTACTCTGCTTTGTTGTCTTATAAGTATAACAAGCAATGCACCATCCGATCAAATGTCGTGTATAACTGATCTGAATCTACGTTGTCTCCGAAGTATAAAGGTCGGATTTCAACTCAAGTCATATTAGTCTTTTAGTTACCGGTATATGAACTAATAGAGTAATTTCCTGTCTACTTATAATTAGAGTGACAAACAATTTGGGATTCTAACACGAGCCAGCATGCATCATTCGACACCTCAACTAGATCAAACCTAGATCAATTATATTTACATAATGATGAAACACCAATGGCGCCCTAATGTTGAAAGCAAAATGCATTGTCGTCTGTTATAATCCTCAAACTGATTCAGAAAATACATTAACCCTTTCGCTGCCAAAATCGTCTGCTAACTTTGCCGTCTGCTACAAATTTTCATTCTTTTGATTTTTTTCATTTTTGTTCCAAAAACATAGTAACAGTAACAAACAGTTTGGATCCTGATGAGACGCCGAGTTACTCGGAGTCTCATCTGGATCCAAACTGTTTGCATAGGTAATCACAGATCTGGCATTGGCAGCGAAAGGGTTAAAAGCGTCCTTTAGTTTGAATATTGTAACGCTCGGTGCTTATTCACTCATTTACAATCAGGAACATTTTACGCTTTTGATCAAGTATCGTAACATTTTCCTTAGTTTAAGTGGTTACCTATGCAATCAGTTTGGATCCAGATGAGATGTCACGTAATTGTCTCATCAGGATCCAAACTGTTTGACTTTTTGATCCCAATTCTGCAAAGACAAGAGAGATATCACATGTAGTTTTAAGAATTGAAGTAGACGACAATTGTTGCAGTTAGTAAATTACTTATCGTCAAATACTACAGCGAAACCTCTCTATAACGGCCACTAAATTGTGTTAGTTGGTATTTAAGGGCAGGTGGCTGCTTAAAGCAAGGTGAGAGTAAATAGGAGCGTTCTGTTTTACTTTCACTTTGCTTTAAGCAGCCACCTGCTTTTAACACAAAATACTTGATTAATTTTGGGACCGTTATAGAGAGGTTTTACTGAGTACATAGCAGATAAGGGTTGTTGTGTAACTAAATTTACTGGCTAAAAACGTTTTCTAATACTATAAAAACTCGATAGTTCGAAGTTTTAGTAATGAAAAATTGAGATCGTCTTAGTCAAACCACTGCTTAATGCAGGGTGGAAGTTATGAAGAAAGCTCCTAGAGGAACTTTCTGTGTCACTTTCATACTGCATGAAGCTGCGACCTGTCTTAACACATTATCCTCTAGTGACGCATATTTGCGCATCTATAAAAGTCACTTTATGAAACCATTGTGATAAATAGAGCATTTGCTCCTATAGGAGCAAATGCTCTATTTATCACAATGGTTTCAAACTACAAAATTTTAAAAATTATTTTCCTTTCCTCTAGTTAATGCTCCTTTTCGGTAGATACATACAAAGAGGTTTGGTCAAAAAATAGCCTAGGCGAGAATGAGTTAAAGACCAATACCGATACTTCTTTTAGTGTTCGGGTTATCGGAGGTTTAATGTATTCTTGTCTTTAGTATATCTATTGAAAGGTATCTTAAATTCTGAAAGTATAATATCCTTCTAAAGTAAAGGCAGCAATTCGAAAACCGACAGTAGCAGAATAGGTTTTATTGAGCATTTTCTTATGAGCAGTTATTAAATGTGCAACACTACTCATGCCACTAGCACCGGCTTAAGCAATATTAAATTTTCATAAATGAAAGCATTATAACTGATGGTATGGAAGAACCAGAAAATATAACAACACTGAGAATGAAGTACGGGGCAACTTTTTACGGCCGCCACACAAGCACTCAACTTTATTTCTCCTTAAAGTTTTTCCATTCTTTATCTACTACTTATGTAAACAACGAAACAGTAGAACCCGTCTTAAGCGATCATTCATTTATTCGACATAGGAGTGTTAAAATGATGGTGGGTGCTTAATTCAGGGCAAAAGTAATGCAGAAAGCTCCTATAGGAGATTTTTGCGTTACTTTTGACCTACATTAAACTACCACCTGCCTTAGAGACCCAGAATTATACCTATGTTGATGGTCGCTTAACCCTTCGCTTGCTGAATTTTAAAATACATTTCTCCTTCTTTACCCATGCCCTGTTGTATAATTACATATATCTTCACTGTGTACAAGTATACCGCTTTGCAATCACTGCTGTGGAGTGCACTGGTTGAACAACCAACTTGTAAATAGTGCAGACCCTGATGAGACAGCTCCTGCAGGGTCTTCACTATTTACAGGTAGGTATATTGACGTGAATAGCAAGCGAAGGGTTAAACATGTTCTTCTGTACTATCCTGATAAAGTAAACTCTTTATTCCATGAAAAATGCAAGTAAGAAATAATATATGCGTGAACATTAATTAGCTTAATTCCTATAACGGCACATGAACAAAAACTATTTGGGACATTGTAGAAACTAAAGAACGAGATCTATATACACGTATATCCATAAGCAAGCAGAGCAGACCCTGATCAGAAGGACCTTATCAGAATGGCGGTAAAAAACGTATCTATGCTTAGCTGTGGAGTCAGTGAACTGAAATAGAACATTTTGACAAGTTCACTGCAGCTGTAAAAATATGATTTAGGGGAAATGGAGTTGTTGTTAAATTTTAATGACAATAGTTTTGCCGTAAGACGTTATCCATTAAATTCAGTGACATTTCGATCTGTTAACAATAGCTAATACATGGTGCATGCAAAATATATTGCCAAGAAGAAACAAACAATAGCGAAATAACTATGATAAGAACAATCAATACATGTATATCATCTCTTTGTACATGTATGATCGCAGCTTCTCTTGATGTCATGTATTCTACAACAGACAGTAACAACGATCTGGTGTGTGTGTTCGTGTGTGTATACCGGTATGGGTGTGTTTGTGCGGTGAATATGTTTCGCGTGTATAATGAATGTGTGTTTTTTTGTGTGTTGTGTGTGCGTGCGCGCGTGTGTGCGCGCGTGCGTGTGCGCGCATGTGTGTGTATTGGTTATATTGTTACGCCAATAATGAATTAGTCATACGGAGACGGTATCTACTCGCGGCAGATATGATGTTGCAATTCACTGTATAGACGCATACAAACTCTCCAAAGAATCGAGTACTGCTGGATCATATCTAAGTTTTACTGACACGATTGTATTGGTCATTAGTTTGTCTATATAAACTAATCACTTACATAGCTCTGCAGTCTCTTCCAAGACATGTGTTTATATCCTTTCAAGTCTTTATCTACAATGTAAATACATTCGATTAGCTCCAAAACACACTGTAATTTAGGATAGTTCCAGCTAATGCTAAAACAAGCATAAACATACATCTATTTATATGTTTAAACACAATTATTTGCACTTTAACGCTTCACTCCATAAATACACCTTTTAGTACCTTTGCAAGCAGAGTAGAACCAGATCAGACAGCCCCATTATGAGTCATCTGGTCAGGACATGTGTTGTTTACATATATAATAATGAAAAACATTTCTTGTGTTGATTCGCCATTTAAATAATAATCTGATTAATATTCAAAATTTCATTATGTTTTTAAAAAACTATCCACGGGGTATCGGATTAGCAGGTCTGTGTCGTCCCAATCCATATTAACCCTTTGCTTGCTATTCACGTCAATATACGATCCTGTAAATAGTGAAGACCCAGATGAGACAGCTCCTGCAGGAGCTGCCTCATCAGGGTCTGCAATATTTACAAGTTGATTGTGCAACCAGTGCACTCCACAGCAGTGATTGCACAGCGAAATACTTGTACACAGTGAAGACATGTGTAATTATAGAACAGGACATGGGTAAAGAAGGAGCAATGTGTTTTAAAATTCAGCAAAATAAGGGTAAAGTTCTTCTACAGGAAGTAGTTCAGCCAAGAAAGAAATGGAAAACAATGTCAAATAGCAGACAATGTACATACATTCTAGATAATATATTGAAATAAAATAACCCTTCAAGCGCCAAATGAATTTCATCTTCTAAGATCGCCGACTGCTTCAGGTTTCAAAGTGGCATTTTCTTCGATTTTTTCACAAAAAATAATCAATATCAAACAGTTTTGGTGCGGAGGAGACGCCGAGTTACTCGACATGTCCTGTTAGATCCAAACTGTTTGCAAAAGGTATTCACAGATTTGCCTGTGGTGATACAGTTCAAATACTTTTTAGTCCCTGGGCGATTTTGAAGGATTTCAATTTCAAGCAATACCTTTTACTGTAAAGCGATACCACTTGCTGCTAGTTTTTATTATTATCGCGGGACCATCATACAAGCACCTAGAAAAATTCAAACCACTCAAAAGGTGGTAGAATTATCCTTGCGTTGAATATAGCTGTAAATGAATGTTTACTGTGAACAGACGCATTGTTTCTCAATATCAAATGAATCATTTTAAGATTACTTTAACCTTTAGCCCGCTTAGCAAATTATTTTATACAGATTTTTTACCTAGTAGTACTACATTTTCAAAAATGCAATCAGGGTGTCAAACAGTTTGGATCCTGATGAGACGCTGAGTTACTCGGCGTCTCATCTGGATCCAAACTGTTTGCATAGGTATTCACTCATCCACCCATAGCATGCTAAAGGTTAACCACGTCTAACACTTTTATTAGAATTGTTAATTCAGACGATTTCAAACGACCAAAGTAAATACATATACTAAACACTTAAATGAATATGTTCTGATTATGTTGATGACGTAGTGCGTTATACCATCGAATGTCGCATTTCGCATAAGGGTGATGTTTATTTGATTAATTCACGTAATCGTTTGCAAATTGAGTAAGACTTTATTTTGTCGCTTACAACATTTTACATCTGCTTCAATTATATACATACATTTTTCTTCCATTTCTTTTCGCAAACCTGCTTCAATTATATACATACATTTTTCTTCCATTTCTTTTCGCAAACCAATGTCTGAGTGTCAAATATTTTGGATCCTGATTGAGGCAATAGGCTAGTGTTAAGAACACGAAGCTTGATCTGGTTCTACATTGACTGACATCATTCAAAACACATATTCTGCATGATAACATGTATGCCAAACAGTGTAGAGTCTAAAAGACTTATCTGGATCGAAAACAGATCAAAACTGCAAAGGTTAAAGGTTTTCTGTTCCGGGTTCCTACCGTAGGGTTCCTGTTAGAACCATATTAAAACGTAAGTCCAGTTCGCTTGCCTTGGGTCAGTGGTTCTACAGGGTGTTCTGTAAACGGAACAATGCATTTTGTTCCATATACGAAACAATTCCTCCTCCTTAAGTAAGCTGGAGGTCGCGATGTGACTGCTGTATTTATCATTCAAAAAGATAGTAACAGAGTAGATCGAGATCAGAATTCAAACTTCATCTGTATCTGATCTTTATACAGCTTGTGTCGAACTCATTTTATGATATACTGTGCATGGATAAGGAAACTTCTAGCAAAGTAACAATTACACCTTGAATGCCACCACCTCCATCCATCCCCCATTACATGTACATTTTCGAGATTTAATCAAAATTGCCATTATAAACGAACCATTCACTGGCGTATTCCATTCGCACAGATGATTAACACCGAATTCATTTGTCCAGATTCGTCTTAACAATTGATCGTTTGGCGAGATGATATTGACTGTTACATCTGTGTACCATGCTTAGAGTTTCAAACTGGTGTGTTTCTGCTTGATTGAACCAATCAAGGCGTTCAACAGTCATGTGGCCACATTATGTATCAACATATGAGTCTGTAAAAGCAGGTGGTTGCTTAATACAGGGCAAAGGTCATGCAGAAGCCTCATATGGAAACATTCTGCATAACGCTTGTCCTGTATTAATTTGACCCATTCCCTCATATTGACGACCTTTGACGACTCTGTAAAAGCCACTTTGTGAAACCATTGTGATAAATGGAGCATTTGCTCCTATAGGAGCAAATGCTCTATTTATCACAATGGTTTCAAACTATAAAATTCTAAAGGTTTCCTTTTCTCTAGTTAATGCTCCTTTTCGGTAGATTTATTCAAAGAGGATGTATCTAAAATTAGCCTATGAGGTAATGGGTTAAGCTTTCACATGTTTAGGGAATCCAGAATTATACTTCTTTTGAGTGGTCGTTTTATTTGTATGATGTTATATTTAACCCATTATCATTCATTATACCAATTAATCCCTTCGGACATGACGTATGGAACATACTCATTATTCATGTGAGGAAAACTATGGTGGCATATTTCTACCACCACTTAACCACTTACTTACCATGAAAGTGTCCTGTTGATATCTCACATAAATACTTAACTAATTTGTTTTCATGAATACTGTGATGTCATTTTTCAGATAATTATGTGAAAAGTGGAACCTGGAAAGTTTCATGATAACCAGATAAATATTTTAACACGACTTTTGTCATGATACTGCTTTAAAGTGCTACCGCTGTAATGAAGCCATCTTGTTATTTAACTAGGTATTTATTACGAAAACATATACATGTAATTAACTAGAAACGTTTCACGTTATCACTTATCTAAATATAGAAAATTGCATTCGGGTGACTGCGGCAGTGGCCCATTATGTACAAGGAAATAGTTTCCCGAATATCAACAAACATATACTCAGCAAAATTTCTAATAGGTCACATGATATTTTGACCAAAATATGAAAACCAATCGTTTGTCTGCAAATGTAATATGAATAAAAGGAAGAATAGTTCTTTGCAAAAAGAGTAACCATCGGAAGGTTATGTGTGTGCCAACTTGTATACAGAGTTTAAGAAAAAAATATATTAATTAATTTCAGATATATGTAAGATTAACGGATGACCAATTAGAAAATTTGTTGAGTACATATATTTTTAGATAGTGTTTCAAGTTTTCAAGAAAAGTTTCGCGTTATTCGTGGTATGTAGCGGCAGAATATGGCACTAACATGCCTTTGTGACACGATAAGATAATTATCAGGTTTTGTACAGATATACTGGACGAAGTTCGTGTTTTACCCGATGCCAATGGCTTGACAAAAACACGGACTTCAGAACTAAATCCGGGTTCAATTTCGGCGCCCCCAAATTAGAGTCTGCAGGTCGATATACAGGACGAAGTTCGTGTTTTACCCGATGCCAATGGTTTGGCAAAAACGCGGTTTTCATAATTAAATCCGGTTAAAATTTCAGCGGCCGCGAAAAAAGTCTGTAGTTAGATATACTATACCCGGTTTCAATTTCGGCGGCCCCGAATTAAAGTCCGCAGGTGGATAAACAGTGCGACAGGTTTGACAAAAACACGGATTTCAGAACTAAATCCCGTTAAAAGTTCGACGGCCCGAATTAAAGTCCGCATTTGGATATACTGGACGACGTCAGTGTTTATGTCATTGCCTATTGGTGCAGTCTTCACTAGCAGACTACACTATTTGCCTATTGGAGCAGCAATCTACCCTATTTGCCTATTGCTTTGTCTATTTGAACAGTCTACACTATTTGCCTATTGAACCAGTTTACACTATTTGCCTATTGGACCAGTCTACACTTTTTGCCTAGTGGATCAGTCTACACTATTTGCCTGTTGAACCAGTCTACACTATTTGTCTATTGGACCAGTCTACGATGTTAGTCTACTGGACCAGTCTACACTATTGTCTATTGAACCAGTCTATGCTGCTTGTCTATTGGAGAAGTCTACACTATTTGCCTATCGGGGCAGCAATTAACACTATTTGTCTATCAGATCGGTCTACACTATTTGCCTATTGGACCAGTCTGCAATAATTACATATTTGGATAAATCTGCACTGTTTGTCTATGGGATCAGTCTACATTATTTGCCTATTTAATTAGTATTCACTATTTTGCTTATGTTCCATTTATAGGATTGGGTTAAAACTTCTATTTTTGTCATGAGTATCAATGTGAATGCCGGACTAAAATATGAACCTATTGACACGACACTTGGTGGCAAACAGTATGCGATATATTAGCCAGCTAATAATTCTTTCACCTATATCCCGCTGAACATAATGTCAACTTCTGTATATTTAATTCTAATAGGTTTTGTTTTCGACTCCCTTACATTTTGGCATTTACCGAATTATAAACAAATTCAGTAAAACCCCTCTAATGCGACCACATAATGAATAAACATGGGTGTCTTTATAAGCAGATGGTTGCTTAATGCAGGACAAAAGTAATACAGAAAGATTTCTGCATTACTTTTGTCCTGCATTAAGCTACCACCTGCATTTAGCACCCAGAATTATACCTCTTTCAGATGGTCGCATTAGCGGGGTTTGCGTCTTATATGGATTACAAAGAAATGCCAATCGAGTCGAACTCAACAGGGTGACAGGCTGTACATTAGTACATGTAGCAATTAATTGAAATTAAATAGGAATCGGAGTTAACCCTTTCGCTGCCAATGTCGCATCTGTGATTATTTATGCCATCAAATTGAATCCAGATGAGACAACGAGTAAGTCGGTGTCTCATCAGGATCTAAACTTTTTGTTACTGTGACTATGATTTGGAAAAAAAATGAAGAAAAATAAAACAAAATTTCATTAATGTAAATTGAACCAGACGACAAAGTTTGCAGACGACACATTTTTGCAGTGGCATAATTATGTTACAGTAAAACACGTCTAGACGGGAATTTTGATAAAGAAAAGTTCAGGTATTTTTAAGAAGGTGACTGCATCATGCATTAATCTGCAACCTGTCTTAAATACAGACATTGCTATTGTTTGAACGCCCGGTTTAGAGGGGTTTACTGTATATAATATAGGTTGCGATCATAATAGGTCAAATCGCCAGAGAGTTTCTGTTGTCCAAAACATTAGCATCTGTCTGAAGCAGCCTAATGTTGATAAATCACAGGAATCTAAAAAAGGAAGTGGTTGCATAATACAGGGCAAAAGTAAGACAGAAAAACTTAGACATCTGATATGTCCAAGTCGGTGATATAAAGAGACATTATACAAATACACGACTTAAGTTTGCCTTAACCCTTCGCTTGCTGAATTTTAAAATACATTTCTCATTCTTTACCCATGCCCTGTTGTATAATTACATATATATTCACTGTGTACAAGTATTTCGCTGTGCAATCACTGCTGTGGAGTGCACTGGTTGCACAATCAACTGGTAAATAGTGCAGACCCTGATGAGACAGCTCCTGCAGGAGCTGTCTCATCTGGGTCTTCACTATTTACAGGTAGGTATATTGACGCGAATAGCAAGCGAAGGGTTAACATTGTTTTTTCATAAACTGGGTTACAGACCTGAGTCGCGAAATGCAACATTTGTCATCACCAAAGCGCCATAAATTGCAACTTATTAATTAGTTAAAACGTTCTATCATGTTGATTGCCGCATTAGTTTTCGGTATATAGCGTCTGCCTTCCGGTCAAGAGGCCGTGCGAAGGCTCACACTTTTTCATGTTGTTTTTGGCTACGACATCAACAAAAACCAAACAGATGAAATTCGTATCAATGTGTTAAAAATTCCAAACACAAAACATTTACAATAGAACCCCTCTAAAACAGCCACTTAATATATAGTCATTTAAGTCCAGTGGTTGCTTATTCCAGGGTGAACGTTATGCAGAAAGCTCCTCTAGGAGCTTTCTGCATAACGCTCGTCCTGCATTAAGCTACTAACTGACTTTAATCCTCAGAAGTATGCCTTTATTATGCCGTATGCCGTTTTAGAGGGTTTATACTGTATAGACACATCGTTAACACGTTTAAAGCAAACTAATACAGTCAAACCTCTCTAAATCGGACGTTAAATTTAGCATAAATATCGGTCTTGGAGACATATGACAGCAGCAGAGTGAAATCCTAGAGGAGCTTACTGCATGACATTCACCCGGCATTAAGCAGACACCTGCTTAAAAGTATCTAAATTCTTCTCTGCTAGAATTTCGGTTTAGATGGGGTACTGGTAAAAATGATTTTACAAACAGTCAAATGCCGTTCTACCATGCTTTGGACAGATGATGATGTAAGGTGTTACATATCATGTTTCTTATCTTCACAATTATCTAACAAATCGAAAAACAAATGACACTTTTAAATAAGACATATCTAAAAGAACATGTCTGTATCGGAATTAAAATGATATGCGCTCTTGATTTATTTCGTAACACGTCACAACAAAAGTACGCATTTTAACGCTTTTACAAACAAAGAATACCTATATCAGGCAGCTCCTACAGGAGCCGTCTGATCAGGGTCTGCTCTGTTTGCATTTGTCTCCAGTTTCTGTCATAGCTAAAACTTTATGTGTTTATATGCTATTATAAAACTTGACTTATTTAATATTCATGATACTGCGAAAACTGCGAACGCCTTTAAAACAATCGCTCATTTAGAATTTCAGTTGTAGAAATTGCTGATAAAATGTCACGGGAAACAATTGTTGTTAAAATGTCACGGGAAAGGTAAGCTTGTACAATAGCCGTTCTTAACCGGCTACCAGCAACTTGATTGACGTTCGAAACAGTTTGGATCCAGATTTGATATGTCGGTTTCTCGTCATGATAACATCTGTTTGACACTCGGTCAACAGCGTCTCACCATCTTGTTCGAATCGACATAGTCAAAACTGCATGATATCTAAGACTAAATGTGAGAGGACACTATTTTTCTCAGTGGAGACTAAACAGGGTCCATGCTTATAAAGCTTTTTAGTTGAGTCTGAGTTCGTTCTCAATCTTTTGATTGTCAGATTTGAGCCAAAGGCTCAAATCTGACCAATCAAACACTTGAGAACGAACTCAGACTCTACTAAAAGGTTTTATAAGCATGGATACAGGTCTTGATAGATAAAAGGTGGTTACAACAGTTTTGTAATCCCCTTGTTGGTCTAAGTCAACGAACAATCCTTTCATAATATCTACCATGAAACACTTACAGTGGAACAAAACATTATTATCGTACCATCTTCTATGAGGATACTCTAAGGACCTTTATTCAATCTTGTTTAGTATGTAAATGTTCAACTTTTATCTACAGATAACTATACACTCTGCTGCCTGAATGCCAGGATAATCTGCGCGAGTGTTGCAATATGCTGTAAAGATGAAATCAATTAATTGGTCATTATGGGTGATGAAACCATCGTCTAAGTCTGAATTGTTTTCATCAATCTAATTACAAAATCAGAACCTAATAGACACTAAAACGTAATGTATCTATTATATCTAGCTCAATCATATCGGTATTCTTGTTCATTCCGTGGCGGTGATGCATTGTATCAGCATAGACTCCCTCGTGACGCACGCTGTCATTGGCTAAATTATCTACTTAATGGCAGTTGAATCTTGTTATAGTTATCGTTGGATTCATATACCTAAATGGACAGATATCCCTGTGGGATTCATTCATTTATTCACAGAATGGTTACGCATGTAGGTTACATTATAACATCTTTCGTTTCCAATATCGCGCATCGGTGATTACCTGTGGAAACAGTTTGGATGAAGATCAGACGCCGAGTAACTCGACGTCTTATCAAAATCCAACCTCTTTGGCGTATGATTACGTTTCTGAAATAAAAAAAATAATATTCAAAACGATAAGTTCATCAAGATGACAAACGACAAAATTTGGCATCGAAAGAGTTAATAGTAGACATTATTAGCAACCGAAAGACGTTACAGAGTGCTGCCCACGACTATACACTGTATGTTTGTTACAGAGTGCTGCCCACGTCAATACACTGTATGTTTGTTACAGAGTGCTCTCCACATCTATACACAGTTTGTTTGTTATAGAGTGCTGTCCGCGCCTATAGAATGTAGGTTGTTACAGAGTGCTGCCCACGACTATACACTGTGTGTTTGTTACAGAGTGCTGTCCACGTCTATACACTGTATGTTTGTTACTGAGTACTGTCCACGTCTATACACTGTATGTTTGTTACAGAGTGCTGTCCACGTCTATACACTGTATGTTTGTTACAGAGTGCTGGCCACGTCTATACACTGTATGTTTGTTACAGAGTACTGTCCACGACTATACACTGTATGTTTGTTACAGAGTGCAGTCCACGACTATGCACTGTATGTTTGTTACAGAGTGCAGTCCACGACTATGCACTGTATGTTTGTTACAGAGTGCAGTCCACGACTATACACTGTATGTTTGTTACAGAGTGCTGGCCACGTCTATACACTGTATGTTTGTTACAGAGTGCTGGCCACGTCTATACACTGTATGTTTGTTACAGAGTACTGGCCACGTCTATACACTGTATGTTTGTTACAGAGTACTGTCCACGTCTATACACTGTATGTTTGTTACTGAGTGCTGGCCACGTCTATACACTGTATGTTTGTTACAGAGTACTGGCCACGTCTATACACTGTATGTTTGTTACTGAGTGCTGGCCACGTCTATACACTGTATGTTTGTTACAGAGTGCTGGCCACGTCTATACACTGTATGTTTGTTACAGAGTGCAGTCCACGTCTATACACTGTATGTTTGTTACAGAGTGCAGTCCACGTCTATACACTGTATGTTTGTTACAGAGTGCTGTCTACGTCTATACACTGTATGTTTGTTATTGAGTGCTGGCCACATCTATACACTGTATGTTTGTTATTGAGTGCTGGCCACGTCTATACACTGTATGTTTGTTACAGAGTGCAGTCCACGTCTATACACTGTATGTTTGT
The DNA here is from genome assembly GCA_963576725.1 of Azorinus chamasolen. Lineage (NCBI taxonomy): Eukaryota > Metazoa > Mollusca > Bivalvia > Cardiida > Solecurtidae > Azorinus > Azorinus chamasolen. The sequence continues at coordinate 41,751,865 of OY755244.1, forward strand.
TACAGAGTGCTGTCTACGTCTATACACTGTATGTTTGTTACTGAGTGCTGTCCACGTCTATACACTGTATGTTTGTTACAGAGTACTGTCAACATCTATACACTGTATGTTTGTTACAGAGTACTGTCAACATCTATACACTGTATTTTTGTTATTGAGTGCTGCCTACGACTATACACTGTATGTTTGTTACAGAGTGCTGGCCACGTCTATACACATTTTGTTTGTTACAGAGTGCTGTCCGCGCCTATACATTGTAGGTTGTTACAGAGTGCTGTCGGCGTCCTTACACTGTATGTTTGTTACAGAGTGCTGTCCACGACTATACACTGTATGTTTGTTACAGAGTGCTACCCACGCCTACTGACTGTATGTTGCTACAGAATGCTGTCAACGCAAACCCACTGTAGGTTGTTACAGAGCGCTGCCCACTCCTACACATTGTAGATTGTTACAGAGTGCTGCCCACGCCTACACACGGCATGTTTGTTACAGAGTACTGCCCACACCTACACAATGTAGGTTGTTACCGAGTTCTGTCCACTCAAACACACTGTAGGTTGTTAAGAGGTTCTGTCCATACTTACATGTTGTATGTTTGTTACGGAGTGCTGTCCACGCCTATACAATGTAGGTTGTTACAGAGTGCTGTCCACGCATTTACACTGTATGTTTGTTACAGAATGCTGTCCAGGCCTTCACACTGTAGGTTGTTACAGAATGATGTCCACGCCATCACACTGTAGGTTGTTACGAGGTTTTGTCCATGCCTATTCAACGTGTGTTTGTTACAGAGTGCTGTCTACGCCTACACACTGTAGGTTATTACGAGGTTCTGTCCACGCCTATACAGTGTATGCTTGTTACAGATAAGAGTGTTGTCCACGTCTACACACTGTAGGTTGTTACAGAGTTATCCACGCATACACACCGTATGTTTGTTACAGATTTATGTCCACGCCTACACACTGTAGGTTGTTGCAGAGTGCTGTCCACGCCTACACACTGTATGTTGTTATAGAGTGATGTTCACGCATAAACACTATATGTTATTCTTTAGAAGTACCTTGTAAATGGTTATGATGTGTTTGGTCGTATTTCCTTAGCTATGTACTACATGAATATTCATTTAAGAAATAATGACATTATGAATATTGCCAAGATTAATTATTATAATGCATATAAACACGTGAGTTTTTGGCCGTAGAAGATACTGTAGACTCCTATTTATATCGCATAAGCAAAGAGAACATACCTTGATCAGACAACTCCTACATGAGCCGTCTGATCTGGATCTACTCTATTGCAGAGGCGTATCTATGGAGTTAAGGTCTAACATTATTGTGAAAACAATAAAAATGAAATGCACATATATCTGTTTACCTTGAGTTACATGTACAGTAGTGGTTCACGCACAAACTTCAAACTAGTACTGTAGTAAAGTATTGTGTATTCGACCACTCAAAAGAAGTCTAAATATGATTATTAAAACGGGTTGTAGCTTAATACTGGCCAAACGTTAAACACAAAGCTCTCGTGGGGCCTTCTGCATTACTTTAACCCTGTATTAAGGAAACAGCTCATTTTACAGACTCCCATGTTAATACATTATCTGGTCGCATTAGCGGTACTCTGCTGTTTTAATATACTCTGGAACCTGTAATACGCATTGCACCTAATACAAATGAACGTCAAGACATAGTTTCCACATCATACCATGAATAAGTAACCATGGAAGATGTGGTCAAACATTCTTTAACGTCTTCCACCTTGACCTGTATCCCAGCACGTGCGCATCACAATTTAGACTCGAATTCCTTAATCGTTTCCGCCATGAAGCACCTTTTCACATATTTGAAAATAGCGTAGACCCGGATCAGACGACCCTTGTAGGAGTCGTCTGATCCGGGTCTACACTGTTGAATAATGGAAATTATATAGATGTGATTCTACAGTTCTTGCTAAGTTAAAATAATCTTATGTGCATGTACCATTCAGCTGACTGTAACCTTATGTGCATGTACCATTCAGCTGAATGTAACCTTATGTGCATGCACAATTCAGCTGAATGTAACCTTATGTGCATGCACCATTCAGCTGAATTGTAACATTATGTGCATGCACCATTCAGCTGAATTGTAGCCTTATGTGCATGCACAATTCAGCTGAATGTAACCTTATGTCTATGTACTATTCAGCTGAATGGTAATCTTGTACCATTCAGCTAATAAACATTCTTAATGTCATTATTTCTTACATGGATATTGAACATGGACAGGGTTAAGGACTCCAGTCGTAAGCGTTTAGTGACAACATAAAATGCATATGTTGCACCCAGGACTAAAGAAGCACCGTATTCGTTATTTCTTTAATAAACATTATTGTTAGTTATTGGCTATTTGTGATTTTATTATTTAGAAAAGTAATGGGACGTAAATATGATAGACATGACATGGTGGCAGTTTTTATTACACATAAGTGAGCAATAACTGTAACAATTATATGAGCGATGGTGAGCCTGAATTGCCGTAATACCATAGGGTTAAAACTTATGGATTATTTCATTTGTTATTACTTAACAGTTATTTATTATTTGTTTAAACACATCGTTATTCGTTATTCCTTAATTGTTTTTACATGAAAACGGGGGCGAAACGAACAAAAAACATTGCGATATTGTGGAAAGTGAAGAAGATGCTTATAAGCAAAATTGAACGATTGCGGTGATACCCTGCTTTTAAAGATATCTTCAAACTGTTACCCTACTTTCGACTTCCACCCAGTGTCGCTATGACATGTTTACCACTGTTCGCAAGTCGAAACAAATAACTTTAAAGTTAAAATTCTAAAAGTAGTAGATCGTTCGAAAGCAAAAGCAGCAATGCGAAAAGAGAAAATTGCAGACTCGGTTTTATTGAGTCTGTTCATGAGCAGTGATTCAAAGTGCAACACTATTCACACCAGGGCTAGCATCGACCTAAGCAATATTCATTTTCCATATATCAAAAGCAATGAAACTATAAACTATAAAAACATAAAACAAATATAACAACACTTAGAGCGAATGCTTAACACCTGCTGTTGTGAAGTACATAAATTCTTAAAGTAGGAGTCCTTCAAAAGCAAAAACATAGAATAGTTCACCTGTGTTAATTATTAATACTTAATTGTTAAGAAATAGCCAATAAGTAGAAACTGATAAGTATTACCAATGAATGAGATATTGAGGACTTCAATATACTGATTGTTAAACATGTCACCGTACCAGATCCGTCATCTTTTCTAGTCCGTTACTTTTCTAACACTTTTCAAAAAAGTAATAACAAATAAGAAATGATTAATAAGGATTAAGAAATAAAGATTAAGAAATACTTAATAAGCATTTAACAATAAACGAGACCACAGGGTTTCCGTACTAGACTGATTTATTTGCACATCTATTCACATTTAATCTGGATTGTTATTTTCAATAGCTTGATATATATATTGGTAAACTCTTTCATCCGAACTGCTGCACAATTAATCAACGCCATTTACTATCAACATCCATGACAAAGCAATAAAGACTATTATCACGCTTTAATCCTTTACTCCATGAACATTTATGTAAGAAATAATGACGTCATGAATATTAACTGTTATAATAGCACACGGGCACGGGAAGTTTTGGCATGGCAGGAAGTGTAGATATCATAAGCAAACAGAACAGACCATGATCAGACGGCTCCTATAGGAGCCGTCTGATCGTGGTCTACTCAGTTTGTAAATGCATAGAAAGGCGGATTTAGGGAGAAAATGGTTAAAAGTGGTATTATGAAATATACCCTTGTCGGAAAACAGGATCTCGGTCAGTACCATTGGAATGCCGTGGCTGCTAAGCGCGACTTGGCTTTAAATGTACAACAAACAGTCTGTATCCTGATGGGACGCTTGCAGCTTTGATCTAGATTTGATTTATTGTCTTATCAAGATCCAATCTGATTGCCACTCGATCAAACGTTTCTCAAACGCACAGTTGACGGTCGATGAAATGAAAATAGAAAATAAAAGATGAACACCATTTCCAATTAACTAAGGCGAAAATGTGGGTATAGACGCGACAGGTCAAGCATTACATTATTTTGTTTCTGGAAATTAACTTATCATCATGTGATTGGTTCATACATCATGTGCAGTTGGTACACACATCTTACACATTTTTGTGGGATAATACTGTAAATAGATGCATATTCAAAAATGAATATTAAAAATAATTATATAAATATAACTAGATGCAAGTGTAATACGTACAAACAATGGCGTGATATTGTGTTTAAACAAGGAATGTGAACAAATTGCCTGAAACTTACGGCCTTAGTCGTTGGTATTTTGTGATACTGTATGTCTTTAACACATGTGTCCAGTTTGGCTGTGTTTGTACATGTAGTACTAATTCAATTCTTAAACTTCCGATACAGTCGGTACCCATGTTTAATTGTCAAATAATGAACTGCAGTAAACCTGTCTAAACCGGAATTTTAGTTACAAAGAATGCAGATCCTTTGTGAGTTTTCTGCATCGTTTTCACCCTGTATTAAGCTGCCACTTGTTTTACTGACCGACATCGAAGCTAAATTTGAGTATACGTTTTAGATGGGGTTTACTGTAGACTACATTTTCTGTTTTATTCTGAAAAGTGTACACGTATCTCAGGGTCGATTTACTGATAACATCTTAGGAGCAAGGAAATCGTTTTTGGAGTGCTTTTATATTTTATTACGTGTTCGACACAATCCATTACATTTATTACTACTTTATTATCTGTTTAATACCCATATGTGTCGCTCAGCACAGAAATGATTAATATTAAGGGAACTGCTCTTAAGCACTATGAAGTGTGCCGACCATCAAATGGAGCTACATGTAGTACAATAGATAGTGACACTGTAGCTATGTCTTAAATGTTAAACATTACCAGAGGTAACAAAACAACGTCGGTTGCAAGTTAGATCTGTTGAATTTTAACTGATCCCGATTCGACCAAGGTGTTGAGAACTTATACATTGGTCAAGTATAGCGACATACGCTCTTGTGAATATATTGTCCAAGTATTAAGCAGATTGGGTCATGATAAGACACGGAGATATAGCATCAAAACTGTTTGCAAATGAGACTATGGTCGTCTTTAGCCGGATAACGTTCAACATGTTTTAACACTTTACTCCATGAATATTCTTGCATAGGTTTTGGAGGAGAAATGGCGATTTAGTAATTGGGTACACACCTTTATCTGTAGCTCTTGTTCTATAACAGTGAAATCTCTCTATAACGGCCACTAAATTGCATCAAGCATTTTGTGTTAAAGACAGGTTGCTCCTTAAAGGCAATGTGAAAGTAAAACATAACACTCCTATAGGAGCGTTCTGTTTTACTTTAACCTTGCTTTAAGCAGCCACCTGCCCTAAATACCAACTAATTAACACAATTTTGTGGCCGTTATAGAGAGATTTTACTGTATATTTAAACTGAAACGACACCTAGATATAAACCGAATCATATATAAAGGTGCATCTTCATCATTTCACCAACAAAGCCTTTGTTATGAATGTTCTGACAAGGTTCTAAAGAGTAGTTACAAACACGAGGTTTGGTGGAGAAGGAAGGAACAATTCCTGAAAAAAAAAATGTTTTAATTTGCCTATCTTACATCTATCTGGGCCTCTGGGGACAGTAGGAATAAACACGATCTGTAACTATCACATATACATGTAATGTAGTTTTGCAAAAGACAAAAAGAGGTTCTGACTTTTATAATAACCAATATAATCATATCTTCGTGTAGAAAGTCCATGCTGATTAAGTCAACAATACAATGAAGTGACTTCTCGTATGTACATATAAAAGACGAAGGTCATAATAATGGGTCTAATTTATATGCTGAAATGTACAGAACATATGTACATATATATATTATATACCGTTTGTCTTAACAATCTATTTCTCCATTGATAAATGTTGACACATTTGTTTTGTTTAATTGATATTCAGAGAACAGATTAACCCTTCGCTTGCTATTCACGTCAATAAACCTACCCGTTAACAGTGAAGACCCAGATGAGACAGCTCCTGCAGGAGCTGTCTCATCAGGGTCTGCACTATTTACAAGTTGATTGTGCAACCAGTGCACTCCAGAGCAGTGATTGCACAGCAAAATACTTGTACACAGTGAAGATATATTTAATTATACAACAGGGCATGGGTAAAGAAGGAGAAATGTATTTTAAAATTCAGCAAGCGAAGGGTTAATTATACATGTATGCAAATGAATCATTCTAAAACCCACACATTAGTTTGATATAGTAGTACATGTATCAGATGATTTGTTTGATAGTTTTATCTGAAAAACTATTCCTTTTCAGTTTTCACGCAGGTATATTATACCTGTTTTTCCCTTTCCCTCATATAAACGTGTTTTCACGCATTTGCAAACAGAGAAGACCCAGATCAGACGGCACCTAGAGGAGCCGTCTGATCAGGGTCTCCTCTGTTTGCTATAATAATTTGATAGATTTGTTTCTTCACTTTCTAAAATGGCTACATTGTCCCGCCTTCCATATTTCATTATAACTATTTTGTCCATGAACATTCAGTAGGTATTAAAATTTGGAAAAGACATAGGACAGGGAAATGGTTAAGAATGGTGTATTCGAATAAAGGGTATGATACTTGTAATACATGTATTTATTATTTTCTGAACATGAATTGGAAAATACTAAAATGCATAGTCACTTCATACATGTATGCACTTTAGTTTAACATCTGCCCAGGGTCTCTGCTGAACAGTAATGTTCCGTATAGTGACTTCATGTACATATTTTCCTGAAACAGTCTGCACTACAACTTCAATCATTTCAATTTGTTGGCCTATGGGCAATGTTATAAAAAATCCTTTTCGTCCTGTAAAGTATTTTATCTTGGTGCAGATTGATTTGTTTTTGTTGTTGTTTTTTGTTTTCTGAAAACGTGTTCCACAATATCCCCTGTGTCCAATCTGTTATAAACCGTATCTCGCCATTCTCGACCTGACTCGCATTGGCAAAAACGAAACTTGTATCAAGATGAGACGCCTTGAAACACGGCTAGAGGATTGTGAATGACACACAGTGCAGACAAAAACCTTATAGGAGCCATCTGATCTGGGTCTACACTATTTGCAAATGCTAGTGCACTCATTTCCCATACAATAGAGCCTGTCTTAAGCGACCTTATATTAATTGGATACATGAAGCATAAAATTCCAGTTGGTTGCTTAATGCAGGGAAAGAATAATAGGAGCTTTCTGCATTATTTTTGCCCTGTATTAAGTTACCACCTGCCTTACATACCCATAATTAGACCTCTTTTTGATGGTCGCTTAAGACAGGTTCTACTGTATTTAAAGTATAAAGAGAAACACGTTGACGTGCCGCTGGGTGACATGGAGTACTTGATGTATGGCAAAGCATGAGGCTGTTTCTATTCCAGTAATCACAGAGTACAAAAATGTAGCTACCGCTCATAATTCACTCAAATAATTTCATAACGAGGACAAATATTTGTGGTGGGTGCCGAACTTTTGCAATATAATGTTGTTACATTTTTTTAAATTAGAAATTATGGGGTTAATGCATTTTAACCATGATAGGACCACTAATTATGAAAGATTTTGCTATTTTCGGGAGAAACTTTATTTTTTATGTCCCCGCCTTTAGGCGACGGGGGCATTAAGTTTTATCATTGTCCGTCCGTACATACGTACGTCCGTCCTGTCAATTTTTTGTCACAGATTTATTGGCTTGTGTAATCTGGAATACAAATTCTCAATGAAGAAAATATTCCAAAATAGGGAATTAATATAATACATAAATACTTGAACTGCTCTGATCTAATATTTCGACCACTAAGGGCCTTTTTCAAAAGGCCCTTAGTGGTCGAAATATTAGATCAGAGCAGTTCAAGTATTTATGTAATCTGGAATAATTTCATTTTTGGTCTTAAGCATACTCAGAGTGAGTTGTACTGTGTCTCTCCCTTTTCAGGTCTGTCGCCCATCTACTTCCTGTTTGCCTACACTTTGATTAAAATTTGGTGATTGTTTAATGGTAAAAACTTTCGCAAAATATTTCTTGGCATATGTATGATGAAATTATTTCATATTTGGACTCAAGCATAAACATATTGAGTTGTACCGTGTATCGCCTTTTCAGGTCTGTCGACTATCTACTTCCTGTTTGCCGACACTTTTAATTTAAATTTGCTGATTGTTTAAAAATCTTCTTGTTTATGGTTATATTATTAATAACTTTTAATGATAGTATATGCAGAATTTTCCAAATATTAGATTATAGTAAATTTATTGTGCCGTCTGCGTTTCACAGAGGCGACATACGGGGTTCACTATCCGCCTTGCACCGGCTTCGTCACCAAATAGCTTGTCACATTTTTTCTTAGGAACCACACAGGCAAGCTTCCTGATAATTTGCACAGAGCATTAGTATCATGATGGAGAACTACATCGTGTAAGACAGTTACGAATATACCACATGTCTACTTTATTATTTGTTTGATGTAACTTACAATATTTCAGATATAGAAAAACAACCTGGCGGGGGCATCCGTGTCCCATGGACACATTTTCCTTTATCTAATAAATCATTACTCATTTTTTTTGACAAATCGGGTTACTTTCTTTCCAAACTTATATAGACCAGTGTAGTCATATAGACCGGAATTATGAAAACTAAACAGCAACGAATGCAGAAATTCGGAAGTAAGGGGTAAAGCGTGAAATGGGTCTTCTCTCAAACATGATTATTAATATGCTTGTTGTGTTTTTATTGTTGTTTCGAGATAACGATTTCATAAATCCTTGCATCCGTGAATTGACTACGGCAAATACCTGATTGACTACGTACGGTGGCTGTTATGTACAGTAGGACCTGTCTTAACCCTTTCGCTGCCAAACTGTGTCGTCTGCTAACTTTATCGTCTGCTACAAATTTTAATTCTTTTGATTTTTTTCATTTTTGTTTCAAAAACATAGTAACAGTAACAAACAGTTTGGATCCGGATGAGACGCCGAGTTACTCTAACTATTTGCATAGGTAATCACAGATCCGGCATTGGCAGCGAAAGGGTTAAACGGACATTCATTTAACCTATTCCCTCATATTTAAAATCATTTTCACGCATTTTCAAACAGAGTAGACCCATATCAGACGACTCATATACGACCAGACTGGACAGGGTCTGCTTTGTTTGCTTTTGACATGATATAGATTTGATTTTCTCACATACCTTCCCTTATCTCCGAGTTAGAACAACAGGTTAAGATTTCCTTATCTGTAACACGTGCAAGATCACTTTAGAACGTATGACGTCATATATGACGTCAAGCCATGGAAACCTATGTTTACATGTCATTTAAACGGCGAAAATACACTTTTTTGATATGTGAGAAAAAGAATCTGATGCTCGTTGTCTTTTAAGATCACATGTTCCTAAACTCACCAAGAAAATGTTATTAAGCTCGCCAAGGCTCGCTTAATGACATTTTCTAAGGCTCGTTTAGGAACATGTGATCTTAAAAGACAACTCGCAACAGATCCTCTATATACAGTTTCTATCAAAACAAGCAAACACTCCCCTTAAAAAGTTTACATTATAAAAAGTGAGCTAAAATATCCATGTTTTCATTGTTTCTTATATGAATACTGAACAGAGAAAGGGTTAAGACTAGCATAGTAACACGTATTGTAGATCAAGCTTGATCAAACGGCTCCTCGGCTCCTTGATCACAAGGCTCTTTCGGGATTATATCCTTCAGCAGTCGTTTGTTTCTGGGTATGTACTGTTTGCATACCCCGAAATGTGTTCGTTCGAATTCTTTTGGTAATAAGGATAGTTTACCAACTATGTATGCATCGATATGTGAAATCTTTAAAGACGTCATCAGTACCTAACGTCAGGCGGTGTAGACGTCACCAGTACCTGACGTAAGACGGTATAGACGTCATCAATACTTGATGTCAGACGTTAAGTAGATAACCGCAGTTCCAAACCTTTCGACACTTTTATTCAAGCATTATTCTAATAGTTTTGTAACCCTTTCTCTGATGAATATTCATGTAAGAAATAATAACATCGTGAATAGTTATTAGCTTAATTATGCACACAGAATTGGTTAGTATTGATAAAGTCAGCAGAGTCGTCAGGGTCCATGCTCATAAAGCTTTTTAGTTGAGTTTGAGTTCGTTCTCAAGCTTTTGATTGGTCAGATTTGAGTTCTCAAGCTTTTGATTGGTCAGATTTGAGCCAAAGGCTCAAATCTGACCAATCAAAATTTGAGAACGAACTCGGACTCAACTAAACGTTATATAAGCATAGACCCTGATCTATCATAATATCATAAGTCCCTAATTAGATGGCTCTTACAGATGTCATCAGATCTGGATCTTCTCTGTCGCTCTGGTTTAAAAATAGTGAAAATGGCGTTTATAAGAGGGAAAAGAGTTAAAAAATATATATATACATCCAAGTTTTCATTTGAAACTATTGACCAGATACTATCTATAGGATACAATATAAGTGCCATGCTTGATGATATCATATTGAAACACTACACGGTAAGTATAACGAAACGACATAATTGATAAGAAAAAATACAGACTGAATGCCAGCAGCCCTCTGGTTGCGCTTGATAATATTCTACAATCAATGGATTAGATGCCAGAGAATAGTGCCAACATTGTCATGGAGTATTTCATTATCACTCATACTATTTCAAAACACTATGAAAAACAGAACGTTAAAGAAGAGTCGTTTAGTACCTGTTGAATTTAGCCCAATCATAGTACAGATACTGTTGTCTCTACGGTGTTGACATTTCGTATCAACATAGACTCCCTCGTGACGAACTTTACGATCAGCATAATGAATTGCTGCTGAGAGATTATCCCTAACAAAGTAACATCGTCTGATACCCACGTTTGGCTGATTTCATTTCACTACATCTTGACATATGATGAATGTATGGTACAGGATAAACAGGCATTGGGTGCCCAGCGACGACAAGCTGAATTACGAATATCCCTTGGCAATGTCGTCATTTATTTGACTGAAAGTTTTATTTCTTAAAGAAATAGTGACCTAATGAATATTAATTGGTATTTTTTTTATAATTACATATTAACACAAAAATATTTGGTCGATGGACCATCTGATTTGGGTCTACGCTATTTGCAAATGATAGCCCAAGAACCTGGTGAGCCATACACGTGGAGAGAGCCGTTGGTGTTTAAGCAGACTGTTTTCACCGTTTTTCAATTTTGAGAATATACTGATAAAGTGATACCCAGACAACAACGGCTGTTTAGTTCTGTTTGTCCCAATGACAGGAGCCGCACTTTGGCTTTAGACGCACTTTGGTGTCCACATTTGGATACCAACGTGCGCTGTATTAATACAAGAGTATTTGGTGTTAACACATAGACATGATTTGAAAACGTAATGTGATCAAACATTTTTAATTATGCCCCGCTCTATTGTTATCCCTTTGTCGGGGCAAGGGGTGTGAGTAGTGTTGCACCGTTAGTCACTGCGCATGAACAGAGTCTGCATTTTTTCTCTTTTCGCATTCTTACTATGGCTTTCGTAGGATCTCCTACTATCAGATTTTTGTTACTTAGGACTGTTCAAACGCCCGTTCTTCATCTCCAAAACAGTTTTAGGCATTTTTATCAAACCTCGCATGGGTATTTGACCGATACCCTTGCCGCGTCTGAAAAGCTGTACTGTGGTTAATATGGGTCTACACTACTGGTAATCACTAAAGTTTGGTTTTCATATAGCGGAACATGTCACTTTTGAGAATTCTGATCTGAATGACTATATTTTAATTTAATTTCCTAATTAAGCATATTCGAGACATGAGCTGTATGGCAGTAGCTTGATTTTATTGTCAGTCTGGTTTTAACCCAAAGTAATGATTTATTGTCAATAAAATATGATTCACATCAATTCTGAAATTTAAGCACATGTGTGTTTTATAACATATATGCCCTTCCACCGGTTTTAACAAATATGGAAAAATGGACACCAAAGCGGGACCCAAAGTGCGCTGGACACAAAGGTACGGACATCAAGACGCATTGACCACAAACGTGCGACTTCACAAATGCTTAATAGTAAAGCAAATTATTTTTCTAGAATTGTCAACTGGTGTATTTTGTTCAAGATGTTTTGGTTCCCAGTATAGCTCGGTTTGCTTTAGAGCACAATGCAAAATTACCCAGATTATGCTCTAGATCTTGGAGGTGTAGATATTATTTCAATATATTAAGACAAATGCTTTTAGACTGTCTGTGTCCCAATATCTGTTTTAAGCAAGAGTTATCAGGTTGTTTTGGTGGTTCCACGTGCGGATTCTGCAGCGTCCTGGTTATTGATATGTAGAGATTATTTAATTGTACAAACTGTTACAGGTACCTTGTGTTTTCTACATGACTCTTGTTATTATACACATTATATATTGTTTGGGATTGTGTGGCAACTTTAGCAAATATTTAAGGTTCGTATTCATAATACTATAATCGTCTTTCTACACCAATCCCTATATGTGATTACTCTTTAAAACTTTTCAAGAATCGTCATATGGTTTGGTGGAGAGATACAGAAGCAATTCTGTAGCTTATCGTGAACTCTTGGGTTTCGTTTTATTAATAATATCATTGAGTTTGGTGTTGTTTGTATTATCGCGATTCATGTTCATGAGATTGGATTTAAGAAGTGTCTACAACTGATATTGATTTGTTATTGTGTATATGTATTGAATGCAGACATTCTATATTTCAATGGATTTTATTTATATTAGATGACGATGAAAGCTACATGAATGATGTAGTATTAGGATGAAAGTTAACGACTCTCCGTCGTAGGACAAATATAGGATAAACATAGGAAATGCTGCCTCTGTCGAGCTTAATAACACGTTGTACAAAATGACTACTTACATCATAATTCTTTTTAACACATATTAACTTATTTCGACTGAAAACATTGTTTTGACAGGTTCTACATGTATATTTCTACTTGGTGTGGTGCTGCTTCTACAAGACGTTACAGCTTATATAATACGTGTGAAATATAGAGAACTATGTAATGGCTATCTTAACCCTTTCACCGTCGAAGTCGCATAAATGCACCACGACAAATAGTGCAGTCCCAGATCAGACGCCGCCTTTTCAAGGCGGCGTCTGATCAGGGACTTCACTTTTTTTCTCATTCTCTATTTCTATCTATGTGCTTTATTCTTTTGAAATTTGCATTTATTTATCTCATTTCCTTATTGTACCGAATGATTTAACAAAATTTGGATTTCAGACGACAATTAGAAGAAATTTGGCGCCGAAAGGATTAACTCGACTACAGGGAGGTTATGTGATAAATTACAATACTCCCGTCGAATCAATGTTTGAGTGAGACATTGCTTCGATTAATAGAGAAGAGATGCCGTATATCACTGTTTATGAGAAATTGCCTGATTTGCCTGATCAGTAGAGGTGCGGATCCAGGATTTCAGATTAGGAGGGGGTGGCGTAGAATTTTTTTTGGAAGGGGGACGTATATTTTTTATGTTTGATGACATAAATAAATAGTGTGTTTGTAATACATTTTAAAAAAGAGCTTAATTGGGTGAGGGAAATAAAACGCTCCTACTGAATCATTGTTTTATTGATTTTTAGTAGATACAACGACCACTAAATTACATCAATTATTTTGTGTTAAAGGCAGGTGGCTGCTTACAGCAAGGTGAACGTAAAACAGAACGCTCCTATGGGAGCGTTATGTTTTACTTTTCACCTTGCTTTAAGCAGCTACCTGCTCTAAATACAAACTAATTAACACAATTTAGTGGTCGTGTGATAGAGAGGTTTTACTGTATATAGATCTAAAATATTACTAAAAAATGTTTTGGCAATTTTAGGGGTGGGGTGTACGCCGGCTGCGCCCCTCTAAATCCGCGCCTGGTCAGATAGACACCAGAAGGTGTTCTGCATTTATATGTTGCAAGTGAGAGGATTCTTACCACTTGCTGTCAAATTGCATAAACATTAAAAGTATTCCCATCTGTGATTGTTGAATGACATTGAGATAACCCTTTGCCTTATATTAACGCTTTTTACGCCTTTGTAAACAGAGTATAGCCAGACCAGAAGGAGCTTATGAAGTTATAATATATCTGTCTCTACGGTTTCTACCAATACTATAAACTCTTGTGTGCATGTGCCATTATAAAAATTATCTGATGAATATTTATGATGCTAATATTTCTTACATGAATATTCAACAAGGAAATATTTAAAGAAATTGTTTTACAGGGAACTGCTCAGAACAGTGCTTGATCTAATATCAAGTAATTACATTAATATAATTGTTTGAAATTGCTTTGGAGTATTCTTATAGCTAATAGGTGTTTTGATACACATTATGTCTTCCATACTCACAGGGGATACACTGGGGGAGCTGCCAGAGACTTTGGTGGACTAAGTGAACCTGCTCTCCGGACATGCTGCACATATCTAGAGCAGATAGTACATCTAAATAGCATTTCTACGTTTGAAGACTAGGATATCAAGTAATGGATTGGGAAACGGGATAGGCATATTGTCAAATAGTGCTTACTTTATTTATCTTATCAATAACAAAGACATTTACAAATAAAATTGATGTGCCAATTCATGTGGACATCTAGATCGCTTGTAACAGTGCAGCGCTACTGATAAAGGTACATACTCAAATATTGATATCGTCATTTCTCCACTAAATCTTATTTTGTGACCACCAACTAGACTTGTGTCTTTGAAACGATTAGGATTTGGTGGAGAAATAAAGAAGCTATTCTTGAAAATGATTTAATTTACACATCTTATCTGGAACCGTTTCTATGTTCTGTCTACCTTCTTTAATATATAGAGGAAATATTGCAGCAGCAAACAATGAAGTAAAGAAAAAATGTTTAAACTTTAGCCAGCTGTACAAATTATATTTTCAGAATTTTCACCCACTACATTTTCCAAATTTAAGTTATAATAAGTTTATACATGTATATCAAAACGCAATCAGGGTGGCAAACAATTCGAACCCCGATCAGTCGCCGAGTAACTCGCTGTTTCATCTTGATCAAAACTATTGACATACATTCCCCAGACACGCTAAATGTTAAGCACCATGGACATTGGTTCAGTAACAATGCGAACATTAACAACCTAACAGAAAGATTGGCGCTGTAATTGTCTTCAGGTTTATAAAAAGAAAACGATTTTTATGTAAGGAAGAATAGAAATAGACTATCTGCGTTCGTTCGTTCTTTGTTGTTTCAATAGATCGTCACAGGAGCTTGACTAAGTCTTACATGAAACGGTTATAATTGTAAATCGTTGTCTATTGTTGATCCTTTTCAACAGGCTGGCCCTTATCTCCGCGAACATTCGTGTACGAAATAATGACATCATAACTATTAATTCGATGAGTTTGTATAACTGCATACGAACACAGAAATGTGTTGCCATAACAGAAGTTGTAGAATCAGTTCAATAGTATTCCATAAGCAAACAGGGGGATGTCTGATCAGGCGGCTTCTACTTATAAATGCAAAGGCGTTAATTGGCGTTTTATTGAGTAATAGGTTAAACGAAATTTAATTGTCTTCGGCTTAATGCATATTGTATAGATATAAGTATCTGTAGTCACCATCCATTTCCAACTGAAATTCTTATGTATATTAATGTTGACTAAAATCATAAGCATCCATTCATCAGTTTAATATACATTATATAATTATAAAATCTATTCATGAAACAATACCTAAACAAGAAAATAAAATATACACAAACAATTGTATAATTATATAATTTGTTCATGAAACAGTACCTTAGCAAGAAAAACAACCGCTCTTTACAAAATGAAACAGCATTCCATTGTTACACTTGCAGAAGTCACAAACGTCATTGCACTTTCTCTATTACCTGTTATGGTGAAAGCACATGCTCATATTGAGTAATATATCATGATTGTATCATATTGAGTAATGTATCATGTGTGGATCATGTGTGTATCATTTGTCTGAGAATACGTCGAACAAAGTTGTAAACGGTCTAATATTCTAGTTCAGTGATAACGAAAACTAACTTAATTGACATTCTAGGCGGCATTATTTATGACAGAAACGGCGACCGTAATGCAGACAACTGTAAAACCCGATTATGCGTTCAGACCACCTGATTCTATGAAACTCCATATCCCCTCAGTGGTTACGTTCAAGTGTTACTATAGTGTGAACATAAACTGGTCACCTCCCATCAGAGAGAGCATATTCCACAATTTAATATTCAGTGGGCTCCCTTCCAGGTAACTGGCTCGCTGCACGCATGGCAGATTTAACACATCTTCTCCAGACTTCAAATATTCAAATATTCCTTCTTCCAACACGCCGTGTTCTTTTGTTTCTTCGTCAAAGTAATTTCTGTTTCGTTTTGAGTTAGTTTTTGAATGAGTTATAGTATTCCAGTATTAGCTTCATACTAGTAGTATGTAGGTTGTATTTATCAATGGTACAAATACACGTTTCCTGTGTTGTTTTATATTTAACCAGTTACTTCACTTGCTGTACTGATCTTCGGTCCATCTTAAAAGAAACGTTTCATTCGTCTCCTTTGTGTGCTGGGTTCTGGACAAGTATGCGAATGTCAAATACTGTCTAGAAATATATTCATTCAGTAAGAACGTTGCCATTTAAAACAGTTATGTGTATTCTTAAAAGTAGAGGTAACGAACTGATTTTAGGATATATATGTGAAAAATTATATTGGATCCTTCTGACCTGACATTCCATGAAAAAAACGAGTTTAAAACTTCGTCCTATTGACTATGTATATGGCAATGTTCTTCTTCCAAAACTCAACTAGGGGTCACAGAACAGTGATTTAGTTTCATATATTTTACTGATTTAACTCAAATACTGTTCAAAATGAAAAAAATTAATTCTATCCTAGTATTAGGTATATCGTAGTTCGTGTAACTTGTTGCAGTTTTATCTTAATCTTGATACTTCTGTTGAGTTTTATGTGACGATCGTGTCTTCTACACGCAGATCACCTATTTAACTGCGAATCTTTTGTTTCCACTCCAGTTTAAGTTCAATCTTACTATCGCTCATGCTCTTAAATCATTGAACCGCCTTCGGTTCTTTTTCTACATTTTGTCATTCAGCAATGTTTCACTTGGCTGTATGAATTATAATGAGACAGTTGAGACGTTAAGCTTGGTTATATAACAACATACATGTACTACTTGTGGATTTTATGTTCAACAGAGTCCGGGGTGATGTTCCACAAGTGTATAAAACAAAACGATAGTGTGATGCCACTGCCTTTGCATACTCTTTATTGTCAAGACAAAAGGAATATGTTCTTTGGTATTGTATGGATGATCTGTATTGAATAATAAATATAATTTACCTTGTGCTTTTTCTAATAATGTATTATATTCTCTGGGCGTTTAAAAAATGGATCTGAAATCACTGTTCTTGTTCATTCCATTATAATAGCAAACTATTCAAACATGCGTCTAACTGTGTCAGGATGCGATAATGTAGTTTAGTTTTGTAGTCCGTAATATTCGCTTTATTCCAGTGCAAACTTTAGTAATCAATCTGTATATTTGTCAGCAAAGTGCTGTTCCAGTTGTTGTCTGGGTTTAATGTATTTGATTCTGTATATTCGTGTAACATCAAAATTAATATGCCCCAGGCGCGGATTTAGAGGGGGCGGAGCCGGCGTACGCCCCCCCCCCCCCAATAAAACCTCCCTATAACGACCACTAAATTGTGTTAATTAGTTGGTATTTAGAACAGGTGGCTGCTTAAAGCAAGGTGAAAGTAAAACAGAACGCTCCTATAGGAGCGTTCTGATTTACTTTCACCTTGCTTTAAGCAGCCACCTGCCTTAAACACAAAATAATTGATGAAATTTAGTGGTCGTTGTATCTACTGAAAATTAATAAAACAATGATCTAGTAGGAGTGTTTTATTTCCCTCCCCCAATTAAGCTCTTTTTCAACATGTATCCCCTCCAAAAATATTCTACGTCCCCCCTAATCTGAAATCCTGGATCCGCACATGTGCCCCATCAAAATATTGTGGAACGATTATGAGAATTGTTTCAATATTTCATGTATGGTCAACAATCTTGATATGAAGACATGCATAAATGAAACAATTACAATTGTAATCAATGTTCACAGAATTGTTACCCTTCATTTCCTGTATAAGATGTTATAAGGCCTTTACGATGTACCTGCAATTTTTACACCGTATGTATAGTACAAAGTCGTGTATGTCCAATTATTCCAACATGGAATTGCTTGAAACTGGACAATCTTGATGTGATGCTGTGCATAACGTGATGGATTTCGATCGCAATATTATTTTGATATACTGGTGTCTCTTTGTATTTCAGCATTAGCTGTATAAGATGACAATCGGTCTTCTAAATGCACTTACACGATTTTTGCATTATATGTTGAACCGCATTTGTTTTAAACCTCTAAAGTTGAACCACAGTGATGTGAAGGTACGCCGCCTGAGAAGGAATGCATTTTAGCTGTGGTCATGTTTGACAGAATAATGACTCTTATCAGATATAATCGAAAGGGTATGTGCCCAACTCCTTTGGAACGTTCTATAGGATTTGTTTGAAACTTTAATCGTTGCACATCATTGCTATGTAAATGTGCATAAAATAACTATTAAATTCATTTTGACATGTTGTTATCACAATTCAGAGTTATACATCAATGGCAAAATTGGGACATCATTGTACTAGGAACATCATTCTAGGTTCTATTGAGAAAATCCCGTTATTACCACGGCGTCTCCTTTGTCAGCTTCTTAATATTAATAGATTTATGGTAACCCCTCTGTACTAATGTTGTATCGAAAAACTATTTATAGTTGATTTAGGGGATAGTTATTAATAATTAATACAAATTACAGGTGAATGATCTGTGTCGTAAAAATAGAATTGTGTTGAAAGGTTGTTACGAAAGCCCGATCTCTGATATTAGCCTCTGATTTAGTCAAAAGATGGGATAAAGATGGGATAAACTTCCATCATTAATTCCCTCGTAATTTATACTCATCATATGTGTATTTTTATATAAAATTGTGTTTACCTAATACGTATTGCTAGTACATTAAAGAAGGTCTGCTTTGATTGGATAGTAGAAACATATATTTCCCCTGAATGTTTTGTGGTGTTTCAGATGAAAGGTATGTACTATCGAAAGCATATATCAATATACATGTATTTTAATAAAAAAAATGAAATAGGTGTCGTAGTCTGAAGCAGGTGTACTGTTCATACATTGAAACACTGCTGATTCCATCGTACCTCTGAAAGTTTACCTGTTCCTAGCTAAATAACAATAACAAAAAAATTGCCCGGGACTGTGTCTGGTGCGTAGGTCAAGCACAGCAGTTATTAATTTATGTTAAGTTCTGTTAAGCTCTCCTACGATTTATGACAACGATTCGTTCATGATTGACGCATTTTGAGTACGACTGGAGTATAGAAAGGAGGCATGGGTCATTCTCCCATGATATTCCAAATAGGAACGAGCTACCGGTATGAATCGTATGAATCCGAGTTATGAAAACGATGCTGATCTGGCAGTTGTTATCTATGTATATATAGTTGCTCGAAGAAAGGAGAGTCGATAGCAGCAACAAAGGACGGACAGGACAATATAGAATAGAGTAGAAGGATAAGACGGAAGAGAAGGCATAGAACCTGCTGGGATAGGCCATGTTTAAGCCATGGTTGGTTGATGTGGGAGTTCTTCTTGTCAGTTGAAGTAGGTTCTGTTTTCCCCGGCTCCACGGGGACATCTGCTGGAGCTTCTTCACTTGCTTGTTGTGATGGTGAAGAAGAGTGTGGGTCACCTGTTGTTTTTTCAGAACCTTTCAGTACCCTTTTGGTAGGCATCTTCAAACCTGATATGAAGACTATGAAATGGAATTGCCGGTAGGACTTAATATATCTTGACAAATCATAGAAGACAGTGATAAAGCGTTAAAGAAACATGATAGAATCTTAGTGGAACTTAACGAATCGTGTTCACACAGATCCCCTACGATGGCGTTTCAAGGTTCGACGCGCTATGTTAAGGTCTGTTAAGCTGTACTACGCTCTGCTAAGATTCCCATTTTATCGCGCTCTCTCAAGATATAACATCAAATCTGGATAATCGTGGCAAAATATTTGACCGTCAAAAATGTTGTCACGATCCTTGCGATCATCACGATTCCTCCAAGCCCCTTCAAGATCACCAAGATTCGATCATACGACCCCACACGCTCAACACGCTTCTCTCAAATCGTGGAGATTGTAGACATCGTGGTTAAGTGTAAACGCAGCATAACCAGTTATGTTACGATGGTCAACATGGCTTCAAAGTTAATATAAATTCTAGATATTTACACGCGTGATCGAATGTGTGCATGTGCAATCCATTGTGTTTCTGGGGTTGATGTGGACTATCGAGTGACCTCTCCTGTCCGACTTCTTTTCTATTTTATCTAATCGGCTGAGAGGTATTAAAATCCACAACAGTAGGTGTTAAGTGTTTGTGTTGCGGCCGTAAAAGTCGCCCCGTACTTCATTCTCAGTGTTGTTATATTTTTGGTCCTTTGGGATCATTAGTTTTGATGGTATAAATTCTGAAGGGAGGTGATCCCCCGAAAGCATAAAATGCAACACAAAAGGAGAAAATTGAAGACTACTTCATTCTCAGTGTTGTTATACCTTCTGATCCTTCGAGATCATGAATTTCAGTACTTCTTGTTCTGAAAATTGAATACCGCTTAAGCCGGTGCTAGGGGGCATGAGCAGTGTTGCACTTTCAATTACTGTTCATGAACCGACTCAATAAAACCGAGTCTGCAATTTTCTCTTTTTGTGTTGGAATATTTGCTCTCGAGGATCACCTCCCTTTAGAATTTATTGAGTCTGTTCAAGAACATTAGTTGAAAGTGCAACACTGCTCACGCCCCCTAGCACCGGCTTAAGCGGTATTCAATTTTCAGAACAAGCAGTACTGAAATTTATTATCTCGAAGGATCAGAAGGTATACCAACACTGAGAATGAAGTACGAGTTTTGAAAATGGGCGTGAGTAGTGTTGCACTTTTAATTACTACTCATGAAAAGACTCAATAAAACCGAGTCTGCAATTTTCTCTTTTGGCATTTATACTTTTGTTTTCGAAGGATCAACCACTTTCAGAATATTTGTATTGAGGTGTGTGTTGGGAATTGGACACTTATTTGTATAGCCTTGGTAACCAACTGGTAACCATACTATATCCAGCTCTGACATTACGTTCGGTGTACCAGCTACAGGCTCACTCCACATACATGTATATCAAAGAGGTGAAGTGCAGACTGTTCTTTATACACATTCCTTTAGCCGTGATAATTTCAAAGACATTCGAACATACTCTGGGGACATATATACGTAAATCGTAGGTTTGGATGACACAAAGACACGGAAGTAATTCCAATTTCTGATGATATACTTACCGTAATACTATAGTGCATAACCCTTAATCTGCTCAATTATTAAAACTAGCTCCTCATTTTCTTAATATTAATTAAACAAATAGATGTATCAATATGTATTACTGAAGATATTTTTTATGACAAACTGCCATTCCTGATCAAAGGGTTCCATATACTCATTTCATTTCCCATACACTAAGGTTAAATATACTTTACTATTATATCCAGGGACAAATCCTTAACGAGATCAAGTTTCATTCTTTACCGACTTCCGTATATATGTGTATTATTTATGTTTAATACATGTTATCAAATATTGCTTTCATGCCCCTTGCTGTTAATATAATGTCCGTATTCTTCTTCGAAAATCCACGTGCAGCAGATCCTTAACTCTTTTGGCGTCAAATTTAAAGGTGTCGTCTGCAATAATAATTTCATATTATATATAATTCTAAACTTAATAATAAAGGTATATTAATAAAACATTTGTTTTTAAAAACCTGTATGCTTGGGCTAAAATAATACAGAAAACAGTGGAGTCCCAGGTCAGATGCCGCCTTGAAAAGGCGGCATCTGACCTGGGACTGCACTGTTTTCAGTGGAGCCTAAAGGCGAAATTGGCGCCGAAAGAGTAAATATAAAAACCATTGAAAGCTGAATGTTCCATGTAGACTGGTCCATCATTGTCCCTCAGTAGAGTCCATGCGAGAGGATTTTAAATGACAAACAGTGCATACCCGAATCAGACCTCTTCTCTATGAGCCCCTCCCCCTTGATTTGGGTCTGCACTGTTTGCAAATGTCAGTACACAGGTGTCCTGAATTGCATTTGCAAACAGCTTGGATTCAGATTAAACACCGGGTTAACTCGGCGTCTTATCAAGATCCAAGCTGATTGACACTCGGTCAACAATTTCCCAAACATTTGTACAAATCAGAAGTAAAACGTGCATTAGATCAGAGTTTTGGCAGACATTGTTTTTCAGCACGATAAGAGTCAATGCGTGATATTATATGCATGCAGTATATCAACATCATAGGCCATATAGTCAACATGCACACTGCATTTGCTTCATAAACTCTGTAAGACTACATGTACATGTAGTTGACTTTGATGGAATTTTAGTGCTATTACAAATATCACAAATAATCATCTATGACATCCTCTATATGTGTAAGAGAGTGTATTTTACGGTACCTCGACACGTATATTATGTGGTATATATGGTTAATATGGTTATATGGAAGAGCAGTATGAGTGGTGAGATTATACTGGACAAGGACATATATGTTTATATTGAAAAGGACACGTTACAATCATTTAATTTACCGACCTGTTTTCCTGTTTATTCTTAGCCGGAGAACAGTAATACAGATGTGTTAACTAAATCCTGCAATCGTGATAGAATAGAACGTATTGAAGGGTCACAATTGTGAGCTGAAACTGTACACATGTACGAGGTGTGTCGGAAGAAAAGAAATGCAAATCCATTTGTATCGTAATGTCCACGTGTTGTTTGTTTATCAAACCTTGCATATACAAAAAGGAATCCTTTGTCAAACAGTTGAGCCAACGTTCTTTGAATTTCACTGAGCCGTTTAGTCATAGCGATAATTCCAACTACACGCAGTCATTGCACTAAAGAAAAAATGATTGGAAAAAGTGTGGTAAATGTTGCTGAATCATTTATGAAAGGAAGAAGTAAACTTGATTTCAGTGGAAAATCAGGAATATGTGAAACGGGGGAAGAATGTGTCATATAGCACTGTTAATCGCAGGGTTAAGATTTTTAAACCCGACCAAGGGGGTTTAGAAAATAAGAAAACTGGTAGGCCTTTGGAAATTCTGAATACTTTGATAAACTATTTTTTTATTTATTTTTTGTGTGGCTGACAGTTTGGTAGTTAGTAGTTCGTACTGACTTGTCCTTATCGCAAGTGCGTTAGTTTAGTTTGAAGTTAATTCATAAAAGTTAATAAGCTTTGTGCACGCTGGATTCCTCATTAACAAAAACACTTTTGAAGGCCAAACTCGATACTGAAACTACAAAAATGTATACCCAAAATACACTCATAAGACTTTTTCACATCTCATACTAGCTGATGAGACTTGGGTTTGTTATTTTGAACAAATGACAAAGCAAGCTAGTCGTGTATGGGATACTAGAAATTCAAGGCGACCCATAATTGAAAAAAGAGAAAAAAGTAGTGTACGTTACATTTTTCACAAACCAAGGACTTTCTGTGACCAGTCGATTCTGAAAAGAGCTTCAAAATATTTCTTAAAGCGGCGTCCTTCAACAAGAATGAAGGACATTTGTGTGACAATTATCTTTCACACACGCCAGCCACTGTGAAACATTTCTGTTGTTTGAAACCCAAGTAACCCAGCTTGATCAGCCAGCCTCCTTACCTGGCATAGCCCCAGGTTTTTTCTTTCTTATTTCCAAAAACTGGACACTTTCTTGCCTTGAGGTCAATAGTTTTTCAGTACTACATGAACAGCATACCAGTACCAAATCTGTGGCAGACCTGTATACGATGCAGTGAAAGCAGTTGCAATACACTTGAATACCCCTCGTATATGGTGTTATCACCTTGAAGTTGGATGCCACCGTCGGTTTTGATTTCCCAACGATAGGAGATGATAGCTAGTGTGTGTTACATCTTTAAAGGAAGATGGATGAAGAATGGCCAACTAAAATTCAGATGTAGTAATATTATTTTCCAGAGAGAAATGTTGGTATAAAACATAAGTAATGTTCGAATAAATTTCGTCAACTGAGAGTATCGGTTTCTTCAGGTCTTAAATACAAGTGCAATAGCTTTTATTCAACAGCATTACAAAACTACATTCAGAGTGACAAAAGAGTTTGGATCCTAATTTTATACCGAGTTTATTTCAGGGTCTCATCTGGGTCCAAACTGTTTGCAAATAGTATCACGGGTACGCCTTTGGCGTCGAAAATGAACTCATTAAGACCGATACTAGCTACAGTACGTTCGTATGTCTGTGTGCCATTTCTTTTATTAAACTGAATCATTCGTAGTTCACATGAACCAGTGATAAGTGTACTGTAACTCTACATACTCTATCATAAAAAATAGAAAGGAAGTCAAAATAGAATAGACGAGTATTACTACAGTGTCGCGAAATACAGTCCTAAGATGCGCATTTCCCATGCAAGGCTGTAGCACAGTACATGTACAAAACACGTTGACTGTCGCGGTCATACTATTGACATGATCATCCGTGCACTTTAGAGTGAATGAACGTATATAATCTTACTGCTTGAAAACATGGGTTATGCCATATACATGTAACACGTCATTCTCGTATTGGTCTGGCAGTAAGCACCTTTTTCTAACCCAGATGACCCGTAAAGACTACCAACATGTATAATATGTTACTGTACCCCACTTTCTCTATGTTTTTCCAACAGTTAGAATACCTAATAGTTCGAAATCCCAACAAGCTCTCGTTGTTGGTCTTAGGCATTAGGCTAGGGTAAGGTTTTGATTTGGATAAAATCCTCGCACTATCGAACTTTTATATTAACGGCCTTAGGCAATGGTCCTGGAAATATGGCACTGACAGCAATAAATAAAAGCTTGTGACCAATACCATGCAGTTAAAACAAAATATGGTAAGTATGAACTGAAAAAGTACACTGATCTACATTTCACACGACGTATGCATTGTTATATTTGTAGATGACCATGTATCGCGACGTCCCAAAGCCATAGTCGACTCCAAATATTGATGTTATAATCATACAGTAGAACCTCTCTATATCGGCCACTAAATTGTATTAATTAGTTAGTATTTAGGGCAGGTGGCTGCTTGAAGCAAGGTTAAAGTAAAACAGAATGCTCCTATAGGAGTGTTCTGTTTTACTTTCACCTTGCTTTAAGCTGCCACCTGCCTTCAACACAAAATACTTGAAGTAGTTTAGTGACCGTTATAGAGAGGGTTTACCGTACTTCCCTTCCTACAATGATACAATATCGCAACACAGGAAATATTCAACGGAGCTGACTTGATAAATGTGTCAAACCTCTACCTGTTAAAGACCACTTTACATTTACAAACAGTTTGGGTCCAGATAAGAAGCGGGTTAAGATGCCGTCTCGTTAGGATCCAGGCCGTTTAAAACTCGGTTAATACTTTTTAACCCTTTCCCTGTTGTATATTCATGTAAGAAATAATGACGTCATGAATATTAATAAGATTTTTTTTTTTAAATGGCATATGAACACAGGACATTTTGCCTCGGGCATAAGCTGTAGAATCAGATCCATATTACACCATAAGCAAACAGAGAATATCCTGATTAGACGGCTCCTATAGGAGCCGTCTGATCTGGGTCTACTATGTTTGCAGATGCGTCAAAATACGCTTACATAAGGGAAATGGTTAAATGAATAAGAAGTAAACCATTGAAAAAACTGGAGTTCAACTTTTTGCACGCTATGTAGTTTTTCGTCTGAAAACAAAATCCTCTCATTTGTTTGCAAAAACATATGGGTTAGTTTCAAATAGTATGGATCCTGATGAGACGCCGCATTTTGCGGCGCGTCCTATCTGGATCCAAACCATTTACATAGGTAATCATGGTTTCGCCGCTAGCGCGCAAAGAGTCGAGCATGCAGCAGGTTTATAGACTGTCGAACGGGACCATAGTAGCGGCTAATGAACAGGAAAAGCTATTGTTTTAAACAAATTATGTAGCATATTCACGTTTCCCATCCAATTTAGACGGACTTCGCTGGAAGCATTTCTCATTCAGTCAAGGGTTAGAATCGACGTCTAATTTAGGCTATTCTGTGTAATTTAACAACCAATTAACCGTTTCTGAACTAATTTTCAATAATATCACCTCTCACAAAATGGTTTAGGATGAGCATTTGCGATTCAATACAAATGTTCCTAGATATTCTTAGACTATTAATAGGTCGTCACGTGACAGACACTCCTGGTTTAGAATCACCATTTTTTTCTTATTCGTTTAAAGCTTATTTGACAGAATATCGTAAATACTGTTTCATTAATAAGAATATGCATTTAACCCTTCGCTTGCTGTTCACGTCAATATACCTACCTGTAAATAGTGAAGACCCAGATGAGACAGCTCCTACAGGAGCTGTCGCATCAGGGTCTGCACTATTTACAAATGGATTGTGCAACCAGTGCACTCCACAGCAGTGATTGCACAGTGAAATAATTGTAGACAGTGAAGATAATTATATGTAATTATACATCAGGGCATGAGTAAAGAAGAAGAAATGTATTTTAAAATTCAGCAAGCGAAGGGTTAAGTTATCCTCCTAATGCCAAGTGCTCACAACAAACGGTTTAGTGGAGACATTAAGTAACTATTCCAACAGTTGTATTAATATAGGCATTTTATCTGAATATTTGTAGTTTAGTTGCCATATTTGAAGCAGCTACGTTGTTAAAACGAAATAAAATCTCGACTTCCTCAAAGATACATGTTATCCGTCTTTGGGGACGAGATTTGAGAAGCCAGTCGTCAGGGTATATATTTATAGCTTCGCGCTGCTGCGTTGTAAATTCAGTTTGATATATAGTGTCTAGTAATACCACGAGCTAAAAGGTTTCCGCCAGTTTGAATAATGTAGTGAACGTATCAGCATATGAAAAACTGAAGTAATAACTTTAATAGTTCACGTGTATAATATAATTGCTTATAACAACACTGTGGTTATTAATTCCTCCGCTTCAAAAATATCAATTTGGGAAAGTGCTTCACAAAAGTGTGTATTAAGCGATTGGATCTCTAGTTACTCTACGTCTCACCAGCAAACAGCTGGGGTCTAGCCTAGACGCCGAGTTACTCTACGTCTCACCAGCAAACAGCTGGGGTCTAGCCTAGACGCCGAGTTACTCTACGTCTCACCAGGGTTCAGCTGGGATCCAGACTAGACGCCGAGTTACTCTACGTCTCACCAGGGTTCAGCTGGGATCCAGACTAGACGCCGAGTTTCTCTACGTCTCATCAGGATTCAGCCTGTTTAACCCATTCCCTCATATTGACGACTTTTGACGGCTCTGTAAAAGTCACTTTGTGAAACCACTGTGATAAATAGAGCAAATGCTCTATTTATCACAATGGTTTCAAACTACAAAATTCTAAAAAAAATCATTTTCTCTAATTAATGCTCCTTTTCAAAGTGGTTGAATCTAAATATAGCCAATAAGGGAAAGGGTTAACACTCGGTGGATAGTTTCTAAAATGATTAGTCGAGTCGCAGGCAGTCAGAGGCAGTCGGGGGCGCAGTCAGAGGCAGTCGGGGGCAGTCAGAGGCAGTCGGAATTGTCACAGATCCAAATCTGAGCTGACAATTTTGTTCACAGTGATGTAAATGTTTTAACAGTCTTGTATTGGGATAGTGGAATATAATATTTTAATGTTATTGAAAACTACATATGTATAATGTTGTATAAGCATTGGACGAGCATAACGGATAACAGGTAACGTATGGGGCAAGTATGTAATGTATGCTGTATTCCTGTTGATTCGTGGTCCTTAAATTTTAAACTATCTAATAGTATGATAGTTGTGCCTTCTAAGTCTTTTTTTTCTTTGCATAGATATAATTATTTTAAAACATTTATTTATCTTGAAATAATGATTTTTCAGATAAAAATCATAAAAAGTGTTAATTTTACTTGCTAAATAGACCGAGTCGGCTGCTACGAAATCTTGACCTATTTCTTGTTGATTCGTGGGGCTCTAATTGGTCAGTATTAAAATGGCATTTCCGGACAAGAAATTTCATTTTGCGGGATTTTTTGCAGGACAAAATTCGGTCCGACAAAATTCGTAACAATGATTGATTTGAATTTAATGATTATACAACGCAATTGAAGGAAAATAAACATAACCATTGATGGCGTATGGCGTTTCCAAAATGGCGGATAAATAGCATCCAATTTAATGTTTATAGATGCCCCCAAAAAGGTCCATGCAAGGGTCTAAAGAAAGGTCCACATATTAACGAGCCCTTTTCATATAGGTTATTGACAAAAACTGGGTCACGGAAATAAACTCTGTTTTGAGAAAACTATGTGATTATACAACCCACGAATCCATAGGAAACCACGAATCCATAGGAAAATGTTGTTTTTTAAATTAACAGGAGTCCGTTTAAGTATACATTTCCACCTCTTGCAAATTGCAAATATGTGAACCGAAGTAAGAGAATGTAAAACAAAATTACATATTACAATAACTCATACCGTATAATGCAGACCCAGATTTACTGCAGAACGGTAATATTGACAAAGAAGCCATGCTAAAACTTCAATCTAGGTCTTGAGAATAATTCAGTCAGCATTCTCATGGTCAACTTCTGCCACCCTAAAACTCAATGAATATTAATGGAGTAAATGGTTAACGGTCATGGTTTGTATATCTGGGTCCATGCTTATAAAGCTTTTAGTTGCGTCTGAGTTCGTTCTCAAGTTTTTGATTGGTCAGATTTGAGCCTTTGGCTCAAATCTGACCAATCAAAAGCTTGAAAACTCAAATCTGACCAATCAAAAGCTTGAGAACAAACACAGACTCAACTAAAAACTTTCTAAGCATGGACCCTGAAATAAAAACGTGCTGATATATTGCTATAGCTCATACTGAACTACTTCTTCAGTTACTCGTAACCTGTAATACGCCATGTTCGTTATATACTCATACAGTTACTATATCTCATAATGAACCATTCTCCAGTCAGTAACACGTACCCTGTAAAACATCATGTTCGTGTTATACTTATACAGTTACTATATATCTCATAATGAACCATTCTCCAGTCAGTAACACGTACCCTGTAAAACACCATGTTCGTGATATATTCATACAGTTACTGTATCTCATACTGAACCATTCTCAAGTCAGTAACACGTACCCTGTAAAACGCCATGTTCGTGATACACTCATACAGATACTATATATCTCATAATGAACCATTCTCCAGTCACTAACACGTATCCTGTAAAACACCATGTTCGTGATATACTTATACAGTTACTATATCTCATATGAGCCATTCTCCAGTCAGTAACACGTACCCTGTAAAACACCATGTTCGTGATATACATGTACTTATACAGTTACTATATCTCATAATGAGCCATTCTCCAGTCACTAACACGTACCCTGTAAAACACCATGTTCGTGCTATACTTATACAGTTACTATTGCTCATACTGAACCATTACTTCAGTAACACGATTCCAGAAATACGTCATGTCCGTGCTATGACGTCACAACTGTCATTTTTTTGAATATCATAAACAAATTCAGGAAGTACCGATCGATACAAACAAAGAAATTGATTTTTAATAGAACCTTGTATAAACTTTACGATTGTCCAGTTCTAGAATACGATTTGACAACGAAGTCAAAACCCTTTCTCCAGCCATGTTTGAATAGATCTAGATCTATGTTGCTAACATCAACGTACTGCACGTGAAAAAGACCGTGGGCATATTATGGATAATCGGCCTTCTGTGCCATTATCGATTGGTCAGATGAGTCCGTAATGACAGTTTTCTACAGCACTTCGTTACTATTTATTGTAAGGTAATCAATAATAGCTTAATTATACTAAACCACTCCCCGGGCACACGCAACCTGTAATACGTCATGTCCGTGCTATACTCATACAGCTACCATATCTCATGTTGAACCACCCCCAGTCACACGTAATCTGTAATACGCCATGTTCGTGCTACTAGTATACCCATACTGCCCAGTTACATGTACTATATCTCATGGTGAACCACTACCCAGTGACACGTAACCTGTAATACGCCATGTTCGTACTATACCCATACTGCACAGTTGCATGTACTATATCTCACAATGACCCACTCCCCAGTAACACGTTACCTTGTATATGCCGTGAATTGTTTGTGCTATACCCATACAGTTTTTTCAGTAACATTAAACTATATTCCGCTCTACCATTGAAAAGACTGCAAGCACTTCTCCCGCTATGACAAAATCATGTATTTTCAAATTTGGATCGGGGATAACTTCCGATCGACCAAGGTTTTGCGAAACTTTTGACCGACTTTCAAACAGATTGGATCGTGGTGAAACACCGAGTTATTCGTCGTCTCGCCCGGATCCAAGCTACTCGTCGTCTCATCCGGATCCAAGCTGTTTGCACACGGATAGCGGGATAAGGCTTATGTCGGTATTATTGCACACATCGAAGGAGCGCATGTATTTGTACCGTAGTAGAAATTTACAATTATCTAGAGGCATTTGGACAATAATATCTCTATTGTTAATGCCCGTTTATGAGTCACTGAATCTTTGCATTATAACCGGGGTGTTTTATTGTTCGAACACGGACTTTATACCATGCATTGTTTTAAAGTATTGTATTGTAAGGTAACATAGTTGGAGACCGTATCGCTTAATATTCAAATGGTTTATTAGTTGTGAAGCACTTTCCCAAATTAATATTTTTGACGCGGAGGAAGTTATAACCGCAGTATTGCAATAAGCAATTAAAAATCCTGCACCTATTAACTTTTATCACTTCTGGGTGTGTGTTTTTTTCAGAAGCTCCTCAGTTCCTCTTCTTACTGTGTACTTTCTCGTTTATTGGTTCACACTGGCAGAAACATTTCATCTCGTGATATCACGAGAAATATAGCGGCGTGAATATATAAATAGACAATAACGATTGACTTCTCGTTTATCGCCTCTAAAGAAGACAAGCAACGAGTATTTTTGAGAAAGTTGAGATTATACCCCTCCTTAACAACGTGTCTGCATTAGCTATGGTGACTAAATTATAAAAAAGCCCAGATGAGATGCGTAAATCAAACATTTTCAAGAATATCTTCTTGACTTCTCCACCAAATCCTTTGTTGTGACCATTCTTATGAAGCATCTCTTCGGGGCGATTCTAAAGAGTAGTGACAGTATAGGGTATGGTGAAGACATGATGAGTTTAGTATTTTAATAAGCATTTAACCCATTCCCTCATATTGACGACTTTGATGACTCTGTAGAAGTCACTTTGTGAACTCATTGTGATAAATAGAGCATTTGCTCCTATAGGAGCAACTGATATATTTATCACAATGGTTTCAAACTACAAAATTCTAAAATTTTCCTTCTCTCTAGTTAATGCTCCTTTTCGGTAGATTTATTCAAAGAGGTTGTTTCTAAAAATAGCCTATGAGATAATGGGTTAAGCAAGTATTATGTCTCGCTCGTATAATGCATGTACTATTGAGATGTACAATGTATTTATCTTGGAAATGTGTGATCATTCAAATGAAAAGTCATCGTAATAATCATGCTTCACTGTATTGTAAATACTACTTAATTTCCAAGGGATTCTTCTTGATCATTACAGGCATGAGTAATTCACGCTTTGTATGCTAAGTAAATTTGTTTCTGTCTGGTCGTCTGCTATTTATTTCTAAACTATTTTTCTTATATTTGTCTTCAATTCGTGAAGGATCTTTCTGTAATAGTTTAGTTCTCCATTAAGCTACAGCCTGTCAATCAATCGAATATAAGAACTGTTTCAATGACCGTTAAATACGGGATTTACTGTATGTTATTCTATGAGCTAACGTACACATGTATATGCCAATTTATAACTTGTAGGTGACATGATGTTATTCTATGAGCTAACGTACACATGTATATGCCAACTTATAACTTGTAGGTGACATGATGTTATTCTATGAGCTAACGTACACATGTATATGCCAACTTATAACTTGTAGGTGACATGTGGGTCCGTTGAGACCGGTGTTTATGTTGTCATACTGAAACTGAAATTCATTACCATTGCAAAACATGTCACATAAAATATAGTTATGTATTATTTATTACCATGCCCTCACGCACGTAACATTTAGCCTCTCTGAGAATTGCACAGAAGTCAGACGAGGAGAACATTAAGCGTTCAGATGAAATATCGAGCACTATCTCCTTATTCTGTATGTTAAATGAAGGAGGTCATGTGCAGTTTTAGATGTGATATATCTAAACTGTTAAGCTCTTTATTGATACGTAGAAGTATTCTCCAAAGGTGTCCATAAAATGCGCGTCCTGTGTTCTGTTGTGATGGAATTAATAGACGGTTTACGGCATCAGTAAAATCATTATTACTTTACCCTGAAAGCAGATGGCGTCGTATTGTTGTGATGTCCTGTCATTCCGTTGGCATAATGTGGTATATTGCATAACACACTACAGTAAAACCTCTCTATAACGACCATTAAATTGTGTTAATTAGTTGGTATTTAGGACAGGTGGTTGCTTAAATCAAGGTGAAAGCAAAACAGAACGCTCCTATAGGAGCGTTCTGTTTTACTTTCACCTTGCTTTAAGCAGCCACCTGCCTTTAACACAAAATATTTGATGTAGCTTAGTGGTCGCTATAGAGAGGTTTTACTGTACTACTTTGATGGTGTCAGTCATACGACATGTGTAAACACATTGCACAGTAGATGCTCTCTTCAAGGATTACAAAACTAGATCTAGTTCTGGCCCTTAAAGGCACGTGGTGGCTTCAGAAGGACGGAAATTATATTATGCAGAATGATTCACGTATATACGTTACGTTCGGACTGAATTAAGTAACCGTCTACTTTAACCCATTCTCTCCTACTGACGCATGTTGACACCTCTGTAAAGTTTATGTTTTGAAAACATTGTGATAAATAGGGCATTTGTTCCATATGAGCAAATGCTCTATTTACCACATTGATTTCAATTCAAGTGTTCACTTCTAAAAAACTTCTTTTTTCTAGTAAATGCTCTTTATTATATTCATTTGAGGAAAATATTCCAAAACAGGGAATTAATATAATACATAAATACTTGAATTGCTCTGATCTAATATTTCGACCACTTAGACCCTTTTTCAAAGATTATCATGTCAAAATACACGTCACATTTTTGTTACATGCATTCAGCCATAAAATCAAAGGATTTGATATTTACTCTTGAGTGCTGGCTTCATGGGGACTCTACTGTATCGCTCGTATAACAGTCCGTTTGCAATAAAGTATTGTTTGGGTTCTGGATCGGCCTCTCATAAGGCTCCAAAGCATACGATCATGTCAAACAGACCAACAAAATTGGTTTAGCATTGCTAAGCATGGTTTAGCAAGGTGTTCTGGGAAATACAGTACATCGTCTAAAGTTATCCCATTACTCCATTAATATTCAGGCAAGAAATAATGATTTTATAAATATAAAATTGATCATTATTTTTCAAAATATTACATGAACACGGGGAAGATTGACAGAAACGGTAGAATCAGATGTTTTATATAATTCCGTAATCAAACAACGTAGACCCGGTGCAGACAGTTCCTATATGAGCTGTCTGTTCTGGATATACGCTGTTTTCCAGCGTGTTAAATGCGAATTAATACAGTAAAGTGTCAACGCAATCATACAGCGAATAACTATTTCAATACATGTACCTACTGAACATTAACCCTTTCACCGCCAATTTCGCCTTTATTCACCACGAAAAATAGTGCAGTCCCAGATCAGACGCCGCCTTTTCAAGGCGGCGTCTGATCTGATCAGGGACTTCACTATTGGTCTCAATCTGTATTTCTATATATGTGCTTTGTTCCTTTGAAATTTGCATTTATTTATCTCATTTCCTTATTTTACTGAATGATTTTACAAACTTGGATTGCAGACGACAATTAGAAATTTGGCGCCGAAAGGGTTAATAGCCGACATAGTTATAATTAAATATGGAAGGTGGAACAATGTAGACTACTTTAGAAAGTAAAGAAAAATATATGATATGTCAAATAACATTAACAAACAGAGCAGGCCCAGATCAGACGGCTCTAGGTCTACTCTGTTTGCAAATCCGGTAAGAAGCGTTTATATGAGGGAAATGATTGACACACACAACAGGTCGCTGCCAACAGAAAACAGTACAGAAAGCTCATTTGACCGAGCTCTCTGTCTCTCTCTGTCTCTCTCTGTCTGTCTGTCTGTCTGTCTGTCTGTCTGTCTCTCCCCCCCCTCCCCCTCCCTCCCTTCACTATATACTATCGCCCAATATAAACCAATCATCTGTCTCAACTCTTCTCGTGCTAAGCGCGACCTGACTAGCAAGGCAAACAGCTTGGCTCTAACAAATCGGTGTCTCATCAGGATCCAAGCTGTTTGACACACAGTCAATAGTTTCTTGAACGAAACGACTGTAAGAGATCTGTGTTTTTGCAGATGTTACTACTTCAGCATGAGAAGGGTTAATATTCTTTAAAAAATTTCCTCCATCAATTTGCATGCAAGAAAAATATACACCATCGTGATTTCTGCCATATCAGAAAATGTACAATTATATCTACATGATAACATAAGCAAACAGAGCGGATCCTGATCAGAGGGCTCCTACAGTAGCCGTCTGATCTTGATCTACTCTGTTGGCAAAAATGTAGAAAGGCGTAATTATTGAGTAACGTGTTAATGGTCGTTTAGGGAATGTTTGTTGTAGTTATTTGGGTTTTACAAGTAATGGCTTTACTGACAACACTAGTTCACAGCATACGGTACATAATTATCATGTTGTTTTATACATATATCATCACATGTTTTACTCTCAGTCTGTTTTATAGCAGTTAGATGGATCGCTCTACACTGAACTGCAAAACGCCGCTTCGTTTCTAATCCTTTCAAAGCTGGAACCAAGTCACCAATGTCATTTGCAAACAGTGTTGACCCAGATGAGATGGCCCCTAGAGGGGCCATCTCATCAGGGTCAACACTGTTTGTCACGTTACAATATTATTTTTTAAAATGCCTGAATATTCACAGTAAACTTGGTCTGTTTGAATCTACGTGTAGTCAATTTGAAAATTCAACATACATGTAGTCATTTTAAATGGTTAATTCTAGGAGTATTTTCCTCTATCGTGATCAAGCCAACGCACAGTAGTGTAAAGCAGTCTGAGTACTGAATGGGCAACAAGTTAGATTCACAGATGAATTCAAACGGTGAATATTCACGACACACATTGCCCATTATAAATAGTCATGGCGTACCCTACCTATTATTAATATTCATTGCAGACCCAACCAATTATGAATATCCATGGTAGACCATACCTATTATAAATAATCATGGAAGATTCTACCATTATCAATATTCATGGAAGATTCTACCCATTATCAATATTCATGGAAGATTCTACCCATTATCAATATTCATGGAAGATTCTACCCATTATGAATATTCGTGGCAGATTCTTTTTATATGAATATTCGTGGCAGATTCTTTTTATATGAATATTCGTGGCAGATTCTTTTTATATGAATATTCGTGGCAGATTCTTTTTATATGAATATTCGTGGCAGATTCTTTTTATATGAATATTCGTGGCAGATTCTTTTTATATGAATATTCATGGCAGATTCTTTTTATATGAATGAATATTCGTGGCAGATTCTTTTTATATGAATATTCATGGCAGATTCTTACCACTATGAATATCCTTGGAAGATTCTACCCATTAGTAATATTCATGGTAGATCCTACCCATTTGTGAATATTCATAACAAATTCTACCCATATTACATCCTACCCATTGTGAATATTCATGGCAGATCCTATCCATTGTGAATATTCATGGCAGATCCTATCCGTTGTGAATATTCATGGCAGATCCCAGCCATTGTGAATATTCATGGCAGATCCCAGCCATTGTGAATATTCATGGCAGACCCTACCCATTGTGAATATTCATCACAGAGTCTTTCGATTGTGAAGATTTATCTACTATGATTTGAATTTGTTATACAAACCAGTTGAATACATTTCTGTGACAAATGGTATTGAATGATATCTCATTATATAAGCAACCATATAAGACCCTGGGCAGACGGTTCCAATAGGATCTGTCTGATCTGGGTCTGCCCTGCAAAACACCAAGGCGTCTCTGGAGGATTAACCCTTTACTCCATAAAACGCTTTTGCAAACAGAGTAGACCCAGATCAGACGGATCCTATAGGATCCGTCTGATCAGGGTCTGCTGTGTTTGCTTATGATATGATATAAATGATATGACATAGATATGGTTCTACAGTTTCTGTCATGGCTAAAAGTTCCCGCGTCCATGAGCTATTATAACACAAATTAATCTAATTGATATTCATGACATCATTGTTTCTTACATGAATATTCATAGAGGAAAGGGTTAAACATCTCAAAGGCTTACATATACAAATTGCCTAGTATTGTTATTTCCGTATTACTTTTCCATCACTCTTAATGATGACAACAAAAACACACACTATTGTCTAATACAGACATCAAATTATTTCTAAACTGAACGGCATTTGAGGTGGATAGCCATTAATTTAAAACCATGCGATAAATGCATTTTGTTTTCAATTAATCTTTATTATCTAAAGGTTATCCCCTGCGTCGTCTACAGAACGGGATTATTAATGTCTAACCTTAACCCTTCGCTTGCTATTCACGTCAATATACCTGCCTGTAAATAGTGAAGACCCAGATGAGACAGCTCCTGTAGGAGCTGTCTCATCAGGGTCTGCACTATTTACAAGTTGATTGTACAACCAGTGCACTCCTCAGCAGTGATTGCACAGCGCAATACTTGTACACAGTGAAGATATATGTAATTATACCACAGGACATGGGTAAAGAAGGAAAAATGTATTTTAAAATTCAGCAAGAGAAGGGTTAAAACCTTGCCCCTTTAACGCCATAGCAAACAGAGTGTATCTAGATCAGACGACATAGGAACTGTCTGATCAGGGTCTGCTCGGTTTGCTTATGGAATTATATAGAACTGATTCTACGGTTTGTGCCATGACCAAACATTTCTGTGTCCATATGCTATAATAACAAATAACTTGATTAATATTCATATATAATTTTTATCTCGTCAAAACGAATTTTCGTTTGCTCGATATGCGCACGATTTAATTTCGTTTTGACGACATCTTATTTATCTCGTCAAAACGAATTTTTTTTATCTTGGCAAAACGGATTTTCGTTTGCACGAGTTAATTTGTTTAAGTTGTGCGCACCATATAATCATCTGATCAAAAACATTTATTACGAGATAATAAATGTTTTTGATTGGATGATTATGTCGTGTGCACGACTTAATTTCGTTTTGACGTGATAAAAAATGTCGTCAAGACGACGTTAAGTCGTGCACATGAGATGAAAAAGATCTTGCACATGTCACTTTAGTGCCATCGTACTTAAAGGTGGTCCGGGCGATTTTGTAATCACCGCATCAACAGTCGTACCGTATGTCTAAAGGTTCAAGATTGTACAGTAAAACCTCTCTATAACGGACACTAAATTACATCAAGTATATTGTGTTAAAGGCAGGTGGCTGCTTAAAGCAAGTTGAAAGTAAAACAGAACGCTACTATAGGAGCGTTCTGTTTTACTTTCATCTTGCTTTAAGCTGCCACCTGCCCTAAATACCAATTAATTAACACAATTTAGTGGCCGTTATAGAGAGATTTTACTGTAATATAAAACAAACGAAGAGGCGTTTGATTGCATGTAACATTTCATAAAGGTCAACACGAAATAGATTACAAAGTAGTTCTAAACTCAGCAAAAGTAGAGGTGGATAGCTGCGATGAAAAACAAATAAATTCAATTTTTTTTCAATTAATCTTTATGATCTAAAGGTTATCCTCTGCGTTGTCTTCTGTTTCCTGAACTGTATTAATAATGTGCAACTTTAACCCTTTCGCTGCCAAACTCTGTCGTCTGCTACAAATTTTTATTTGTTTTGATTTTCTTCATTTTTATTTCAAAAACATAGTAACAGTAACAAACAGTTTGGATCCTGATGAGACGCCGAGTTACTCGGCGTCTCATCTGGATCCAAACTGTTTGCATAGGTAATCATAGATCCGGCATTGGCAGCGAAAGGGTTAATCCTTTTCTCCATAGATACGTACATGTATTTAACGTCTTTGTAAAACGGAGATGAATCAGATCAGATTATTCCTATAGGAGCCGTCTTGATCAGGGTCTGCTCTATTTGCTTATCGAATTATATAGACCCGATTCTACACTTTCTATCATGGCTAAACAACTCCGTATTCATATGCTATTATAAAAAGTCAGCTAATTAATATTCATAATGTTATAGGTAGGTTATAGGTTAAACGTATAAGCTAAATATTAAATGCTGCAATTTTCAGCTGCGGCTTTGTGACGTCATCTATATCCGATGGCATATAGCGGTCATCGAGATCTACATATACATGTAATAAAATCAGATCGAACTTTTAAAGGAAACTATAATGTTGATACTGAGATCAGTCATTTAGCGGTCAGAATTAAAAATGTATGTCTACAACAGATGAAATGAGGTATACAATGGGATCTTTATCCCTTTCCTCCATAAATACGCCTTTCTATGTCTCTGTAAAAATCACATATTGAAACCATTATGATAAATAGAGCTTTTGCTCCTATAGGAGCAAATGCTCTATTTATCACAATGGTTTCAAATTACAAAATTCTAAATATTTCTTTTTTCTCTAGTTAATGCCGCTTTTCGGTAGATGCATCCAAAGAGGTTGGGTCTAAAAAAAAGCCTATGGAGTAAAGGGTTAAGGAACCATGGTACAAATGAGAATTCTACTGCATCCGTGTCGACCCAGACCATCCACCCCCGCTCTACTGTACATTTCCATATACAAAAAAATAGGTGTTAACCAGTCAAACTAACTAAACAGGAACAAACACACACCTTTAGGATTAAAGAAAAACTTCACTAACTCATGTACGTAGCGACTGGGCAGGGATCTTTAACGCGCCTATGATGTTTGTGTATAGCACTACAAAAATACCTTCTGTGACCATCACCTCGAACAAGGTCATTGCAGCAGATAATTATATAGATCTAGCAAATCCTATGCAGCAATCAGAACAGTTGTTTAAGGCAAGCATGTAACACGGGGAAAAAAGAAGAATCCTAGAACGCTTGCATGCAACAGTGCTAATAAGCTGTCCTTTGATTATTAGGAGAAAGAGATAATAAGACAACTGATTGCGTATAAATGGCGAGTTGAAGACCAATTATTGTCAGACTATCGGCATTGTCGTAGAAACAGTACGGAGACATTTGCTAATTTGGGGACTATACGTAGTTCTTTGTGTGATAATGTAGAGGATGATAAATGATCGGTATCTCTTAAAGAACGGGCTGGCTAAAAATGCCAAACACCTCACCCTTTCCTTCCTAGATTTTATTAGAGACCCAACCTCTTTGAATAAATATAATGAAAGAATCATTTACTAGAAATAAATTAGTAATAAAGTGTAGTTTTGAAACCAATGTGATAAATAAAGCATTAATTGATCCTACGGAGAAAATACTTTATTTATCACAATTGTTTTTATAAATGACGTCAGTTGGCGTCAGTTGGAGGGAAGGTGTAAACCAAAAGAACATTCTGGTGTTTTTATCACACATATATGCAATACAAGCTAGAGAAATTAAAGCATTTCATTTTAACTTCTGTATACAGCAAAGCCCCTCTAACCGACAATTCAAATGAATACAGTACAACCTCTCTATAACGGCCACTAAATTGTGTTAATTAATTGGTATCTAGGGCAGGTGGCAGCTTAAAGCAATATGAAAGTAAAACAGAACGCTCCTATAGGAGTGTTCTGTTTTACTTTCACCTTGCTTTAAGCAGCCACCTGCCTTTAACACAAAATACTTGATGTAATTTAGTGGCCGTTATAGAGAGGTTTTACTGTACTTGATGTCATTTAGTGGCCGTTATAGAGAGGTTTTACTGTACTTGGTGTAATTTAGTGGCCGATATAGAGAGGTCTTACTGTACTTGGGGTTTTACTGTACTTGATGTAATTTAGTGGCCGTTATAGAGAAGTTTTACTGTATCACTTCCGATCTGTAAGACAGGCGGCAACTTAAAGAGCTTTCTGTGTGACTTTCAATTTACAATCAGCAGTCACCTGCCTAAAAAAGATTTTAATTCTTCTTTACTACAATTCCGGTTTAAAGAGGTTTTACTGTGCATGTCTATTATTTTAACAAGATCTAATTGAAACAGGTTCCGTTACAGTATGCCCCCTCAAACGGAACAGAGAACATAATTATATAGATGAGCAAAATCAGACAATTATATCTAAATTTTAGCTAATCACTCGAAACCTCTGCCATACAGTTCACAGTACATGCACTCAAAATGCCCCTACATTCCAATTTGAATAAAAATCGAATATCTAAATTTTGATCAGCCAGTGCTTCCAAAACATCAGCCAGTCAATCTGGAGTACAGAAATATCACGACATACCAATTTTCAGCTAAATCGAACAATATTTAAATTTCGTCTAACAATATCTGGGTTTCGACCAATCAGAGGCCACTATTCGGTTAATATGGCGTTTTTCTTCTTTTTTTAAACAAAAATAAAGTGGAGTGTACATCATAACCAGAAAAGTCCATGTGTTGTTTCATTAGGATCGGACTATTTTTTACAGAAAAATGTGTCGGACAATTTCACGGCTGAGAAGATACTACTACTACTACCGCATACGGTCTGTTCGATTGTAGCCCTTGTGACAAAAAGCAAGTGTGTGAAGTTTCATAAAATTAACACGAATAGTAGCTAACGTTAAAGTCACCGGAGATACTACAAAACCTCGTTTTTTTCTTCGGAAAATAGACGAGCTGATAATAATAAGAAAAATACGTTTAGGGGACATAATAATATACACTCACTACAGGTAAATAATATACAAGGGCATTCATAGGAAAACGTGTCACTTAATGGGAGAATTGTTAACAACAGAAAAGAAGGAAGGAGTTAAATACGGTAATTCAAAAGTGTGGTCCCTATCGTATGCCCGTGTAGGGCCTACTACTTTCTATTCTATGTGCAAACGTTCATGAATAGTCAATCATATGGATGTACAATCTAAATGGCTAATGAATTGAAAGCATGACAAACTAAAATTGTAAACCAGTGCCTAGCGAGTACACCCACCGACGCATTATTCGTAGACTGTGAAACACGTTGAAAAGTGACAGTAACCCCTGTAATAACTGTCGACTTCAAACAAAATTACAAACGTGATGACACTGCAGAGGTCTAGACAAGATGCGTAAATTTTCAAGAATAACTCCTTCATTTCTCCACCAAACCACAACATATATGAGAAATGACGATTTCAGCAGGAAACATTTATCTGTTGCTCTGTACGCACAATTATCTTTTGCTCTGTACGCACAATTATCTTTTGCTCTGTACGCACAATTATATTTTGCTCTGTACGTACATTTATCTGTTGCTCTGTACGTACAATTATCTTTTGCTCTGTACGCACAATTATCTTTTGCTCTGTATGCACAATTATATTTTGTTCTGTATGCATATGTATGTTACTTAGTACAGTTGCTTCCCATAATAGGAATAATACTTAGAAATTAGCATAGAACTGTAGACATTCGGATACTTTGAGTCTACAGATAGCAGAAGAGCGTCTGCACTGACGGACAGACACATCTAAATTCCAGTATTTAACAACATAACTTCGATATAGTGAGGCATAAAAAGCGTAGTACTTTAGAAGATGGACAGACTGACAGACAAAAGAAGAGCTCTAAGTAATTACCATGCCACAGCCTGCAAAAGCTGATAAAGTAGAGATGATAATTTCCACGTTTGCAAATTGTTATAGGTTTTGTTATGGCATATATGCATTACAAAGAATGTGTTGGTATTGGTAGAAACTGTAGAATGAGATCTATATTATTTTATAAGCAAACAGAGCAGATCCTGTTCAGGTCGTCTGATCTGAGTCTACTCTGAAATACGTGAAAGTGCGTTTGTATGAAGGAAAGGGTCAACATATACATTTTCAGATAACATCCCATACTGCATGGTATGGTGTCGTTTATCAAATATGCATAATAAAGATAAGGGCCGTGCTTGAGTTATTACTACGACACTGTAAGGTGCACGTTTGTGTGAAAATTATTCAGGGTAAAGATAAAAGCTGTTTTAAGCAACCACTCATTGGTTAAATACGGGTGTAGATGGCTGCATAATTGAAGACAAAAGTAATGCAGAGAGTCCTTTCTATCTTACTTTTGCCCTTGATCAAGCATACTTGCCATACTCAAGCATGTTTGTAATAACTGCTTAACCCTTTCCCTCATATAAACGTGTTTTCGCGCATTTGCAAACAGAGTAGACCCAGATCAGACGGCTCCTAGAGGAGCCGTCTGATCTGGGTCTGCTCTGTTTGCTAATATAATTTGATAGAACTGTTTGCTTTCTAAAATGTCTACAATGTTCCACCTTCCATATTTCTTTATAACTGTTTTGTTAATGAATATTCAGAAGGTATTGAAATTTGGAATAAATATAGAACAGGGAAAAGGTTAGGACGTATTACTGTAATTTACTGACAGTCTTTGAGTATTAAGTTGTTAGGACAAGAGTTGCTGTTAAAGCATGCTACTGAACTATGCCACATGAAATTCCAGATCTTACTAATATATTTTTGCTATGTGACGCAGAATTGATTGTTTGAATGCCTGCTGTTAAATCATATTGCAAATATAATATAGTTGCTTAAATGCCTACTGTTAATTATACTGCAAAATGTAAATCTTTCTTAGCATTCAATAATGTAAAGATTTTCTAAGTCGCTTTCATGACTGTCGTTAATGATATTACAAAAGTAATATGTTTAGTGCCTACGAAAGCCCGGTGATGACATTCTAATTTCTTACTTGAAACTTCCGTCTTCCAAGTTCTTACTTCCAAGATAACGTGCTGTATGTTTATGGTAATTTTTTACACCCGAGTTCCAAGTTCCTATACTTCTTAGTTCCGACTTTCATGTTTCTAGTGTTTACATCCAATGCCTCCAGTCGTATCACGTGACACACAGCAGCATCATGATATTTAAATCAGAATTTCTACTTTTGGTTTGTTAGTTATAAAACACCAGTTTTAGTGATTTAGACCTGTTTTTAATATTTCAAAAATCGGTATGGCTCATAATAAAGTTCAAACATTACCATTAACCTTTGTTGTATTTCAACATTTAACCCATTACCTCATAGGCTATATTTAGATACAGCCTCTTTGAATAAATCTACCGAAAAGGAGCATTAACTAGAGAAAAGGACAATTTTAGAATTATGTAGTTTGAAACCATTGTGATAAATAGAGCATTTGCTCCTCTAGGAGCAAATGCTCTATTTATCACAATGGTTTCACAAAGTGACTTCTACAGAGTCGTCAAAAGTCGTCAATATGAGGGAATGGGTTAAAAGGTCTGATTACGATACACGACGGCCACAGGGTAAAACAGACATCCGTGAAGTAAAGGGTGCGAAAATATGACGTCACGAGAAAACTCGAGAAAAGTCGGAAGGTGGAAGTTGGAGGTAGGAACTTGGAACTTGTAATTTGGAACTCGGAACTATGAAGTAGGAATTTACCACCGGGCTTTCGTAAGTGCCTGCTGTTAAATTATACTGCAAATGTAATATAGTTGTTCAAATGACTGCTGTTAAGTATTGAAAAATATCATCTAGTTGCTTTAGTGCCTGCTGTTAAATAAACTATGGCATGTTGCGTTAAAGCCTACTGATATATTATACTGCAACTCTTAATCTTATTAAACTTCAAGTTGTGTTTATGCCTGCTGTGCGCTTTTCTAAATCCTATGTTAATACTGTTTTGCTTGGTGTCTTGTTTGCAAATATGTGAAAATCCACGTGGATAAGCCGCCCA
This sequence comes from Azorinus chamasolen, assembly GCA_963576725.1. NCBI lineage: Eukaryota > Metazoa > Mollusca > Bivalvia > Cardiida > Solecurtidae > Azorinus > Azorinus chamasolen. The sequence continues at coordinate 41,796,331 of OY755244.1, forward strand.
TTTTAAATCCAAGTTACTGTACGGGATTGCTAAATTGTACTGCTTGCATATACAAGGATGCAGAATTAGGCTTTTACTGGTCACATAGCACAGGTTTCATTGTATTTTTTTTATATATTGCTGTCTACAGAATACACTTATGAACATGCATGTATAAATATAACAGTAAAACCAGTCTTACATGAACATTAAAAGAAATGTCTGCATCTTTAAAACAGATGGTAGCTTTATGTAGGTCAAGTGTAATGCATGGTATTTCTGCATTATTCTTGCCTGCATTCAACAAGCATCTGCCTATTAAACTCCTACATTCAATTAGTAAATAACATATCTTAACCCATTACCTCATAGGCTATTTTTAGACCCAAAACCTCTTTGAATAAATCTACAGAAAAGGGGCATTTACTAGAGAAACGATTTTTTTAAGAAAAGTGCAGTTTTTAAACCATTGTGATAAATAGTGCATTTGCTCCATAGGAGCAAATACTCTATTTATCACAATGGTTTCATAAAGTGACATTCACAGGGGCGTCAAAATGGGGGGGGGGGGTTAATATTACAATAAAGCCTGTCTTGAATGACCATTAAAAGAGCAGAGGTCTTAATTCTGGGTATTTAACCCTTTACTTAATGAATATTCATCTAAGAAAAAATGAAATCAGGAATACTTAATAGATTTGTATCTTTTACAATGTATAATGGCACATGGATGTGGGAGACTTTGGTCATAGTAGAAACTGCAGAATCATATCTTCTATATTATTTCATACACAAACAGAGCAGACCCTGATCAGATGGCTCCTACAGGAGCCATCTGATCTGGGTCTACAATGTTTGCAAGGACGTATTTATGGAGAAAAGTATTAAGGCAGGTTGTAGCTTATTACAGGTCATAGTAATGCAGAAAGTTCCCTTTGGACATTTCTGCATTAAGTGTATCATTGCCCTGCATTAAGCAATCACCTGCTTTTTAACACTTTACTATATAAAACGCCTTCCTACACCTTTGCAAACAGAGTAGACGCAGATCAGACGGCTCCCGTAGGAGCAATCTGGTCAGGGTCTGCTCTGTTTGGTTGTGACAGAATATATACCGCTATATGATTCTATAGTTTCTGCCATGACCAAAATGCCCAGCGCCTATGTGCTACATGTATTACAACAATTAATCCAATATTCATATAATTATTTCTTACATGAATATTCATGGTGTAAAGGATTAAGACTACTATATTCTATCAATAAATGGATGTTCAAGCCTGTTTCGATATTGTCCCCTTTACCTCATCAGCTTAATATTTACTCATTGGAGTTCGATTATTTAACCCTTTCTGTGCGTGTAACAAAATATTAATTTCCTTTTCTATTTATCACAATGGTTTCGAAAATGCGTATTTATGGAGGAAAGGGTTAAGTCTAATCATGTTAAGCAGAACCCGACTGGCATTTTCAAACAGCTTGGACCCAGATGTATTGCCAAGTAGCAGCGTTTTCTGTTGGAAACATGGTACATAGTATGTACAGAATCAGTGCTACTTCAAAGCACAGTTCTCCGAATTTAAACTACTTTCACTTATTTTGGTATAGATGATGAATACAGGCAGTTTCATGTATAAATCAGGATAAAAACACTTTTGTATTAAAACGTGATTTATTACAAAAAAAGATGATGGAAACCATCACAGTATTGTCCAACATTCATATTTTGAACTACAGTAAAACCCCGCTAATGCGACCACCAAAAAGGGGCATAATTCTGGCTGGCAGAGGCAGGTGGTAGCTTAATGCAGGACGAAAGTTATGCAGAAAGCTCCTATAGGAGCTTTCTGCATAACGTTCGTCCTGCATTAAGCAACCACCTGCTTTAGACGACACCTGTGGCTGTTTATTAAGTGGTCGCATTAGCGGGGTTTCACTGTATTTTAATACAACCTTAATTATGAACATTTTTGCAATTATTGCAAAAACAAGGATCTTAATTCTTGAAAACATTATTTTTTCACCCTTTAGGCCAGGAATATTCATGTAAGATATAATGACCATGCAAATTTATTCAGTGGCAATTTTTAACCCTTTCCTCCATAAAATTTTAATGTGCTTTTCTACTCCTTTGCAAACAGAGTAGACTCTTATCAGACCGCTTCTGTAGGAGTCATCTGATCAGGGATGCTCTGCTTACAATATAATGTACATGTAGATCTAATTCTACACTTTCTGGCTTAGTTAAATATTTGTGTATTAGTGTGTTATTTAAAAATACAGCTAATTAACATGCATGATGTCATTGCTTCTTACATGAATATTCATGGAGTAAAGGTTAACAGCATAATAAACAAGGAACTTGTTTTACCTTAACTCTTTCCGTGCCAAATTTCTAATTGTCGTCTGCAATCCATTTTTGTTAAATCATTCGGTAAAATAAGAAAATGAGATAAATAAATGAAAATTTCAAAGGAATAAAGCACAGATATAGAAACAGAGTTTGAGAAAAAAAAAGTGAAGTCCTTGATCATATGCCGCCTTGAAAAAGCCGTGTCTGATCTGGGACTGCACTATTGTCGTGGTGAATTTTTGCGACATTGGCGGTGAAAGGGTTAACCCTTTCCCTCATAGAAACGTGTTTTCACACATTTGCAAACAGAGTAGACCTAGAGGAGCTGTCTGATCAGGGTCTGCTCTGTTTGCTTTTGACATGCTATGGACTTGATTCTACAGTTTTTGTCAAAGCAAAAACAAATCCTTGGAAAATTTATATTATAGAATTTTAGCTAATCAATATTCATGATGTCATTATTTCTTACATGAATACAGAACAGGGAAAGGGTTAACAGATTAATACTATTACATAAACAAACAGAGCAGATCCTAATCAGCAGATTCCTTCATATACGGTTTGCTAGGGTGTGAAAAGCGTTTATATTGTGGGAAGGGTTCTAAACCAAAACAAAAGCAATTTTTATTTGCTTGCATGAATTATAATGTCATGGTGTTAACATTTGTGATGACATCGGTTAGAGAGGAGGACTTCCACACTGGGGAACAATGTAGTCCTATCAACTATACGCAAGTCTGATCACTTTGTACACTGTTTGCCATTGGATCATTAATACTTTATTCACAACAGTGCTAACCCTGGTCACACTCAACATTCTAATGTGGTAACTCATCTACCTCACTAAAACAGTGTTAACCCTGGTCACACTCAACATTCTACTGTGGCAACTCATCTACCTCATTAAAACAGTGTTAAACCTGGTCACACTCAACATTCTACTGTGGCAACTCATCTTACCTCATTAAAACAGTGTTAAACCTGGTCACACTCAACATTCTACTGTGGTAACTCGTCTACCTCACTAAAACAGTGTTAAACCTGGTCACACTCAACATTCTACTGTGGAAACTCGTCTACATCACTAAAACAGTGTTAAACCTGGTCACACTCAATATTCTAATGTGGTAACTCGTCTACCTCACTAAAACAGTGTTAACCCTGGTCACACTCAACATTCTACTGTGGCAACTCGTCTACCTTCAATATCTCTTATAAATGTTTGCATGTTGTACACAAGTGGTTACCTAACCAACTCTGTTTGCAACTGCATGAAAAGATGCTTTTATGTATTAAGAAACAAGGTACATGAACACAGAAAATTTTGGGCACAGTGGAATCTGTCGAATAAGAACTGTATTATAGAGCAAACAGAGCAGACCCTGATCAAACAGCTTCTACAGAAGCAATCGGACCTAGGTTTACTCCGTTTGCAAAGGATTATATACATGGAGAAGAGGGTGAAGGGCTACCACATTCAATACCTGTCATTTATTGAGGATCTATATGGCCATAGTCAAACAGAAATTGCATACAGGGCACTTTTGTCACTGCAAACTATTTCAGTGAGCACTTTTGTATCCTTCAAATTCACCACAAAGAAACACACAGCTTATCCAGATCAAAGGCTAAGTCCAAAAGCTTTTGTAACTAGAGTAAGAACGCTCTATAGATATAACCTTATAAATAATCATGAGTGTCTTTAACCCTTTACTCCATAAATGCGCCAGTCTACACCTTTGCAAACAGAGTAGACCCAAATCAGACGGAACAATCTGATCAGGGTCTACTCTGTTTGCTTATGTCATAATATAGATATGATTCTGCAGTTTCTGCCATGGACAAAAATTCCTGTGTTCATGTGCAATTATAATAAAATAATCTACTTAATATTCATGGTGTCATTACTTCTTGCATAAATATGCCTGGAGGAAAGTGTTAACCCTTTACTCCATGAATATTTATGTAAAGTAATGGTGACATAATAATCAATTAGATTAGTTGTTATAATAACATGGACACAGGAATTTAACCCTTTCCCTCGTAGAAACGTGTTTTCACGCATTTGCAAACAGAGTAGGAGCCGTCTGATCAGGGTCTGCTCTGTTTGTTAATATAATTTGATAGATCTGTTTCTTTACTTTCTGAAATGGCTACAATGTTCCACCTTCCATATTTCTGTTCCACCTTCCATATTTCATTATAACTATTCTGTCCATGAATATTCAGTAGGTACTGAAATTTGGGATAAACATAGAACAGGGAAAGGGTTAAAGCCATGGCAGAAGCTGTAGAATCATACCTATATTATATCATAAGCAAACTGAGAAATTTCTGATCTGGGCTTACTCTGTTTGCAAAGGCATAGAAGGGCGTAATTATGGAGTAAAGGGTTAAATTAGTTGGCTGCTAAATGAAGAACGAATATAAGTTTATGCAGAGAGTTCCTATTAAGAACTTTCTGCATACTTTTGATCCTGAATTAATCCTTTCCATGTTGAATATTCATGTAAGAAATATTGACATCATTAATACTTAAAAGCTGATTTTTTATCATGGCATATATACACAGGATGTTTCGGTATTGGTAGAAAGTGTGGAGTTAGATCTATCATGAGTTACAATTTCCGCTTGTTTACTTTTCTCCCATTTTCTTTCAAAAACATTACCTAAATAACAAACAGTTTGGATCCTGATAAGACGCCGAGCAATCATGGATGCAGCATTGTCAGGGACAGTGTTAACTCTGTACTTCATGCGAATGTCTTTCCATGCCTTTACAAACAGAGTAGACCCATATCAGATGGCTCCAGTTTGCTTAACCCTTTCCCTCATGTAAACGTGTTTTCACGCATTTGTAAACGGAGTAGACCGAGATCAGACGGCTCCTAGAGGAGCCGTCTGATCAGGGTCTGCTCTGTTTGCTAACAGAATTTGATAGATCTGTTTCTTTGCCTTTTAAAATGTCTACAACGTTTCACCTTCCATATTTCTTGTAACTGCTTTGTTAATGAATACTCAGTAGGTATAGAAATTTGGAATAAACATAGAACAGGGAAAGGGTTAAAACATAATATAGACCTGATTCTAATGTGAATAACCCCGTGAAAATTCTACATTTGAAAAAATTCAGCTAATAAATAACCATAATGTCATTATTTTCTAATGCTGTTACAACTGTTTTGAACCAAGCTCTTGAAATGCAGACGTTGCATGTTATTTCTCCTAAACACTGTCCTTATATCATCTGGGTTCAACAGTGACCGATTCTGCTTTGCTACTTGTGGGTTCTGTACATGTTATATGAAGATGTCCATCTCTGAAAAAAATAATATAAAATATTAGACACATGAATTCTGCAACTCTGGTCAGTTTTAAATACATCTGTACATATAAGTACCACTCAATGTATGGTTTGTGAGAAATAATTATGTAACACCTTTTCAGGGCAAAGGAATTTCAATGCTGTGCAATCATTACATATGATATAATTATCCTTTAAATAAAAGAAATAGAACATTTATTTTGAAATTATTGTCAGCAGTACAGAATAGTTAAAATATGTCCCATGGACCCTTCATACCATGAATATTCATAGAAATAATGACTGAATGAATATTCTCGCACAAAACGTGCTGTTGTAGTCCCGCTAGACCATGTATTAACAAGGCGATTCTCGTGCTTACGCGCTGTTGTTGACCAGTTTTAATTATACCTATTCGGGGCATAAGGTAAACAATGAACGCGAGTGCTGTAGCGTTTTGGCATAAGCTAGATGAACAGTGTGACTATTTCAGGGGCACCGACAATGAACTGTTTTAGTGATATACATACTGAATTAAATTCTGTGTAAACGGTATTTGATACAATCATGAATTGACGTCAGAAAGAAAACAGTGGCCCGGAAACAGCATAAATCGAATGAAGTGTCAAAGATGTGTATAGTTTTGCTGCGGTAGTTTTGCTTGTATTTGGAAGAATTAAATTGATGCAGGAAAGCAGAAAATGGGTTTTGTGCAAGAATAGCGTTAATACACATTTGTTTTCGGGCAATAACATCTGCAGTGTCCCTCAGGAAAGTTGTTGCCCTCGGGCTCAGGCCAACAACAGTCCTTTGGGATACTGCAGATGTTATTGCCCGAAAAAACCTGTATTAACCCTCTATAACAATATTAACTGAAATTTTATAATGGCATTATGAACAAGGAAATATTTACCATGACAGACACTATAGAAGTATATCTATGTTATTTCATAAGCAAACAGAGCAGGCCCTGATCAGACGGCCCCTACTGGGTCTACCCTGTTTGCAAATGTGCCTCTATGTAATAAAGAGGTAACCCTTTCCTCCATAGGCTATTTTTAGATCCAACCTCTTTGAATGAATCTACCTAAAAGGATTATTAACTAGAGAAAAGGACATTTTTTAGAATTTTGTAGTTTGAAACCATTGTGATAAATAGAGCATTTGCTCCTATAGGAGCTCTATTGATCACAATGGTTTCAAGAAGTGACTATTACAGAGGCGTAGAAAGGCGTATTTATGGGGGAAAGGGTTAAACCTCTGCTAATTGCACCGTTATTCTCACCATAATACTATCATCAAATCTCATTTTCATTATTCATAGATACCCCTTTTGAAGCCTTTGCAAACAGAGTAGAACCTATCGGTATCAGACAGTTTCTGTAGGAGCCATCGGAGCAGGGTCTGCTCTGTTTGCTTATGGAAATATATAGATCTCTCTCTACAGTTTCTACAATAGCTAAAAGACCCTGTGCTCACGTATCACCAGGTATTAAATATTCATAGACATTAACTCTTACATGAATATTCATTACGAAATGGGTTAATAAAAACTTCATGGAGTTCACAATAATAATTCAGAAACAAAGAGTCAATGCAAATTTTGCATTTAGGGTGTTGAAAAAGATCAATGTCCTTAATGGAAATATGACATCTGATAATCGTCCACATCGTTTGCTATAGTAGTTGGCAAATAACAGTTGAAATTGACAATTAACAAAATAACCATGAATGTGTAAGAAATGATTTCATGAATATTTATTAGATGAATATTCATAACTTTAAAACATAAATATAAGAAACTTTGACCATTGCTGAAACTGTAGATTCAAATCTATATCATTCCATAAGCAAACAGAGCAGACCCTGATCAGAGGAGCCATGCGATCAAGGTCTCTCTGTATTATGGAGTACTGGGTTAATAAGAAGCAATGTTACAAAATAATGATCTTGGTCTACATTGTTTACAGCATCATTCATGATCATAACTCTGGATAAATGCCGTGGCATGGCTAACACCTACCTGCGTAAATGAAAAGTAGCATTTACTTTGGCCCCTGGATTCAAATCTTTCATTACAATCTGAAAATAAAGCAATAAATATTAAGGATATTATCTGACCTATTCAAGGCATGAACAGCCTCATGGGGAAAAGGGGCTTTTGGACATCTACAACCCATACAGACCCTGATCAGAGGTCAATGTGTAAAGGAACTGCTCCACTACGTGTATCTTGTTCACAGGGTTCAAAGTGCAAGATTAGCTTTGATATGGACCAAAAACAAATTAACCCTTTACTCCATAAATATGCCTATCTGTGTCTTTGTAAACAGACTAGACCCAGATCAGATCAGGGTCTGTCTGCATGCTTATGATATAATATAGATGTGATTCTACAACTTCTGTCATAGCCAAATGTTCCTGTGTCCAAGTGCTGTTATAACAATTTATCTTATAAATATTCACAATGTCACAATGTCAATATTTCTTACATGAATATTCATGGAGTTAAGGGTAAAATTTGATATATATGGTTCAAATACATACCAAATACATATTGACTTTGATATGGTTCAAATACATACCAAATACATATTGACTTTGATATGGTTCAAATACATACCAAATACATATTGACTTTGATATGGTGGAGGAGATGTCATTTTAAGAAAAAAGGTGATGGCGAATGATGATCGACGGACACAGGACGATCACAAGAGCTCACCTTGGCACTTCGAGATAAAAATACATGCAAACATACTTTTGTATCTGATCCGATATAACAATTTAAAACTAGAATTATCACTAAAGGTAGTGAATACCCCTGCATGACAGCCTTGAACACGATTTGTAGATAGGCCAACTACCCAACAAACCAACAGCCCGACCAACAGGCTGATTCCAATATACTCTCTAAAACTTTGTTTGCTGGGGGAATAATAATACTGTCAAATACTAGAAGCTACTACAAACAAAAGACTCTATGTTTGGTATTTTAACTCCCATACATGTGTCATAGTCAAACAGTGTAGACCCAAATCAGAAGAAGCTCTATGATCAGGGTCTGCACATTTTGCCCTACTAATCAATGACATAGGGTGTCAGCAGGACATATATCTTTTGCAGGACCCCTCTCCCATGAACAAGATGTGTTTGTGAAACACTATGCCCCCATCTTTGACCCTGAAGGATGACCTTGACCTTTGACCCATGGACCAGGGAGTTAAATTCGACACATTGTCTTTGTGTGGTGAACATTTGTGCCAGGTTATTTTTAAATCCATTCACAGGCAAAAAAATATAGAAGGGAACATGAAATTTGGGACGACGGATGGAAGGACAGACGGACGGACGGATAGAAGGACGGACAATGCTATATGCCCACCGTTGGGGGGCATAAAAATTGACAGGATTAAAATTTTAATTTGGATGAGTTCACCTAGTATAATGAGAGAGTAAAAGGGTTAAGCCTTCACTCCATGAATATCCATGTAAGAAAAACTGACATCAAGAATATTAATATTAAAGATTAATCCTTATAATAGCACATGAATTTTAGACCATGGTAGAAACTGTAGAATAATATCTATATTATTCCATAAGCAAACAGAGCAGACCCTGACCAGATGGCTCCTACAGGAGCTGTCTGATCTGGGTCTATTCTGTTTGCATAGGCATAGAAAGGCAAATTTATGGAGACTCCATCATTGTTTGAAAGGTTATTCGTTGGTTCCCTTCTAACCTTTGCTAAGGGCTGTACATCAGTGGGATCAGCTGGAGCGCCCATCTCACACAGGCGCAGAAGGAAGGCAGTTTGGTTATCAGCTAAAGTAAAGTCCAGGTGTTTACGGGAGTGGAGGGGGGCCAGCACAGGAAACACTGGCGTATATACTGGCCCGCTTTCTGAACTTGTCTGAAATTTGAAGAAAAAAATTATTAATACAATGCAGACTGTAATCAAGACATAAAAGGTGAGACTATCTAGTATAAGGTTAAAGCCCCTTTTTGCAAGGACCTGATTTAAGTCCCTATGTTACCCTTTCCTTCATACAAACACATTGTTGCGCCATTACAAACAGTGTAGATCCAGATAATATGGCTCCTGTTGGTTGGAGTCTTCTGATCAGGCTCACCTCAGTTTGCTTAATATATAATTATATGACTCTACAGTTTCTCCCAATACCCAAAATTACTATATATGTACTTATGTCATCATAAAAATTCAATTAATAAATATTCATGATGTAGTTATTTCCTGCATGAATATCCAACAGGGAAAGGGTTAAATTTGATAAAGAAAGGCATAAAACAAATTACCCCAGGGTTGAACCATATTTAATAGATGTTGCTTGAAAATCATTTACCGCAGAACCTCTCTAGAGTGAACATTTGATAAATAACCGAGGGTACCTGTAACTCATTCTCTCCGAGGCTATTTTTAGACCCAACTTCTTTGAATGTATCTACCGAAAAGGAGCATCAACTATAGAAAAGGAGAATTTTAGAATTGTGTAGTTATGAAACCATTGTGATATATAGAGCATTGCACCTATGGAGCAAATGCTCTATTTATCACAATGGTTTCAGAAAGTGACTTTTACAGAGGCGCAAAAATGCGTCACTAGAAGTGAATGTGTTAATAAATATTCATGATGTATTATTTCCTGCATGAATATTCAGCAGGGAAAGGGTTAAATTTGATAAAGAAAGGCATAAAACAAATTACCCCAGGGTTGAACCATATTTCATAGATGTTGTTTGAAAATCATTTCCAGTAGAACCTCTCTAGAGTGAACATTTGATAAATGACCGAGGATACCCGTAACTCATTCTCTCCTAGGCTATTTTTAGACCCAACCTCTTTGAATGTATCTACCCAAAAGGAGCATTAACTAGAGGAAAGGAAAAATTTAGAATTTTGTAGTTTGAAACCATTGTGATAAATACAGCATTTGCTCCTACAGGAGCAAATGCTCTATTTATCACAATGGTTTCATAAAGTGACTTTTATATATGCGCTAAAATACATCACTAGGGGATAATGTGTTAAAGGTAGATGGATACTCAACCCTTTCCCTGTTCAATATTCATGTAGTTAATGCTTAACCCTTTCCCTGTTCAATATTCATGTAAGGAATAATGACATCATGAATATTTATTAGCTGACTTTTTATAATGGTATATGTGCATAGGAGAAGAAACTGTAGAACCAAATCTATATAATTCTGTAAGCAAACACAGCAGACCCTGATCAGATGGCTCCTACAGGATCTGGGTCTACTTTGTTTGCCAATGCATGAAAACGCGTTACTAGAAAGAAATGTGTTAACCCTTTCCCTCATGAAGATTTATGCTTGAATTGGTCACTGTTTGCTAAATATGATACCAATTAAATTTCATTCTAGTTTCTGTCATGGCCAAAAAGTCCTGTGTTCATGTACTATTATAACAATCTAATTAATATTCATGATGCAATGATTTCTTATATAAATATCCATAGGGTTAAGGTTTATACTGGTAGCATCTTGACTAACTAAATTATAATTTTATATGATGATGTTCAAAGTCTTTTCTGTGTGATCTAAGCTAACACACTAATACATATCTAGAATCTCAAAAAAAAAGTCTAAGATTTCAAAAAATTATTGAACATGATATATCAAAGAGTAGATTTACTAGCTTGAATTTGCATCATTAACCCTTTCCCTGTTTAATATTCATGAAAGAAATAATTACATCATGAATATTCATGAGCTGAACTATTTCAAAGCATTATTAACAAAGTAATTTGTTACTGTGCCAGAGAGTGATTAATCAAATCTATATAATTCCATAAGCAAACAGAGCAGATCCTGATCAGAGGTCTCCTACAGGAGACGTCTGATCTGGGTCTACTCTGTTATCAAATGCATGTAAATGCGTTTATATGAAGGAAAGGGTTAGAACAGTACTGAATACATGCAAAATCAGCAATACAAACGCTGTAATCCAGTTTCTTTTCTTAGACTTGCCAAAATAGAACGGTAACTTCCTGGTTACACTTCTAGTGCTAATAATACCTAATGTAGTTTGCATACCACATAATTAGTGTTTTTATAAAAGAAAACAAACCCTAAAACATTTCTCCATCTGCAACTTAATTGGGTTACATTAAATCTAATTATTGGCCTAAAACCGAATTGGCTTTATAGCATTTAATTATCTGCTAGATATACAATGGTTTGGCTTAGCATTTAAATAACAGCAAATTAATTTACAAGCAATTACTGTTTTCCTCCCTACTTACCATTTTGGACAATTTCTAGCACTGCTTTACATTTTTAGATAAAAATGAAATTAACCCTTAGAGTCATTTTATTTCAATCAGAAAATTTCTTGGAAACTGAAAATAATTCTGAGATCTGAAATTCAATGACACAAATGTGCTGTTAGTTGTGTACAAATATTATGGGTGTCAAATACAGCAGCTAATGTTCATTTCTGGAGAATATAATATAGACTATTATCAACATCCCACACTTTTGGCTCATTCTTGCTAATTCCTTCATTTTCAACCAATTTATGTGTTAACCCTTTACTCTAATGAATATTCATGTAAGAAATAATGACATAATTTTAATGAGATTCAATTTTATAATGGCATATAAAATCAGATATTTTGTCCATGACAGAAACATCAGAGTTTGATCTATTTGCAACGGTGTAGAAAGGTGTTTTTCCAGAGTAAAGCGTTATTTAATGATAACAAGTTTTAATGACACTTACCTGTATAGAGATGGCACGAGTAATGCAGTCTATTTGAGTATCGGCAGTGTTCAGTCGAATGTCATCATCCTCCAGATTCAACAGTATGCCTGCCTGTCAAACACAGAATAATATGAGCAAACCGACATCTGTGAACAGTTTGGATCCAAATGAGTGTTAGTCTAGATATCATCAAAATAATTGGCTGCTAAGACTGCAGTGTTGTAGCAAGTAAAGATATTACAAGCTACAGTAAACCTATCTCAAGTGACCACAAGACAGTATAGGCATGTGGTTGCTTAACCCTTTCCCTCATATAAACGTGTTTTCATGCATTTGCAAACAGAGTAGACCCAGATCAGATGGCTCCTAGAGGAGCCGTCTGATCAGGGTCTGCTCTGTTTGCTAATAGAATTTGATAGATCTGTTTCTTTGCTTTCTAAAATGTCTACAATGTTCCACCTCCCATATTTCTTTGTAACTATTTTGTTAAACGAATATTTAGTAGGTATTGAAATTTGGCCTTAATACAGAACAGGGAAAGGGTTAATACAGGCTGAATCTTATGCGGAATGCTTCAGTAGAGCTCTCTACATAAGGCTCATCCTGCATTAAATTATCACCTACTTCTTCAACCTAGAGTTAGATGAGTTTTGAGTGGTCGCATTAGAAGGGTTTTACGGTACAATTTTACCAAATACCAAATCATGTCAAATGAAAACGTAAAATCTTAAATTGTAAACAAAGGGCAGTAATTTCAACTGCTAATATGATATTGAACAGCTAGAGTTGCATTTCCTTTTTTCCAGCATTCTCTACAAACTTGCTGAATCACAAGTCAAATTATTTTTATCTATTTCGGACACTAGAGTTGTTTGTTGGGTTTGACAAAAATCAGGCCTGATCTTCTGTAAACAATATCATAATCCAAGTTTCAAAATTGAAAACCAAATCTTTTACTCCATAAATATGGATTTTAATGCCTTCACAAACAGAGAAGACCCAGATCACATGGCTCCTGTAGGAGCCGTCAGATCAGGGTCTGCTCTTTTTGCATATGGAATAATATAGATCTGATTCTACACATTCTGCAATGACAAAAAATAAATTCCAATGTTCATAGGCAATTGTAAAAATGCAAATACATGACAAGTTAAGGTAGAGATGATGTCATTTAAAGAAATTATTTGTTAAAATCTATTTCAGCTCTTCAGTCTTACAAAAGCTATCAACCTGAACGTTTTATGTATTGTAACTTTCATGGAGGGTAACCTTGAAATTTTGTTGAAATCCTTTATGTGATTTAGGAGAATTCATCTAAATTATTTTTTAAATTTCTTTTCTAGTTCCTGTGACCCATTTATGCAAGGGAAAAGAGCGATTCATATAACTTTAATGGAGGGTCAGTGAAGATCATATCTGTAAAATTTGGTGAAATCCAGTCAATGGTTTAGAAAAATTGTTAACGATGCACAATGGACACAAGGCGATCCCAATAGCTCACCTTGGCAGGTGCACTAATAAGAAAATTAACACTTTCTCTGTTGAATACTCCTATAACAAATAATGACATCATGAATGTTTGTTCACTGATTTTTTTTTATAATGGAGACAGATCTATTATAATTTCATAAGCAAACTGAGCAGATTGCAGACTCTGGTCAGAAGGCTCCTACAAGAGCCATCTGATCTAGGTCTACTCTGCAAAGGCATCAAAAGCATATGTATGAAAGAAAGGGTTACGGCCTGAATTCAACAAAATTCCAAATTGTTCATGCTTCTGTGATCACTGATAATTTGAGTGTGCTAGTCCCAAGACTCCATGTTTCTGTCTAGTACTGTACCTGTTTAGCTGCACCTATAGCTATAACCTCCTCCGGACTGATAGTGTTAAGGATTTCTGCATGGGAAAACAAATCGCTCACTGTCTTCTGCACCAGAGGCACATTGGCCCCACCTCCACATAATATCACCTGCAACACAAATTACAGACACATTAACCTGTTACCCAATGAACATTCATACACAAAATCAGGACACCATGGAAAATAATTCCCTGAATCTTCGCATGTCATTATGAGTAAGGGAACTTTTTACCATGGCAACATTTTAGAATGAGATCTATATAATTCTATTAACATACAAAGCAGACTATTATCAGACTGTTCCTACAGGAGCCATCTGATCTGGACTTACTCTGCAAATATCAGGCGTGAGAATGGCTGTTGGTGATAAAAGAGGAAAATTGACGGGGTCAAGGGGTTCGCCTAGGCTCCTTGCGGGGGATCGGGCAGGTGGGGGTAGGTGGGTGCGAAGTGTTTCCCGTAATTTCTTTTGTTTGAAAAAAAAGTTTACAGTGTTATATATGGACCCATTGCCCAGGAAGGTTTACTTTCATTTTCACAAAATCGTTGCCAATTATCACTTTTTTCTTTCTTTATCAAATGTCAACATCATTTTCTTTCTCTAGCCATCTTGGGTTGAACATATTTTTCACACTCTTATCGCAATCTCTGTCTATGTTTCTCATTTCTGTCTTACATTCCGATTAATTGGCAGATACAGATACATTATTTCATTACACAATTACGCTGTTGACATGGTAAATGTTACTAATGCGGGATTTGCTTGGAATAGTAAAATAATATATCGGCGAATAATAATTTCCTGGGTGAATAGCCTAACCCCTACCCCCAAATTTCTCATCGGATCAATCTCAAAAACAGCCCTGAATGATACAAAATCCGCGGAAATTTCTCACCACTGAAATATGTTAAACGGCATATCTCTTGAGTAAAAGGTTATAGAGCCTGTTTTAGTTATAAACTGAATCCATATCGAGGGCTTGGTGCAAAACTATTCTAACTCCTCCACTTTGTGAAGGAGTTAGAATAGTTTTGCACCAAGCACTCGAATTATATTTTGACCTTTGTTTGAAACTTCTCTGATACTTTCGCAGTATTAGCTCTTTCACTGCAATATAAAGTACTCTGCAAACATTGCCCTCTACTACAATTTGTTTTATTCAATTTTCTTTCAAGAAACGTTATCACAACATCAAAGTTTTGGTCCTGAAACGCTGAGTTACTTGGCATCTCATCTGGATCCAAACTGTTTGCATAGGTAATCATAGGCTATTTTTAGACCCAAGCTCTCTGAATAAATCTACTGAAAAGAAGCATTTGATAGAAAAGGAATTGTGTACTGAAAACCATTGTGATAAATACAGCAAATGCTCTATTTATCACATTGGCTTCAGAAGGTATCTTTTACAGAGGTGTCAATATGAGGGAATGGGTTAAGTACATCCTCATATCATCTGTGAAAGTTTGAAGTAAATTCTCTAATTGGTGTATGGGGAGTTGGTCACACAAGACTTTTTCACTATGTTATACAGTCGAACTTCGAAACCTCGAACACCCTGGGGACATTAAAATTTGTTCGAGAAAAGCGTTGTTCGAGTTTCAGGTTGTTTGAAGTTCGAAGTTTCAAGTTCGACTTTGTACTGTGGTGCAAAAACACAACTGATGTGTTGGGCGAAGCAGATTTATTTGTACGTGTTATACACGGGAATTGAATAGATAACTAATTCGATCTTCTAAACATTATTTTTTATTTACATCTACATATACGTAATGTTTATTGTCAAATTGTGTGTTTTATACACTTGTAACATACATGAATATCTAATATACACATGCAAGAAATTACCTTTGTTGTCATTTTCACCATATACCTAATGCACAAGTAACATATAAATCAATGATTATCTACACATGAATAAAACATAAATAATAAATCCTTGCTTATTTCACTAAAGCAGATGATCACATGTATTCACGATGTTTAGAATTCGTAATGCACGCATTGTTTTCGCTTGAAAATAAACTTTTATAAAAATTTAGATATTTCAACATTGTGCATTACAATTTCTGAACACAGTTATCTCTCGTTATCTGGGCTATGTACACGTACACCAACAAGTTTCTACTTCTTAAAATAATCGTCTATGGTGGACTGCACTGCCGTTCTTCTCTTAATGTCACATTTCACTAATAATTTGTACACGTTGCACATTATATTCAGTTCATTGTCCGCACCGGACTGTGTTACCAAATATCGTCTGACTGCGTCAAATCCCTTAAGTGCCTCGGTTACAGGTAACACCAGTGCTAATCTGACGAGGTGTGAAAATACCGCGCGCCGCCGGTGTAATTATAACATGAAGCCATGCCGACTGACCGTGTTGACAGTTCGAACATAAGGTGTGAAATATAGAACAAACTGCTTCACGGGGACCGCACATCAGTTCGAGAATTCCAGCTTTCCGTGTTCGAGAAAACAGAGGTAGAACAATAAGGATTATATAGAGAATAGAACGGGACCAAGGAACGAGTTCGAGAAATCGACTGTGTTCCAGCTTTCAGTGTTCGAGGTTCCGAAGTTCGACTGTATAGTCTATAACTCTCGATAAAAATGGTCAGAGCAAAAACTCCCTTCTTTAAGTACATCTTTTGATCAACATTATTCAGATCTGTGAAACTTTTATTAAAGCAAATCTTCTCATTTGTGTATGAGGAGATGGACACACAAGATTTGCGGAATGAACATATGATGGACCGAAAAGAGCAAGGCATAAATAGTATGAACTAGAGGTTTGTTTTTGTCACAAAACAGATGTCTCCCCCTCCCATCCTCTTTCCAATACACAAGTGTAAGGGGGAGACAATTTAAAACCCTCAGGTACACAAAAACACATGCTAGTCAACATTCTTGTGAAGTTTGGTGACTCTAGTACTAGTGGTTTCAGAGATACATGTGACACAAAGTAAAGTTTCTCTTATTTAAGTCATAAGGGGCAGTAACTCCAAAGTTATCAGGGGGAGACAATTAAAAAACCCAGATGCACAACAACTCATGCTGGTGAACATTCCTGTGAAGTTTGGTGACTCTAGCCCTACTGGTTTCAGAGATATGTGCAGCACAAAGTTTCTCTAATTTTAAGTTAACATATCAGGGGCAGTAACTCAAGAATTATCAGGGGGAGACAATTCAAAAAACCCAGGTGCACAACAACTCATGCTGGTGAACATTCCTGTGAAGTTTGGTGACTCTAGCCCTAGTGGTTTTAAAGATATGCATGACACAAGGTTTCTCTAATTTTAAGTAATCATATCAGGGGCAATAACTCCAAAGTTATCAAGGGAAGACAATTCAAAAATCCCAGTTGTACAACAACTCATGCTGGTCGACATTCCTTTGAAGTTTGGTGACTCTAGCCCTAGTGGTTTCAGACATATGCACAACACTAAGTAAAGTTTGTCTAATTTTAAGTCATCAGGGGAGGTAACTCCAAAATTAACAGGGGGAGACAATTAAAAAAAACCAAGAGCAAAACAACTCATGCTTGTGAACAATCCTGTGAAGTTTGGTGACTCTAGATCTACTGGTTTCAGAGATACGTGGAACAGAAAGTTTGTATAAATTTATGTATTCATATCAGGGGCAATAACTCAAGAATTATCAGGGGGAGACAATTCAAAAACCATAGGTGCACAACAACTCATGCTGGTGAACATTCCTGTGAAGTTTGGTGACTCTAGTACTAGCGGTTTCAGAGATACGCGCGACACAAAGTTTTTCTAATTTTAAGTCATCAGGGGCAATAACTCCAAAGTTATAAGGGGGAGATAATTCAAAAACCCCAGGTGCACAACAACTCATGCTGGTGAACATTCCTGTGAAGTTTGGTGACTCTAGCCCAACTGGTTTCAGAGATACGTGCGACACAAGTTTGTGACGGACAGACGGACGGACATGCTAACAAATGGGTAGTTGTGTGACTTTTTCCTTTGATCTTTTCTTGTGTGACTAGTCCCACAAGAAAAACTATTTTTGGCTCTAACTTTGGAAAAGAATGATCTGGAAGCTAACCCTAACCCTATGTCCCACAACTGGCCAGGTTAATGTCACAAGAAATGGCCAGGTTAATGTCACAAGAGATGGCCAGGTTAATGATTTTACTTGTGGGACTAGTTAGAAAAAGTCACACAACTACCCTTTGGTGAGTGCGGACGGACAGACGGACGGACATGCTAACAAATGGGTAGTTGTGTGACTTTTTCCTTTGATCTTTTCTTGTGTGACTAGTCCCACAAGAAAAACTATTTTTTGGCTCTAACTTTGGAAAAGAATGATCTGGAAGCTAACCCTAACCCTATGTCCCACAACTGGCCAGGTTAATGTCACAAGAAATGGCCAGGTTAATGTCACAAGAGATGGCCAGGTTAATGATTTTACTTGTGGGACTAGTTAGAAAAAGTCACACAACTACCCTTTGGTGAGTGCGGACGGACAGACGGACGGACGGACAGACAGACAATTCTGGCAAAAACAATATATCTCCCCATAAATGGGGGAGACATAATGCTAACAGGTTGGCATGTCTAAATACACTTTCCCATCGACAATGACCATACAAACTACTGTATGTAGACACATACCTTGTCAAAATCATTTTTACCAACAGTTACCATACAACATTCTGTATGTAGACACATAATTTGTCAATATCATTTCTAACAAGGCTACATCACACACAGTTACCATACAACATTCTGTATGTAGACACATACCCTGTCAATATCCTTTCTAACAAGGCTACATCACAGACAGTTACCATACAACATTCTGTATGTAGACACATACCTTGTCAATATCCTTTCTAACAAGGCTACATCACAGACAGTTACCATACAACATTCTGTATGTAGACACATACCTTGTCAATATCCTTTCTAACAAGGCTACATCAAAGACAGTTACCATACAACATTCTGTATGTAGACACATACCTTGTCAATATCCTTTCTAACAAGGCTACATCAAAGACAGTTACCATACAACATTCTGTATGTAGACACATACCTTGTCAATATCATTTCTAACAAGGCTACATCACAGACAGTTACCATACAACATTCTGTATGTAGACACATACCTTGTCAATATCATTTCGACCAAGGCTGCAGTCTGCGAGCGCTTTGTCAATCAGCTGGGCACATTTTTGGATCAGTTCATTCACACCACTCTCAAATCGTGCCCTGGAAACAAGACAGCAAATAGATACTTTAATAAGAGCTATGACAGGAGGAAAAAGTATTATATTGAAAAATACAATCTGTCTCTTGAGTTTGAAAGATGACCCTTGGTAAGGCTAAACCCTGTTATACAGTAAAACCTCTCTATAACGGTCACTAAATTGTGTTATTTAGTTGGTATTTAGGACAGGCGGCTGCTTAAAGCAAGGTGAAAGTAAAACAGAATGCTCCTATAGGAGCGTTCTGTTTTACTTTCACCTTGCTTTAAGCAGCCCCCCTGCCTTTTACACAAAATATTTGATGTAATATAGTGGCCGTTATAGAGAGGTTCTATTATTGTATCATTCAATGAGCACTGTCATTGTCTACAAAAGGCCATACTTCCAAAGTGAGTAGGCTATATAACTTTATCTAACTTGATTGAGACAATATGCCCAAAGACAAAACCTCCTAGTTTGGTGAAGATTGGACAAAAGCTTCTCAATTCAGACAGCAAAAAACATTAAAGGATGCCATCCCCCACCCACTTGCATGCATGCTCACATTTCAGGGATCATTTTGGTTCAGCAAATGAATGAGAGATTTGATTCCATTTGACTAACTGTTATGAGAGATTTTAGAATGCGTTTTAGAATGAGAGAATGGTGAAAAATGTAAAAAATGTAGCGACTTGCTTGCTACAGGAGCCAATCATTTCAATAGTAGATTTTTCTATGTCAATTTCTGGATTTTGCTCACAGTGAACCTGTCAATATCAAGTTTCATAATGATTTTCATACTCATTGGATGTACTTGCCTCAATACACAGAGAATGATAAATGAATTAAAAGTATCTCCTCAAAAAAGCTATTTCAAATAAATGTTAAATGGTCTCATTGACAGTACATAAATATGAGAAATAATGTGCAGTTATTTAACAATTCCCCTGTTCAATCGACTTGTAAAAAATATGACACAAATATTTATTAGCTGAATATTATTTCTAGGAAATACTGTGGTTTGACAAAAACTTAAATCAGAGATATATGTCAGAAGCAAACACAGCAGACCCTAATCAGACGGTCCCTAGTATAGGAGTCTGATCTGGGTCTACTTTGTTTGCAAATGCATGAAAAGGCGTTTATATGAACTTAGGAAAATTTAATTTCAGAAAATTCCAAATGCCGCGATCTGAAATTATGAATGAGAAGCAATGTGAATAAAAACTATTAATGAAGTGTTGGTAACAAGAATCATCAATTGGAGGGAATACCTTTGGGACTACTGCACTTTACCAGTACGTGTACGAGCATTTTGACTTTGCAACATCGGAGCTTTGACAACTTTTGTAACATCGGAGCAGACTAAGAACCTGGACTTATTTAATTATTTATTCTTCAAGTTCATGCGTTTATTTGCTTCATGTCAGGGGCTACCGCCCCCAAACCACCGCTTTTACGATTAACACTTGTTGCCTAAACAGTAAATTTTTTTTTTTCTGATCTGAACGCTGTTTTCTTGCTACTTTTCTTCGATATGAATTCATATTGTGAGACTTTTGACAGATTGTAGGGGTACACAGCGATGCTTGATTTCATGCGTATTTCGATATCGAAAAGCACCTACGTGATACAGCACATGTGAGAGTAGTCAAGGGAAGTAACTGCATGATTACTAAAACGCTGAAAAACAAACATTCGCGAATCCACTTGTTTTCAAAATTGATTGTTCGGCAAGAGGGGAATTTTTTTTATCAAGATGGGGGGGGGGGACATACTTTTCAGGAGGGGGAATTGGGCCGAATTTCGCCGAATATTCCAGTGATAAAAAACCTGATTTTGATTTTGTTTTCAAATTTTGTATGCGAGATTTATCACTCAGTTGAGGATTTTTAATGCGAAATGAGGAATTTTTTTGCGAGAATCTCGCTATTTCGCAGCCCAAAATGATCCCTGCATTTTCTGTGGGTGAAAACATAATAGTCCATCCGAAGATAAAAATGCAAAGGCCTTTTATTAACCCTTTCCCTATTCTGTGTTTGTTTCAAATTTCAATACTTACTGAATATTCATGGAGAAAATAGTTAATGAAATATCGAACATGGAACATTGTAGCAATTTTAGAAACTAAAGAAACAAATCTTTCAACTTCTGTTAGCAAACAGAGCAGACCCTGATCAAATGGCTCCTATAGGAACTGTCTAATCTGGGTCTACTGTTTGCAAATGCATAAAAACATTGTGGAATATACTTCCATTAGCAATGCATCTCAACTAAAAACTAGATCTATCCCAAAAGAGCAATAGCCTCACACACCCAAGCTTGTCAAAGTATGTTATACCGTAAAACCTCTCTATAACGGCCACTAAATTACATCAATTATTTTGACTCTGCGTCTCATCAGGATCCAAACTGTTTGACACCCTGATTGTATTCTGATAGACAAGTTGATTATAACTTGAATTTTGAAAATGTAGTTTGTGAAAAACTCTGTAAAAATAGTTTGCTCAGCAGGCTAAAGGTTAATTGTTACAGTTAATACATTTCTTTTCAACAACAGGTTCAGAGTATCAAACAGTTTGGATCTCAAGTGACTTGGTGTCTTTGGGATCTCAAGTGACTTGGTGTCTTTGAGATCTCAAGTGACTTGGTGTCTTTGAGAGCTCAAGTGACTTGGTGTCTTTGAGATCCCAAGTGACTTGGTGTCTTTGAGATCCCAAGTGACTTGGTGTCTTTGAGATCTCAAGTGACTTGGTGTCTTTGAGATCTCAAGTGACTTGGTGTCTTTGAGATGTCAAGTGACTTGGTGTCTTTGAGATCTCAAGTGACTTGGTGTCTTTGAGATCTCAAGTGACTTGGTGTCTTTGAGATCTCAAGTGACTTGGTGTCTTTGAGATCCCAAGTGACTTGGTGTCTTTGAGATCTCAAGTGACTTGGTGTCTTTGAGATCTCAAGTGACTTGGTGTCTTTGAGATCTCAAGTGACTTGGTGTCTCATCTCGATCAAAACTATTTGCAGAGGTAATCCCTCATGTGCCCACAGCAGGTTAAAAGTTAACAAGCTAACTTAGACACATCTGTTTGAAATGTTTCATAATCAAAAGACTGAACCATTGCCTTGTGCAGTTATTCTATCGAACATATGAGTAAATTGCAACGGAATGTTGCTTTATATGTTGTTGTGGTTTACAAATGTATTTGCAGCTCATCACATATTGAGATCTTTCTGCAACTTGAAGTAAACCTTGTAAGCTTGATGACAGGTTAATAAATAGAATGTAAGCTTGATGACAGGTTAATAAATAGAACGAGGGAAAGAGCTATACTTAAATTATAAAATAGCATTTATAATATCAAATTGAACTAGAACTACCAAATATATGCAAGGTTTTAAAAAAAAAAGTCCGGAAAACTTAATATTTCTGGGAAATTTCTAAGTCAAACCACTGTAATTCCGTGAAAAATCAATGTAGCATACATAACGAAATTCAAACCTGATTTATAATAAAGCCACATACCAAATACCACTTCAATATCTGTAAGGGTTTAGAGAAAAAAAATCAGAAAACCAAAGTGTGACACAATGACAGACAAACTGACTGACGGACGGAGTGCAAACCTATAGTCCCCTTCCGCGTTGCTGGTAGGGGACTAATAAGAAGAAATTTCACTAAAGAAAATTGAAGTAGTTTCTAATTATGCAGACCAAGTGGCAAGAATTTACCTGGACACTTTCGTGTTGAAGTCCATACCATCAAATAAAGAGTCTACAGCACACTGCACATTGTCCAGCTTGGACAATGTATGTTTACATATCTCTGCCTGTCTTCTCAACTTGGCAACTGACCGCTTGTTGTCTGAAATATCCTGCCGACATTGCCTAAAAAAAATTAATAAAGCAAAAGGTAGAAATAACCTCTTTTAAGTGAAGATTTACTATTAAATAAACATAGACAATAAAGGAACTCATTTGAAATAAGCTTTATGAGTCAACATAAGATTTAATAAATATATACATCATTTGCATACATGTAGATTAACCCTTCGCTTGCTATTCACGTCAATATAATGCCTGTAAATAGTGAAGACCCAGATGAGACAGCTCCTGTAGGAGCTGTCTCATCAGGGTCTGCACTATTTACAAGTTGATTGTGCAGCCAGTGCACTCCACAGAAGTGATTGCACAGTGAAATACTTATACACTGTACACAGTGAAAAAATATGTAATTATACAACAGGGCATGGGTAAAGAAGGAGAAATGTATTTTAAAAATCAGCAAGAGAAGGGTTAAGAAATGTGACATTATTAACCCCTACAGATGTCTTCTGATTACTTTGCAACAAAGCAGAGACCTAGATCAGATGACTTCCATAGGAGCTGTCAGATCAGGGTCTAATTTATTTTTTATTTTTATTGCCAACACAATAATATATGTTTGATTCTACTGCTCCGACCATGGTAAAAAAATAGAAAATTCATAAAGTCATTATAAAAACATTCAGCAAATCAGTTATCATACAGTCAAACATTCATCAGATAACAGGTTAATGGATCTGCATTCATATTAAGATACTCTAAATACTTCAATAACTAGAATAGTTTTTTTTATACAACCCCCCCCCCCCCCCCCCCCAGCACAGACGAAATTTACTCTGCAGAAATTCATTGAACTGGCAAAGGAATAAGATATGCACAACTAGGCATGGTACTGATCAATCCTATGAAGTTCCATCAAAATCCGACGAAAGGTTTTGGAGAAACTGCGCGAACAAATTAAATCAGACAGATGGACGCCACCCACAAAAACAGTGTCTCCGAAGTATACTGCGAGAGACATGAATATCCCTAAATTTGATTAATTGACACACAGTAATGCTTTTAACCCTAGAATGTGGCAAACAAACTTGTAAACTCAGATCAGAGAGTCCATGGTATGCTCTTTCAAAATCCTCTCACAAACTACACCTTTCATATCGAATGGAATTCACTTTCAGACATTAATGGACAGCTCCACTTTGAAAATTCAGCATTGAAGGATTTATCAAATGCAGCTAGATCACATTGCATACTGTAGTTTTATCAGCCTTATTCCTTTTCTTTTACACTAGAGGTTCCGATAAATTCTACATGCTTTTCCTTTTCCCGAACACAGTTTTTAACTTTTTCGCTGTAATTAGAAGAAGTACTGTGGTCCCTTTGAATGTCTTGACTTCTTTACTATTAAAACTAGAACTATCACTAAAGGTGATGGAATACCCCTGCTCAGCTGCCTTGATTGCAAATCAAACAAGATTAAAATTTTGTGCCGGGTTGTGCCAAGGACAGACAGACAGACCAACCGACCGACATACTGACTCCTGTATACTCCCTCTCAAACTTTATTTACTTTGAACTGCCTTCAAATGATAGAAAATGAATCTAAAAATGTAGAAACCTTTTAAATTCAGTCACCAGGTGGCCAACAAGTGCCTCGGTAAACTGATCGCCGCCCAGGGAGGGTTCTGTGACACAGGCAGAAACTTTGTACATCCCGCACTGAACTTCGACAACTGATGCATCCGATGATATACCTCCTAACCGGAACACAAGCACTTTACTGAAATACACATTGAAGAAGTAGATAATTATTGACATATGTTCACATAGAGATAAACATTAACCATTTCCCCATAGGGATGCCTTTTGCTGCCTTTGAAAACAGAGTAGAACCAGATCAGATAGCTCCTGAAGGAGTTATCTGATCAATGTCTGCTCTGTTTGCTTATAACATCTTAGATCTGATTCTACAGTAAAACCTCCCTATAACACCCACTAAATTACATCAAGTATTTTGTGTTAAAGGCAGGTGGTTGCTTAAAGCAAGGTGAAAGTAAAACAGAACGCTCTGCGTTCTGTTTTACTTTCACCTTGCTTTAAGCATCCACCTGCCCTAAATACCAACTAATTATAGGTGCAGGTGGCGGTGGTCTAGTGGTAATGCGCTTGACTATCAGTCAGGAGGTCCGGGGTTCAAATCCCGGCCCCACCCAGAAATTTCAGAGACGCTTTTCCGTATCTCCCACCCGCACATCCTCTCCTCCCAGGGGTTAAAATGGGTACCTGTGAGGGTCACTCGCCGGTACTGCGGCTGCATGATTGTGCCATATGTTAGCAGTGCTCAATATTGTAGGTCAATGACTTAGGGCCGTCGTGTAACTTGCGATATCGGTGAATCGTCGATGATATATCAATACAGAATTTCCAAGTATCGATACATTTTTAATGAAAAAACTAGAATAAACCCATACTAAATGTGTTTTGCGTCGTATCCATCTGTTTGTTTATTATTGCTCCAGTTCACTTTTCATTTACGGTGTTTAACGACATTAAAAACTAAGGCTTGGGTTTGCACTAAATGAGTCTAAATCTGGGTCAGTTTCGTGAGATGAATACAGTATGAAGCCCATATAGGCCTAAAAGCTCATGTGTTACTCGGACTGATCTTAAGAAAACCTTGTATTCACTTAAATAAAGTCAAATGGATCAAAACGTGATGAAAGTAACGCTACATGAAAATAAATTATCGTAGAACCTGCAGTTTACACAGCACCGCAAACCTGCGTCAGTGAATTTACCCTTCCCCATTCCAAGCAACAACAACAACAACAATGGCGACCAACGTTCCGGATTTGAGGAGTTTAGCTAAAAAAGCTCGAAAAACGGAGTGACGTCTGAACAAACGTCAACTTTCTGAAGTTCAATGATGAATTGCATAAATCCAAAGTCATATGCAAACCCTGCAGAGTTGTCCTATTGTACAGCGGTAATAACACAAATACTCATTCGCATGTCAACAGAAATCATTGGTCAGTGAGAACAGTAACTGTTGAGTGCTTGAGGTTGCGAAGTAATTGTTTACAATACCCTTATGGTTTATGCTGTTTTCATTTAAGGCACCAACTAATAGATAAACTCCTCAAACTCCGGAATGGTTGATATAATCCATGCAAAGTAGACTCAATGTGAACTACCTGACCAATCTTGGAATTCTCTGTTTGACATGTCATTGAAATTAGTCTCTATAAGGAAAGGGTATAATTTGTAGTGGTTTTGAGTTAATTCCCTTAAATAGTAAATCCAACCGATATATCGATATATCGTCGATATTTGAGTCATTGATGTATCGATACAGCGAGGCCAATCAATGACAGCCCTACAATGACTCAATGACCTGGGGAGTAAATGTACAGTCGGCTGAGCGGTCATTTGGACTGAAAGTAGACTATAACAAGGTACTTTACTTTTTACTTTTTAATCAACAAACTTTAGTGGTTGTTATAGAGAGGTTTTACTGTATATTCTACGGCATAGTAATGTATTCACTTGTTTTATATAACAGTATGACATTACTAGATCACTGACCAAGACAGAAAGGACCCCATAAAATGCTGTCAGAGGGGGCTAAAGCACCAGAGGGGAAAATGCATAGCCAATTATTCATGTAGATTCTATGATTAACCATTTCCCTCATATAAACGTATTTTCACGCATCTGAAAACAGAGTAGACCCAGATCAGATGGCTCCTAGAGGAGCCATCTGATCTGGGTCTACTCTGTTTGCTAATAGAAGTTCAAAGATCTGTGTCTTTACTTTCTAAAATGGCTACAATGTTCCACCTTCCATATTTCATTACAACCTTTTTGCCCATGAATATTCAGTAGGTATCGAAATTTGTAATAAACACAGAACAGGGAAAGGGTAATAACTATTGCAGTGCTTCTAACTTTTGGCTATGCCAAATACTTCACATTGTTACAGCAGCAAGGTCTTTCCTGTTGCAGCCACTGGAGTGCGAACAGCCAAAATCGGATAAGTGCTCATCACTTCTAAATGCCTGATGCAATTTGACTCATTATCAAACTTGGCTGAGATATTATCGCCAACAACATAAAGTCTGGTGAATATCAGATGAAAACTGTTTGCATTAGAGAGAGGACATGAAAATGAATACCATGAAAGATTGATGGACGGATGGACAGAGTAATTACTGTGAGGCACCCACCCAAGGTACTCCCATGAGAAATTCATGGAGTAAAGGGTCAAACTCATTGTTTGTGCATATATGAGTTGAAAATACGAGAAAAAAAACCTTCTTCATATTTCAACTCAATATTTAACCAGGCCATCATTTCAAATACAGTTACACTCAGCATTTAAGTCTGACAACAGACAATGTGTGCATATAAGCACAATAGCCATTTCTATACAGGAAATGAGTTTGCTACCAGTTTCAAACAGTGAAGACCCAGAACTAGGCTCCTATGTCTAGCTTCAGAGCCCTCTGATTAGGGTTTGCACTGTTTGTCATTAAAATGCATACAGTAAAGTACAATCCATTTTGAATACATGTATTCAGCAATCCAAGTGTTACAGACAATAAAACTAGTACTATGATAACAAAACTTACAATATTTGTGTGAAAAATGATTTGATCAGCATGCTAGACATTTACACCACTGCCAGAATTACCTGCTTTCTGTGTTGTCTGTCTGGGCTATGTCATAGGCAAGTAAAGCTGCCGCCGGCTCACTGATCAGTCGCATCACATTAAACCCTGCTTCTGCTGCAACGACACTAAAAATAAGATGTCAGGTAGTCAGCTTATATACTAGCTATTACTACAAGTGTTTATAATTACAATAACCCAATCCCTCATACTGACACCTTTTGATGTCCCTTAAAAGTCACTTTTGAAACCATTAAGATAAATAGAGCATTTGTTCCATTGGAACAAATGCTCTATTTATCACAATGGTTTCAAAACCACACAATTCTAAAATTTACCTTTTTGCCAGTAAATGCTCAATTTCAGTAGATTTATTCAAAGAGGTTGGGTCTAAAAAATTGCCTATGATAGAATGGGTCAATCCTTTCCTCCATAAATATGCCTTTCTACGCCTCTGTAATAGTCATTTTTTGAAACCATTGTGATAAATAGAGCAAATGCTCTATTTATCACAATAGTTTCAGAACTACAAAATTCTTAAAATTTCCTTTTCTGTAGTTAATGCTCCTTTTCTGTAGATTTATTCAAAGAGGTTGGGTCTAAAAATAGCATATTGAAGAAAGGGTTGAAGAAACACATACATGGTAAAGAAAATCACCCAATAAATCTTCCTTTAAAAAATTCTAACACTTTGCTTATGACACCTTTGTAAAACTTGCATACTTTATTTATAACACAGGAGTGTTCAAAGGAACATCTGTGACACTTGTAACAGACAAACATGACGCAAAAAGACAGAAAGACAGATGAAAGAGAAGTGAATTGTGTCGTCCCACTAATATAGGTGAGAAAGTTTAACTACTTCTTACCAGCCAAGTTTAAAATTAATTCATACATTCTGATTACAGCCTGCTTTATTTAACAACTTAAAATAAATCTTACATTAACTCTTTCATTCCATCTTTTTCATGCATTTGAAAACAGAGTAGAACCAGATCAGACTGTTCCTGTAGTAGCCATTCGATCAGGGCCTGCTTCGTGTGCTTATAAAATTATTACTGATCTGATTCCACAGGGTAAAATTCATGCAGATAGCTCCCTTGCATTAAACTGCCACCAGTTTTAAAGACTAAATACTATTAATAAAATTAAAAGCTTGTTTTGAGAGGTTTTACTTACACACTTATCTGCGGCCATTGAGTATCATAAATCTTAACATCTAAAACCTTTAAATGATTTGTAATTTTAGTGTACAACATTCAATGGCGTGGGTGTTATTTGGGATATTGAATACCAATGACATATGTACAGTAGAACCTGTTGTAAACAGTCATTTATTGAATGTATGAGCCGTAAATAGCTGGTGGTAGCTTAATGCAGGGCAAAAGTAATGCAGAAATGGCCTCATATGAGTTTTCTGCATTACCTCCAACCTGCATTAAGATACCACCTGCCTTACAGACCCATAATTAGACCTCTTTGTGATGGCCGTTTTAGGTTGGTTCTACTGTAGACACAATAACCACCGTTCCATACCATACCTAACAGCATTTCTCTGTTCTTGTGTGAAGTGCAGGGGTATAGCCAGCACTGTGTCCTGTATGCCACTACCACCATGGGACTGAGCAGTCTCTGCAAGTAAAGGGATTCAATCCACCAAACAGCCTTGACACAAACAGATTTTACTGGTTTCACACTTATACAGTAAACATCTCTAAACCGCAATTTAAGTAGAGAAGAATTTAGATGCTTTTTGGCAGGTGGCTGCTTAATGCAGAATGAAAGTCATGCAAAAAGTTCCTTTCATTCAAAACCGATTTCATAAACGTCAATGGTTAACCGGTTAATTTTTTCAGCACTAGAACATGGGACATTTGGGCTGGGGCAGGAACTGTAAAATGACATCTGTATTATGTAATAAGCAGAGAAGACCTTGATCAGAAGCCTACTATAGGATCTACTTGATCTGGATCTACTCTGTTTCAGAAAGGCGCTAAAAGGTGTTTATATGAAGAAGAGAGGTAACATGATTGATTAACTACTGGACATTAATATCAATCATTCATGCAAAAATGGGGAAATTACATTGAATAATATAAGGAGTTATTCATGCTAGAAATTGCTAATGGACAGATGGACGGATGATGCACACCATACCATAATATGACCATTTGAAGGTATAAACAGCACTGTATACAGATTAGCAAAATTGAATGGTTTCAAAGAATGTTTTTAAACAAACGATAAAGAGTCACCTTGGTTAAATGAAGTGCTGATACTGGCTTATACAGTGCTGCTCCACTGAGTTTATGCATTTGTTTTATCTTGTGTGATAAAAAGAATTAGCTAAGCAATTTACCTAATACGTTCTTATATATAGTCACAGCAATTTCTTTGGGTGTGAAAATTCTCCTTGATCCTTTGTAGTCCACTTCAAACACAGGATCACCATTTTTGTCTATTACCTGCAAATATAGATATAAAGTATGTGTGCATTTAAACAGGTTATTGTCCAATTATATTTTAGCATCACAGTTTCTTTTGAACAATTGAAAAGAGCGATTTTTTGTGCAAAGATAGTTTAGAAACACTAGCAAACAAGCTGGACAAATGTTTTTTTCGAAGAAATGAACAAGATTTACTATGGAAATCCCTTGTAGGATGTAACATCCAATTAATCCGTTCCCTGTTCTATGTTTATTACAAATGTGACGAAATGTCAATACCTACTGAATATTCATTGACAAAACAGCCATAATGAAACATTGAAGGTGGAACATTGTTGCTATTTTAGAAACTAAAGAAACAGATCTATCAAATTCTATTTATAGCAAACAGAGCAGGCCCTGATCAGAAAAACTAAGGAATTTTCTTAAGTTTCTCCTTAGGAGCTTTATGAATACTGACCCAGACGGCTCTTGTAGGAGCTGTCTGGTCAGGGTTTCCCAGTTTCTGCAATGCCGGGCAACAATATCTTGTTCATGTGCAATTATAAAAATTTCAGCTAATTTTGATATTCACAGTCAGTTTTTCTAGCCTGAGTTTTCATGATAAAGGGCCAATGCAGGAAAAAACAATGCAGATTTCTCCTGCATTAAACCCATTCCCTCATGTTAATGCCTTTTGACACCTCTGTAAAAGTCACTTTTTATAATCATTGTGATAAATTCTAGCATTTGCTCCATAGGAGCAAATGCTAGATATTAACCACAATGTTTTCAAAACTCCACAATGCTAAAAAATAGCCTATGAAGTAATGGCCTAAGATATGCGTATGACATATGTTAAAGATATACAATCAGATATGTTCTGAGTGGCTGCTCAACTTATTGTTTCAAGGACACCCCCTTAATGCTCATTCTCTCCTAGGCTATTTTTAGATCCAACTTTTTTTAATTAATCTACCGAAAAGGAGTATTAACTAGAAGTTTGTTTTTGTCACAAAAACAGATGTATCCCCCTCCCATCCTCTTTCCAATACACAAGTGTAATGTCTGTAACTCCAAACTTATCAGGGTCTAATTTTTAAGTCATCAGGGGCAATAACTCCAACATTGTCAGGGGGAGACAATTCAAAAGCCCCAGGTACACAAAAACACATGCTTGTCAACATTCTTGTGAAGTTCGGTGACTCTATTACTAGTGGTTTCATACATGTGACACAAAGTAAAGTTTCTCCTATTCTAAGTCATAAGGGGCAGTAACTCCAAAGTTATCAGGGGGAGACAATTAAAAAACCCAGATGCACAATAACTCATGCTGGTGAACATTTGTGTGAAGTTTGGTGACTCTAGCCCTACTGGTTTCAGAGATACGCGCAGCACAAAGTTTCTCTAATTTTAAGTTATCATATCAGGGGCAGTAACTCAAGAACTATCAGGGGGAGACAATTCAAAAAACCAAGGTGCACAACAACTCATGCTGGTCAACATTCCTGTGAAGTTTGGTGACTCTAGCTCTAGTGGTTATAAAGATATGCATGAAACAAAGTTTCTCTCAATTTTAAGTAATCATATCAGGGGCAATAACTCCAAAATTATCAAGGGGAGACAATTCAAAAATCCCAGGTGCACAACAATTCATGCTGGTCAACATTCCTGTAAAGTTTGGTGACTCTAGCCCTAGTGGTTTCAGAGATATGCACGACACTAGGTAAAGTTTGTCTAATTTTAAGTCATCAGGGGCAGTAACTCCAAAGTTTACAGGGGGAGACAATTCAAAACCCCAAGAGCGAAACAACTCATGTTAGTGAACAATCCTGTGAAGTTTGGTGACTCTAGCTCTACTGGTTTCAGAGATACGCGCGACACAAAGTTTGTATAAATTTAAGTATTCATATCAGGGGCTCAAGAATTATCAGGGGGAAATAATTCAAAAACCATAGGTGCACAACAACTCATGCTGGTGAACATTCCTGTGAAGTTTGGTGACTCTAGCCCAACTGGTTTCAGAGATACGCGCGACACAAAGTTTTTCTAATTTTAAGTCATCAGGGGCAATTACTCCAAAGTTATCAGGGGGAGACAATTCAAAAACCCAAGGTGCACAACAACTCATGCTGGTGAACATTCCTGTGAAGTTTGGTGACTTTAGCCCAACTGGTTTCAGAGATACGCGCGACACAAGTTTGTGACGGACAGACAGACAGACGGACAGACACACTAACAAATGGGTAGTTGTGTGACTTTTTCCTTTGATCTTTTCTTGTGGGACTAGTCCCACAAGTAAAACTATTTTTGGCTCTAACTTTGGAATAGAATGATCTGGAAGCTAACCCTAACCCTAACCCTATGTCCCACAACTGGCCAGGTTAATGTCACAAGAAATGGCCAGGTTAATGTCACAAGAGATGGCCAGGTTAATGATTTTACTTGTGCAACTAGTTAGAAAAAGTCACACAACTACCCATTAGTGAGTGCGGACGGACGGACGGACGGACAGACAGACAACTCTGGCAAAAACAATATATCTCCCCATAAATGGGGGAGACATAACTAGAGAAAAGGATTTTTTTTAGAATTTTGTAATTTGAAACCATTAAGATAAATAGAGCATTTGCTCCTTATAGGAGCAAATGCTCTATTTATCACAATGGTTTCACAATGTGAATTTTATAGAGGCGCATAAATGCATCACTAGGGGGGACTGTGTTAATAAGCAGATCAGACAAGTCCTATAGGAGCTCTCTGATCATGATCTGCTATCTGCTTATGCAATAACACACACATCTAATTCTACAGTTTTTACCATTGCCGAAATATCTTGTGCTCATTTCGATTTGCCAATCTAAAACTTAATCTAATTACTATATTCATGATGACATCATTTCTTACATGAATATTCATGAGGTAAAAAAGGGTTAAGAACGATTTTACTGTACTATATACTCACAGTGACAGCTGACTGTCTTTTATACTCGGTCACCACTGGATTATCACACCGTCTCCCGAGTAGCTGTTTTACATGGCAAACAGTATTCTGTATATTACGGATCATCCCCTGCTTGGCAGCTGCTCCAACAGCCTAAAAAAACAAAAAACTTTTATAGTCCCTCGTATTCTTTTACAGTCACTCATATTCCCAGACTAACCATACCCAAATAACATATATAACTGACACATACACACACACATAGACCCACATATGCTGCACTTTGACATGAGAAAATTATCATTAAACCTTTACTCCATAAATATTCATATATTAAGAAATAATAGCTTCATAAATATTAATTAAATTAATAATTGTGGACAGAGGAATTTTTGGCCGTGGCACAAACTGAAGAATCAAATTATAAGCAAACAGATCAGACCAAGTTTAGACAGCTCCTACAGGAGCCATCTGATCTTGGACTGCTCTAGGCATAGCTGTTTCAGAGATACATACAACACAAAGTTTGTCCAAAGTTATCAGGGGGAGACAATTGAAAAATGCCAGGTGCACAACTCATGCGGGTCAACAGGTGAAGTTTGGTGACTCTAGCCCTAATGGTTTCAGAGATACGTGTGACAATAACTAAAAAATTAACAGGGGGAGACAATTAAAAAACACCAGGTGCAAAACAACTCATGATACTGGTCAACATTCCTGTGAAGTTTGGTGACTCTAGCTCTAGTGGTTTCAAAGATAAATGCGAAACAAAGTTTGTCTAATTTTAAGTCATAAAGGGCAATAACTCCAAAGTTATCAGGGGAGACAATTCAAAAACCCCAGGTGCACGACAACTCATGCTGGTGAACATTTGTGTGAAGTATAGTGACTCTAGTCCTACAGGTGTCAGAGATATGTGCGACAGAGGTTTGTGACAGACAGACCGCCAGATGCCCGGACAGACAACACTGGCAAAAACAACATGTCTCTCCATAAGTGGGCAAAACATATTTATGTCACACACATCTACACATCATTATAAATGCATATGCAAAGTTTGAGGTTCATTGGTGAAGAAATGTAAAAGTAGTACTTGAGAAGTTATGCTCTGGACAAAATATTACTTAAAGGAAAAGTAACAAAGGGGAATAACTCCCTCAAAAATTAATTTTAGAGTTACAGTTCTTGTTGACTGCATATCCTCTCATCACTCTCTGTCCATATATAAAGTTTCACAGTTGTGCCTACAATACTTGAGAAGTTATGCTCTAAACAAAAAAGTGTGTCTGAAAAGTAACTAAGGGGAACAACTCCCTCAAAAATGAATTTAGAGTTACAACCCTTGTTGCCTGCACATCCTCTCGTCATCCCCCTATCCATATATAAAGTTTCACAGTTGTGCCTACAATATTTGAGAAGTTATGCTCTGGACAAAAAATTGCTTCTGAAAAGTAACTAAGGGGAATTACTCCCTCAAAAATGAATTTAGAGTTACAATCCTTGTTGACTGCATGTCCCAAAAATATGTCTTAATTAAGAGACAAAATAATTTTTTTAATAAATGAAATTAAAAAGGGGCATAATTCTGTCAAATTTTGTGCAAGAGTTATGAAACAAGGAGAAGACTGTCCCCACATAATACTTATAATATGTATTTAGTTTGAAGGTGGTATCAAAAGTTGTTTTCAAGAAAAAAGCAAATGTCCCCGAAAAACGTGACAGACTGACGGACAAGGTATAGCCCCTACCACAGTTGGTGGGGGTATAATGATATACCATGAGTATTATTAATTAGACTAATTGTTACAATAGCATTTCGACACATGGATTTTGGCCATAGCAGAAGCTGTAGAATCATATCTGTATTACATCATAAGCAAACAGAGCAGACTCTGGTCAGACAGCTCCTATAGGAGCCATCTGATCTGGGTCTACACTGTTTACAAAGGCGTAGAAAGGTGTACTATAGAGTAAAAGGTTAAATGAATATGCATTATTTAAAAGGTTATTTGGGTCTATATATAGGACTCAAGAAATGTAACAGCTCATCTGGATCGTAAATCCTTGAACACTAGATAGTCATGGTTTTAATAGAAACTAGAAATCATGTGTCTATGTGTCCAACTGTCCATAGGACACTGATGCCCCTACTTCAGATTTTTTGTCACAGAAAGTAAGGGCCATAATCCTGTATGCAACAACTGAAGCTATTTACATGGCTATCGAACTTGACCAAGATATAATGGCCACAAACATGTGTGTAAAGTATGGTGTGGATTGGACAACTATTAAAAATCCAAGAAAGAGCCTGGACAAATTCTAGATGTGCGTACGGACGGAGGTACGGACAAGGGCAACCCTATATGCCACCACTATGTGGGGGCATAACAATGAAGATTCATTATATTTGAGAATGTAAGGCAGGTTATCCCTACTTCATGAAGATGGATAAGGTTTATATACAATTCTCTTAATTTCTCTACATACAGTAAAACTCCTCTAATGTGACCACCAAAAAGAAGTCTAATTTTGGGTTGTAGAAGCTTAATGCAGGATTAAAGTTATACTTAAATACTTTAGTCCTGCATTAAGCAGTCTCTTGCTTTTAAAGGCACTTGTATGTATTTATCAGGTGGTCACTTTAGCGGGTTTCTTCTTTACTTGGTCATGGTCTGTGAATGCAACAACACATGGTGTGGTCCTGTCTCCCAAATCATTGGCGATAACATCAGTCTTCTCATCCTGTAACACAATAAAGGTTTTCATCAGCAAAGTTACATATATACAAATTTGACATGATGTAAAGAGACTGAGTCCAGACATTGACAATGGCACAGGGGTGGGAACAATTTCTCTTACTCTAAATCGCCCACTAACTTGAGCCTTGTTCTCTGTTTTACTACAGTAGTAACAGTACTATTAGTTCAGTACTATATATATATGTGCGAGCTTGTGAGGTGTAGTTGTAGGTGTTTGTGAACATGTAAAAGTAGACTTGTAATATCTTTACATGGCTAAAGTAGTTTCAGTTTGATGGTTTAGACAACAGTCACATGTTTTTTGCAACGTAATGCCTACTTTACATTTGCCTTGCGGCTTGCGATGAGTTTATGACACCCGTAGACTCGTCATAAGGACATTTCCGTGCGGGCGGGTCTCCGTACGGAGGAAGGCGGGCGCCTTACAATTTTCATACCGATTTCTGGACGCCGCGGCCCTTACGATTTGTCAAAAAAAAGTAACGCATATTTTAAAAAATCGCAAGGCCGCAACTAGTAAACACGTGGTTACAGGCATCATGCTACCTCAGCATGTGCATCGTACAGAAGCCATGTGAGGATCATGCGGAAAACGACCGATAAGATGGACATTTACAGGGTTGCCACAAACCAGAGGAAACAAAATTCCCTGACAATTCCCCGACATAATTTCAAATTTCCCTGACACATTTCATCGCGAAATTTGGGTCTTTCTGTCATAATTTCTGTAATACGTAATGGATTTTTAAAATATATAACATTCATTCTCATGTTTTCAAAATTCCCTGACAATTCCCTGACATTTGCCTATATTTTCAAAATTCTCTGACAGTTCTCAAAATTCCCTGACAATTCCCTGACCTTGAAAAAAAAAAGAATTTCCCTGACTTTTCCCTGACGCGTGGCAACCCTGATTTAGCTCAAAAATCGTACGGTCATCACATAATCACTGCAAGCCTGCCGCTCGGTGTCTGTGCAATACTTGTGATATATATGTACATAGCACGATCATCTTGCTGCAACCTCAT
Organism: Azorinus chamasolen; assembly: GCA_963576725.1. Classification (NCBI taxonomy): domain Eukaryota; kingdom Metazoa; phylum Mollusca; class Bivalvia; order Cardiida; family Solecurtidae; genus Azorinus; species Azorinus chamasolen. Next base: position 41,833,432 of record OY755244.1, read on the forward strand.
GATGGCTGTGTGGCGATTTTGAGATTACTGATGGGTGCATATTTATTTGACATTTCTCGTATTAATAATTTGTCTAGCTATAGAAGACGGATCAACTCTGTTGGTCTTCGTATGGAACCTGCGCAACGAAAACTTCTCTTATTTGGAGTCCGCTGCAAAAAGCAAAGTGAAAACAACTTCTATAAATGACAAAATGAGTGTCATGCATCCGTACACATAGGTAACAATAAAAAACTGTTCCCATCCAAACAATTTACATTCTCACTGGCTTATTCAAACAAGTTTTTTCATATTTTTTTCAGCTGTCCGTTCACCATCGCCATGCAACATGTTTACACTCATTTTATACCTCGGCACTCGATTGGTCGTTCACAACCGTATATAGTATAAACCAAGGCCGTTAACAGTTTTACTATGACAATCGGTGTCGCAGCAAGTAATTCCTCGTCTATTTGTTCCATATTTCACACGTTTTAAGATCAAAATTTTCGATCACATTTTTAAAGTTCCTGATTAAAAAAAAAAGAATTTCCGATTTTTAAGGATAGTTTTCATAGGCAATCTCTTAATAATGGCAAGTTAACCCTGCAGATATTCTATTTAAACTATTCCATGACATAATTTGGCATGAAACTTAAAGGGTAATTTTTTCATGACAGTCTACCACATGTATCCACTAGTATAAATGGCGAAATGTACTGGTTCATAGCGAGCACAGCTCGCAAGAATGGCCGAAGGCCATTCTTGCGAACGAAGTGAGCTCTATGGTAACGCGTAAGATATAATTTTGGTTTTGTAGGCTGTACATTGTTAACCTGGAATCGGATCTGCTGATGTTCACTTCCGGTTTGGACCATGGAGGGAAATAACCGGTGTGTTCCGAGTGATTCATGGAGGGAAATAACCGGTGTGTTCCGAGTGATTTCTATATTCCTAACTCTGACGGAATATTACGAGTAGTTACGATTGAATACCCGACAGTCCACACAAATCGCAACAACGTTTGTCTACGAAGAAAATCGATATTCTAAAACTTACTACATTGAAAATTGCATTTCATTTCGGTATAGATTAGATTTAACTATTTTAATCGCTGTTTATTTGCCAGAAAATTAATGTTTTCCGTTCGGTAAACATCTCCGTCCGAGATCCAGTTAGCGGTAAAGGCCGAGTGTATACATGTCAAATCTGATGACGTATTTATCCACAACTTGTAAGTGACGTAGTTGTGGTCACATGATGTGGTCGTCTGCAGTGCATTTTGTTTACATACAAGGCTCAGCTGTGTTACTCTTCCGGTTCCTACTGTCAATAACTTTGTATGTGAGTAATGTAGACATTGATTTTTTTTTTTTTTCATTTGAATCAGTTCTCAATACAAAACATCACATTATTTGAATTAGATCTACATCTAGATATTTATCCCGGCGTAGGGTGTTTTCGACGCTGTAAGCGGTTTTCGTAAATTTGACCTACTTAAACAAATGCCGATTGCTTAAATAGATATGCGAGTGAAACATGCAAACGAATGTATATCACTGAGATTTTATAAAGAACTAGGTCTACGGCAACGTAGAATTGTTTGTGAAATTGGACTTGTTCTTTCCGAATACTCTATCCGAATAGTCTGTCTGTCTGCAGGTCTGTCTGTCAGTGTACTGTTTATTTAGTAAGTTTCGTAGTCTTTCTGTCCTCCTTTAAATGGATACTGTTTTACATAAATCAGCCTGTCTGTCTGACTTCTTTAAATAGGCCTACTGGTTTACAAAAATCATTCTGTCTGTCTGTCTCACACACAACCACATCTAACATCCCAGACATAGATCTACAGCCTTGAAGACATATTCTCTAATTACAACCACTCTACACAGAAAGTTAATTTAACATAATTGAACAACTTGAAGACTTAGCAACATCATTTAACACAGACAACACAACTTTAAAGGTTGGGAGCATACCACCAGCATCACTTCAGAAATAGACAAAATTCAAAAACAAGCACAGCAAATTTCATTCAAGCCAATTCCCTGACACTGAAATACACACTAAACAAAAATCTTTAGAAGAAGACATAAGACATATAAATACAAAAATATCACCCATAAACACTCAGCACAATCTACCAACAATCAGATTGGATAGAGGCATCCAGAAAAGAAGCACACAAAAAAAACAACGAGGGAGGCATGCCCAAAATTCTAAAAAATGTAGAAAATCTACTTATATATGAAGTTATGTTCATATATGTATGATGGAGTTCATCCTGATCACTGGCTAACTACAAGTGGTTTTCCATTGTTTGCAAGACAGTTCAGAATGACTTAAGTTGTCCTTCTTCGCTGCAAGATGTTGCTGCTGATGATGATGATGATGCTATTAATTACAATTTTAATGATGAAAATGATTCTGATTCATGGGATTTCAAACGAAAATTGCTTTTAACTACCCCTATGATATACTGTATGCATGTGAAACACATAGTTCAAATGTTTAACCCTTTCCTCCATGCTAAATAGGAAATAGCTAAACATTATGTTGTATGTTTTAATAAATACATGTTTATAAATGCATGCACACAGTATTGTCCTTATCCTATTGACCTATCCAGTAACTTCAAAGTCTATCATCACCATCATTAGCATCAATTGTCATTTAGGTTACTAACACAACAGCTCTATCAATATCTTCTGTTTTCTGCATGTTTCTATCTCAATGCACCTAAATGTACCTGGTGTACATGCAAATATACCACAACTAACACACAGCTTGTCTTGCCATTTTAACCAATACTCTACATATTTAACACCATATGACACCTTTACTATATTTTTTACAATTAATATTTACTGATGATGGTGAATACAGATCTGATGGCAGCTTAAATCATGATAAAAGTAACGCAGAAAGCTCCTTGAGCTTTCTGGTTTCTTGTCATCTTGCTTTAAGCATTACCAAACCTTAATTTCAGCTTGCTTTAAGCAGTATTACATTATACAATCATGTAATACCCTTCTGGCAATGGAGGAAAGGGTTAATATCACTAATCTACTGTCTTGTGATTTAGACTATGTCAATAATTTAAACATCAAAGTGCAGCATTATGAGTTTCTTATTTTACTTGTAAAAATTGGTGGGTGACATGATCGTCGCTAACCAATACACAAAGTTCTATTTCACAGATAAATTACAACATTCAACTTGTAAAAAATTGGTGGATGACTTGATCGTCGCTAACCATGATACACAACTATTTCACATTATATTACAATATTTAACATATATATATTGCTAATATATATACATTTTATTACTAACTGTAGTATTTTGTTTATAAGAAATTGAATGAAGTATGGTGGGTGACTTGAACATCGCTAACCAATACACTTTTATTTCACATTAATATTACAGTACTTTGTGAAGTTGACTTATTGCCAAGGTTCAGTTAAAGCCATTTTTTTTAAATCAACATAGTATGGTGGGCGACATGATCGTCACTAACCAATTAAACATACATTAAATAAATTGCAGCTGGACAGTCACTTATATAAGTCTGAAACACAAACATCAGCCAATAAGATGTCACAGTTTTGGACCAAAAGTAGATCTATCAACCACTTTAAGACTTGGATATGTATTAAAGGGGGTGTCCCTACATTTGACGCGTTTCGTAAACACTTGAAATATACAAAAGTCATTTGTTTATATATATGCTGAAAAGTAGTATATCACAAAAAGCCCCATCCAATTACCGTTTATAATGACAAAACATCCAAGTGTTTCATATCGGCGATCCCGGTTTTACTCCCCGATGTTTCAGTTTTATTCGGTTTGTGTTTTAGTTTCGTAACTGTTCGCCCTATTCGCGATTCTCCGGCCACTTCCGAGAAAGCTATTACGAAAACAATGAAGGGATCGGGTGATCATCAGCAAAACGCGGAAGAATTGAACGGAAAAGGTCGATAATATTGTGTTGTAGAACAAAAACTATCAGTATTGATGAAATCGGTTTATTTGTATCACAGGGACATTTTTCGATATAAGTTCAAATTTAATGCCAAGTTTTATGATATTATTGAAAATATACGATCATTGTAGGGACTTCCTCTTTAAAGAAAAGTAAGAGATTGATGGTTTAAGTTTGTATTTGAAGTTGTGCTTTCAACTTTTATCAAGGTGTACTGTATTCGTTTATTGTTCTGTTACTTTTAGAGAGTTATAATTGTAATTGCTGTTACTAATTTCATCAGTATCTGGTGTATAAATCATCAAATTCACCATATGCTTTCATTTTATTTAGTTGAATGCGTTTGGCAGCTGTGCTCGCTTATAGGCTGTGCCTATTTCATATTATCAATCAAGTCTAATTTGCTACTATTCAGATCGTGTAACTCAATGTAAACTAAAGCTACACGGCAATTCATTTTGAAGACTGTGGGTGGGGTATTTTTTTCAAGTAGTCGTTGCGTATTGAATCGATTTTACCAAATAAATTCTTAACACAATGACACTTATTTCAATACTTATTTTCTGAAATATCACTGGTTATCTTCCATCCAGCAAAATACGGTTGCTATACCTTATTCACTGCTATGCAAGCTGCCGTGCATCCAAAATGCACACCAAAGGCGGCTGACATCTTGAATCTCGTGAATTCTCTCGATAGTTGAACCCGGAAATGAAAAACCGGCTCTTACCGGAAGTCGTTGGTAAACCAATCGCTTCTCGCCAAATGTACTTTCTGTTCAGAGAACACGTTTGAAGTGAATGCAAATCTGTCAAAAGAATAACACCATACGTATTGTATTGATTAAAACAGAAGTCAGTTCAACAAGAAGTTTTTCAACAACAAACGTCTTACTTTGTTTAAGTTTCTGTGTTGATTTCAGGGAAAATGACTACCCAAGTACACTGTTTTGTTTTTCTCGCTTTGGCGTGTTTGACTTCATACACCATGGCCAAGAAACCATTCACGGCGGAGGATTGTGAAGGTATGTTTGTTTAGCTTGGGCTCCACTTTGAACGAAAACATTGTGTTTAAACTAAAATGCATAATAATGAAACTAATTTTCGTCTGCGAAATTGTCACCTACACTATGTACAGTTTTTTTTTCATAAGGACGTCTACAAAATGGGTGACGGTCGTTTCGTCAAACTGCCAGTTCGTCAAAAAGGTTTTACAGTACAAAAGGGGTTGTCGTTTCGTCAAAAAGGACTATATAGCAAATTGATTTATATATCCCCTTTTTGACGAACTGGCAGTTTGGCGAAATGACCTATATGATTAGATCTATTAACCTTAGTTTGGATCTAGATGAGATCTGGATCAGAACTGTATGCTTTGTGGTGATTAATTAACTCAGAAATAGTGAAGAATGCGACAGTACTGTATACTTTATGCACGCTACGGGTCAATTCGTGATCACTGTTTCAAATAGTTTGGGTCTAAATGAGATCTGGATCAGAATTGAATGCTTTTAGTGATTAATTAACTCAGAATTAATTAATTTATGAAGAATGCGACAGTACCGTATACTTTATGCATGCTAAGTGGCGAATTCGTGATTACTGTTTCAAATAGTTTAGTTCCAGATGCAAATAGTTTGGATCCAGATAAGATCTGAATGAACTGTTTGACATTCCGTGCTATCTTATGACATTTTTGACGAATTTTGCCGAGGACAATTACATAGGAAACTGAAGGCTAATACATTTTTGAAGTGTGATTATACATGCAGAAGATGGCATTTGTCAGTTTTCTGCATAATGGGCACATTAAAGTGATCACGCACCAGTTTCACTAGCGGTGCTGATTGATTAGGAAGGGGGATTAACATTAATTACACAATAACAAAGTGTTGATAAAAGTTTGTGCCGCCGAACCCGTGTCGCTAATTGGTTTGTAGGTGTGAAAAAGCAATTAGACTAACACGTGTAATTTTTGCACACTTATAGAGTAACTAATATTTGTTTTTTGCTTTACATATATAAATTGATAAAACTTAACATTTTAATCAACAAATCGGTATCAAGATTCATCTTCATAATTTGTATATTACAAATTTTAAGTGCTGTCCTATCATTTCCAAACTCGATAGTTCCGCATACGCAAAAAATCTGTTTGTCGTTCGAGAATTACTTACAGCCCTATATAATTCGGGGATCAGTTAATTTTTCTGGTTTCTGAATTCACAAAAATAACATATACATTTAACAGATTTATTGAAATACTATTCATATATATCAGGTAATATATCCTTTTTGACGAAACGTCTTTCGTCAAAACTATATATCGCCTTTTTGACGAACTGGCATTTTGACGAAACGACCGTAATTCCTACAAAATATACAGTGAGATTGTCAAATCAACATCCACGTTGATACCATCAACAGTCAATTTCTGGCTATACTGATAGTCCTGATGAATCAGATAATATATTATAACAACGATTATTATGTGACTTGTTTTAGAGGCCATAAAAAACACATAACAGTGATCTCTTTAGCATTGAATTTTACTGAGTCCCTGGGACCCAGGCCATCAGCATTTATAAGATGTCAGATATACCACAATTCATTTTTAGCTTGTCTGTACAAGCTATTGTAACTCCAGCGTCAGCGTTGTCGTCGTGGTCCGAAATCTTAACATTGACCATAACTCGAAAAGTATAAGAGGTATCAACATGATACTTCAATTCATCGGTTAGTAGATCTCATTGAGGGGAAGGCCCCTACATAAGAACCATAACTCTTGATTTCAAAATTTTGGAGTTATGGCCCTTTATATTTTTCAAAAATGTTTAATTTAGCTGGACAAGCACCAAGTCAGAGGAGCGTTGGCGCCTCACACGGCTTTTATTTGTACTAGAAATATACTGTTTGTTTTAAATTATCATTTTGATTGATGATTTTTTTCAGTATGCGTGAAAATGCTTGACAGATTCATGAATGAAGCACCAAGTGAATTGAGATCAAAATCGCAGGCAGATATTGAAACAGCTCTAAGGAAGTTTTGTAAGGGTGTTAAAAGCAACTACAAAGAAGACAAATTCGTAAGTTTGCTTCAAATTTACTTTTGCATATATACAGTAAAATCATGATTATTTGAACACTCAAATATGTACCATTCTAGATCTTCAAGACAGGTGGCAGCTCAGGACTTTTTCTGACAATTTCGGCAACATGACCCGTACCCCTAGCATTGGGAATTTTGTGCATTTTTTTAACAAAATTGGGAAAATAGAACGTATCAAAATAAGTTTTGCAACACATCTTTTAGCATTTTACACCATTAAATGATGTTCTGTTCCACTCAAAGAATGCACACATACCTTGTGGACCTCAAAAATGGGCAATTAGATGACATATGAATACTTTTTGCCTCTTTATTACATTTTAGTCTTTTGATTGGGAATTTTTTCCTTCAAATTGGGGAAAAAAACCACTTTTTGCCATTGGGAATATAGCCTTAAAACGGCTATAAAATCGACCGAAAAAAAACCCTGCTGAGCTTAAAGACATTCCCTTGGCCGGCTTGGGTCTTTACAGCTAACCTGTGAAAAAGCATGCGGCACATGGTAACAGCTATAGCAGTCTGCCTGTCAAGAACCACTGGAGCGTTCCATTTGAGGCCCGTCTCTTACATTTGATGATTTGGAAATGATTAGATTGTCACTAATGCAGTATATGATTTTATTTTTTATTATGCTCCCTGAAACTATAAGAAGGAGCATATAGGCCCCGCTTTGTCCGTTCGGCCTGTGAATGTCTTCTAAAGTGCTCAACCTACATTCATGACACTCCACATACAAATATATCTCATTGAGATCAAGTGCAGGGTGCAGGGTTTCTGAGCAGTATTTACATATTCTGATAGACCTTGTTGGGAGAAAAGGCAGCTGTGTCCAAGGATAATAACTCTAAAATGGATTCTAATGCAGGCCAAATGTCCAGAGTTTTATCTCTGATATACATAAGCGCTCAGGTTTTTTTAATGTATTTAATCCTTATAAAATATTCATCTGCTAAATTGCTTGTCTGCTTCAAATGTGAAAGTGCTTCATAGTTTGTAAAGATTTGTGAAAATGTTGTCTGTCAAATAGCTTGGATCCAGATAAGATGCCGGGTTACTTGACGTCTCATCTGGATCCAACCTGTTTTCATATGGCCCTTTGTTTGTTAGTGGTAGGCTTCTTAAGGGTTGAACTTCTATTGGGTTCTGACCAACAATGGTCTTTTGAGTGTGTTCCCCTTGACTAATTGTATGTCAGGGCCTCTCTAGACAGAATGAGACGGCTTGCCATATTTTGCACACTTGTATCATGCTTTTACTGTTATTTTCACGCCTATTGAGAACAATGGGGGGGGAATCATTGAATGGACCTGGGTAATGTCTTTAATGACTGTGTTTGCGATTAGGCCGTAATCATATCGTCGCTGTGATGACAAAACCTCGTATAATGAAAATCATTACTTTTCAGGAGAAGCAAAAATCTGATTTTTTTTATGAATGCGTCTTTATGTGACAAATAAGGTCTATATTCTGGTACCATATTAAAACACAAATTAATTGATAAAACTTTATTTATTCTATCATTTGGTATGACGATTTTTAAATGTACGATATTTTTGTACCAAGACGTTTTGTTCACCTTATGTATACGAGCTTTTACCACTTATACGATATTTCGTAGTTTATTTTTTATCCGGCGATCATGATATACGACAATTTACATTTTACTTGAGTCTAAGAATTGTACCTTGACACACCAAAAAAAGGACAGACCTATGCTCTATGTACCACAATACATGCACTGGCCTAATCTGCATGTGTTTTAAATATTAAGGTCATTGCTCCGCATGCTTGAAGAGTAAAATTTATTTATACATGGTTTTGATATATTTGAAAAAACTCAGACCAATAGATATACGAGGTTCAGTCTTGGGCGAGTTTTGAAACTTTTCATTGGTCGATTGCACTGAAAGTTTGACAGGATGTGGGCATTGTTATGTACATTTAAATAAAAAATCGTGAATAAACGATTTTCGGCCAAAATGGATATACAAGGTTTTGTCAGCACAGCGACGATATCTATTTACACAAAGAAATCGGCCGGGACTCAGAATTTCGGAGGTCGTCGAGTCCCTGGGATGCAACACTATAACGTCAGTTCTTAAAGCTGATATTTGTACTATTCTGGTAATCTGGTCAGTATTTTAGGTTTTGAACGATTGAAATAATATTATGTGTCACTGTCATCAAATTATTATTAATAATAAAGTTTAATATATGTATGGCACTAGTACAGTTGGTTTTTGAACATTTACATGTATCACGTATAGTCACAGCTTTAACCCGGCTATTTCCTTATCTATTGCTTGACCGTGGGGTTAAACGTTCTCGTATAGCAACGGCTTTCTGGCTTCTCCATTACATCATAAAAGCCAAAACACACCCGTTGCTTCCAAGAAGCGTGGTTGATAGATCCTCTTTTTAAAGACTGGTTGATAAAAGAGGCGACTAGAGGACCGAGTCTAGCAATGTCATTCTAATGAAATGCAGCGTCTGTGTTACTGCCCGTCACACCAGATTGCACTGAATATCAGCGCAGCTCGCTTGCCGACATAGATCTGCGATGGTCATCAACAGGCCTTGGAAATCAAGTGTTCCCATTTTTTTCTTGGTGAACTATCAAAATTGCCCCGAAAACCTTCAGGTATATTCTCTAAAAGTGCAGAACAGTGTTACGTGTGAACCCTCATTAATTTGGGATGAGAATCTTCAGTGAACCTACTGTTTTATTTTACTTATTTCATATGCATTATCTATTGCTATTTGAACAGAATGATGGGAACTTCAGCAAACAATGTAGTAGATCTACAAATACAATGCAGCTGAAACATTGATAATTGTCATCCAAGGATTAATGTTATTTTACTAATATCATGCATGAAACTACCACAATTCAAGATATTTTCACAAATGAAAATAATAGTCACAAAAACATGCTTCATTTAAGTTCAACTAATTATTTAGAAAAGCTTGCTGAAAGATCATTGAAATGTGTTAAAACAATGAAAATAGATATACATCTAGCATTTTCAATATAAGATGTGCATTTTTTATTTAAAAAAAAAATGCGACTCATCTGGGATTCAGTGGGACTCTAGTTTTTCAAGGGCACTGAGTCCCCGGGACTCGATGAAAATCAAGGCGAGTGAGAACACTGTTAATGCAGGGTGGAAGTCATGCAGAAAGCTCCTCTAAATCTCCTGCCTATAAGGGTCTAAATTATTCTTTGTTAAAATTTCATATTATCGAGATTTGACTGTACACATATATTTAGTTTTACATTGAAAACACCTAACCAACTCATGGAGTCTCTGATAATCCTTCCAAAGCTGAAATTCCAGAGTGGAATAGCCCATCATTGTTTAACCCTTCTCTTGCTGAATTTTAAAATCCATTTCTCCTTCTTTACCCATGCCCTGACAGGCTGTTGTATAGTTACATAATTATATCTTCACTGTGTTCAAGTATATCGCTGTGCAATCACTGCTGTGGAGTTCACTAGTTACACAATCAATTTGTAAATAGTGCAGACCCTGATGAGACAGCTCCTGCAGGAGCTGTCTCATCTGGGTCTACACTATTTACAGGTAGGTATATTGATGTGAATAGCAAGCGAAGGGTTAACCCATTCCTGCGTATTGACGCCTTTGGACGCTTCTGTAAATGTCACTTTGTGAAACTATTGTGATAAATAGAGCATTTGCTCCTTTAGGAGCAAATGCTCTATTTATCACAATGGTTTCAAACTACAAAATTCAAAAAAAATCCTTTTCTTTAGTTAATGCTCCTTTTCGGTAGATTTATTCAAAGTGGTTGGATCTAAAAATAGCCTATGTGGGAATGGGCTAATGGTATACATGTAGTCCAGACGGTATGAAAGGATACGATTTGCAAGAGGGTTTTGAATGACATACACTGAAGACCCTAATCAGGGGGCTTCTGCTTGCAAATGACAGTGCACTTGTTAGTGAAAGTATAATAGATCTATAGTTTGTCTGAGCTGTCTGATCAGAGCCTGCTGTTTGCTTTAACCCATTCCCTCCTACTGACATCTTTTGACACCTCGGTAAAAGTCATTTAGTAAAAGTCATTTATTAGCTCCACTTTTTCAAAAAGTGGAGCTATTGTCATGACCCTCTCGTCGGCGTCGGCATCAGCGTCGGCGTTGGTTAACCTTTTTGTTAAGGTCCATTTCTCAGAAACCATCAAAGATATTTGGTTCATATTTGGTATGTATGTTTACTATTACAAGGGGGACCCATTTCACAAGGGCAGGTAACCCTAAAATAAATTTTGCCATAGTTATGCCCCTTTTTTCGACTTAGAATTGTCATTGTTGGTTAAGTTTTATGTTCAGGTCCATGTCTCAGAAACTGTCAGAGATATTTGGTTCAACTTTGGTATACATGTTAACTATTACAAGGGGGACCCATTTCACAAGGGCAGGTAACCCTAAAATAAATTTTGCCATAGTTATGCCCCTTTTTTCGACTTAGAATTTTCATTGTTGGTTAAGTTTTATGTTCAGGTCCATGTCTCAGAAACTGTCAGAGATATTTGGTTCAACTTTGGTATACATGTTAACAATTACAAGGGGGACCCATTTCACAAGGGCAGGTAACCCTAAAATTAATTTTGCTGTTGTTATCTCCCCTTTCTGACTTAGACTTCCACTATACTATCCAGCATTAAAGAAAGTGGTGCGCGCTGTCTGCGGACAGCTCTTGTTAAAACTATTGTGATACCGGTAAATAGAGCATTAAAATTTTTTTACACAGGAGCTAATGCTCTGTTTATCTTCAAAGGCGTTTGGTGTAAACATAGTCTTGTCCTGAGCAAATGGGATATAAATAAGAATTACTATGCTAGTAGTTTGGAAGTTCAGCTGTATTTTGGCGAGTTGGAAAAGTTGTTAAATGCGAGCCTTGGCGAGCATTTAACTACTTTTCTGACGAGCCAAAATACAGCTTAACTTCCAAACTACTAGCATAGTAATTCTTTTATCATGCAATACCCAGAAAAATGGAGAAAATGAAGAAAAAGAAAGATTGCTAAAGCGGATTCGTGCCCTGAATGAAAATACATGCAAGTGCGATATACGTGACGTCATATGGGCGTACAGTGACGTCATCGACCTTTACAACATAAACAAACTTGATTTAATCCTCTTATATGGACAAATAGTTGAGAAAAAGGTGAAAAAAAATGTGTTAAATTTGATGTTTATGTTTAATTATGCCTTTTTCTTCTTTCTGTTTTCCTCCTATTGGCTGAACCAAACTTGCATCCCAGTGGGGTCAGTACACATGCACTCTACCTCACAAAATACAGCGTCGACGTGGGAAATATTATGCTAGTAGGAAGTGACTGTATTTCGTGACGTTGCATGATAAATATGATTCTGCAGTTTCTGCAAAGGCCAAAACTTCCTGTGTGCATGTGTCAGTATAAAAAATAAACTAATTGATATTCTTGATGTCATTTCTTACATTAATATGGAGTAAAGAGTTAATTTTCATTTTTCAGTGTTATTACATTGGAGGATCTGATACCTCTGCCACATCAATACTGGGGAAGCACTTCATTCAGCCATTCAAGAACTACCTACCTGCCTTGAAGATCTGTGAAAAGTTCAAGGCAGCCGATCCCCAGATTTGTGACTTGAAATATGGTAAGCTGGAACTGAATATTTACTGTTTCTTCTTCTTTTCATTATTCTTCCTTCCTATTCTTGCTCTTCTTTTTTCTTCTACCAGTAACTTTCTCGGTAAGTAATAGTCGGATCCTAATGAAACTTCACATGCAGTTTGTCGGTTATGTGCAAATCTATGTGCATTCAAGTTTTGGTTTTAACTTAAAGTGTTGCCATGGTAATTGAATTGTGGGCTCAAATTGGTCAAAATTTAGATATTGTTCGATTTTGCTGAAAATTGGTATGGTGAGGTATTTGGGTACCCTGACTTCAATACTATGTGTTTCAAAAGAGTTGGTTACCATGGTAATGGAGCAGTGGCCCCTGATTGGTCAAAATTTAGATGTAATTTGAAATCTTCTAAATTTAGATGTTATTTGAAATGTTCTGAAAATTGGTAAGTAGGGGTATATGGGTACTCTGAACTTAATGGCAGATGTTTAAACTAAGTTGATTTGGCAAAACATTTATGGTCAATAGAGTTTACATTTTCTCGCATATATACTTTTCACACCTTTGCAAACAGAGTAGACCCAGATAGACGGCTGCTATAGGAGCCGTTAGATCAGGGTATGCTGTTTGTTTATGAAATTGTAATAGACCTGACACTACATTTTCTACCAGTTCTAAAAAATATTGTGTACATACCATTATAAAATTTAGCTAATAAATACAGTAAAACCTCACTATAATGGCCACTAAATTCAGTAAATCGTGTTAATTATTTATTATTTAGGGCAGGTGGTCACTTAAAGCAAGGTGAAAGTAAAAATACAACACTCCTATAGGAGCGTCTGTTTTACTTTCACCTTGTTTTAAGCAGTCACCTGCCTTTAACACAAAATGATTGATGTAATTTAGTGGCCGTTATAGAGAGGTTTTACTGTATTCATGTCATTATATATCTTGCATGAAAGGGCAAACGTATGTTTTTCTCTTTCTGATATAGAGAAGCAGATTGACCTAGCCGAGATAAGCTTTAAGAAACTGAAGGTAAAAGATCTCAAGAAGATTTTGTCGGACTGGGGTGAGGAGAAAGCCTGCAAAGGATGCTCAGAGAAATCAGACTTTGTGCGAGCAGTGAAGGAACTCTTGCCCAAGCACGCTCCAGAGGCAGCTAAGAAGTTGAAGGAGAGGGATGAACTTTGATGCTTAGGAATTGTTAGGTTTATTATCTGAATGTTTAATTGTGTTGATGTATTGTTTAAAAGAGCTGCAGATGGATTAGAAAATTTACATAGTTTATGTGACACATAAAGAAAGGGTATTGGCATGTCTTCTCACATGCTACAAAAGGAAGAAGATTGTTACTGAAGTGTACAGTTGATCCTTTTTAAACTGGCCACTTTGTGAATAAACATGGAAATACAGATGGCAGGTGGCTGTTTAATGCAGAATGAAAGTAATGAAGAAAGCTTGCAAAAGGGAATTTCTGCATGACTTTCATCTCTTAACCCTTTACCTGTTTAATATTCCTGTAAGAAATAATGACATCATGAGTAATTATTAGCTGATTTTTTATAACGGTACATGTACACAGAATTTTTTGTTGGTACTGGTAAAAACAGTATAGTCAGGTCTGTTATACTTTCATAAGCAAACAGGGCAGACCATGATCAGATGGCTCTGTTAGGAGTCTTCTGATCTGCGTCTACTCTGTATGTGTGAAAATGCTCCTGCAGGAGCGGTCTCGTCTGGGTCTTCACTGTTTAGAGGTAGGTATATTGACGTGAACAGCAAGCGAAGGGTTAATATTATTAATTGATAAACATTTTAAGAAGATGTGGAGGCAGCAGCTCTCTTCCAGCCTTGACATCCCTTTTTTTATTGAAAAAACAACAACAAACTAGTTTACTCACTTTGTCCTTTAACCCTTTACTCCATAAATAACTCCTTTCTATGTCTTTGCAAACAAAGAACAATGATTACATTTTCCTAGTCGTACAAAAAACGTTTACAAAACAAATGTGACTGCTCTTTAGCATATATACATATATATTATACCTCATTCCCATGTTTCCTTTTTATTTAATTTGACATTATCTGGGGTTTTTTTTATCAATATACCAAAATTCTGACACCTAATCTCCCCATTTATGAATATGAAGGTGAGTGATTCATTTTGGCACCATTTTTATAACTTAATTAGACTGATATAGTAATAAATAATGCCGACCGTGATCAAACGGCTTTTTCGGGAGCTATTTGATCTGGATCAGCACTATTGACCTGTTTCCAAATACTTAGCGCAGAGGTCCAGGTAAGATGCATAAATTAAAACATTTTCAAGAATGACTTCTTTAATTCTCCAATAAACCCAATATTGTGACCGCTCTTTAGAATAGTCTCGAAGAGAGACTCTAAAGAGTTGTTACAACATAGGGTTTGGTGGAGAAATGAAGATTTTAGTATTTGAGTATGTCTTTATCTGTAGCTTTGCTTAGTGTAATTTGGGCATATGGCCCGTATTCAAGCATTCTCAGCATTGTCACATGACTTCACATTCTAAATAAGTATGGCTGCTAAAAAATGGCTTACTTTGTTATCAGATGAATCAGGCCAAATGGTCAGTGAAAACCCCTAATAAAAATATTATTTTAATTCTTAATGATTCCCTTCAAAATAATTTCTGATTTATGAATTGTGTAATTATACATCTTCTAATAAAACGTGTCATTACAGGACAATACAGCTTACAAACTGGATAGACAGGAGATGTTACAATGTATATCATCCTCCACTTAGTACATATAACATCCATCTGACTGCCCAGTCCGTAAACTTACACATGGTCCTAAATGCTGAATTTTATTTATAGATACATGTAAATGTATTCTCATTTAAGGTTAAAGCTGGAGAACACACTCATAAAGTAAACATGCTCCATTTTTGTTTCTTATGAGTACAGTAAAATCCCTCTAAACTGGACATTCAAATTAGCGTCAATGCTGGTCTATAAGACAGATGGCGGGTTAAAGCAGGATGCATGTCATGCAGAAAGCTCTCGGAGAGACCTTCTGCATAACTTTCAACCTGCATTCATGCAGGTGGTAGGCTTTCTGCATGACTTTCAACCTGCATTCAGCAAACACCTGCATGGAAAGATCTAATTTCTTATTTACCATAATTCCAGTTTAGAAGGGCCTTACTGTATATAAAATGGTTTATTGTGAATGGTGGTGATTGTGAAAGTGTTATTAAGTACACATAAATACATGTATATCTGAAAGGTTTCTGTTGGTGTATGAAATTGGAGATGAACTTTTGAAAAGATTATCATGGGCCTTTAACCCACAACCTGCTTGATAGTTCAAACTGGCTTCTCCTTTTCTGAATATTGGTTAAACAAAATTGTGTAAAAACATTATCACTTATTCTTTATGACAGACAGGGCATACCCTAATCAAAGGGCTCCCTCAGCTGCTCTTTGATCTGGGTCTACACTGTTTGCAATGGTCTTTATACACTTGGCTCCCTTTCCCTCATATTGACGTCTCTGTAAAAGTTACTTGTTGAAACATTGTGATGAATAGAGCATTTGCTCCATAGGAGCAAATGCTCTATTCATCACAATGATTTCAAAACTACAGTGTTTTAAAGCATTCCTTTTTCTTTTTAATAGATTTATAATAGATTTTCAATAGATTTATGCAAAGAGGTTGGGTCTAAAAATAGCCTTTGAGGTAATGGATTTAGAGTTGAGCAAGTGTGTGTGTGAGAGAGAAAGTGTTAAATATGTCACTGCCAGGTGGTAAAAAGTATTTTGTTGTTTATGAACATGTACTTGATGAAGAATGATATAGGAAATAGTTCTAATGGTATATGAACAAAGACTGTTTTGACTTGGACAGGGACTGTGGAATCAGATCTATTATTTTTCCATAAAACAAATGGAGTAGGTCCTGATCAGGCCGGCCCTATAGGAGCCATCTGATCTTGCCCTACTCTTTTTATAAAGACATCACCATCAGGTAAAATGTTAGGATTGCTAGAATTCGGAAACATGTAAATTGGAGTAAAACATAATATGAAAATCATCTGGACAATTCACATGAGCAAACTGTATAATATTATGGCCATTCCTTTGTTTGTTCTGGTTGTCTCATCCTGTATAGTAATGATCCTTGCAGAATACTCTTCATCTAGCACTCTCTTGCTCATGAAAAACAAATCTAAATCCTTTGGATGCTAAATTATCAAAATGGAATAGCCCATCATTTCTTAAGGGTAGAGTCCATTCAGTATGAAAGGGTGTAATTATAAATTGGAGGATTTTTATTGACAAAACGGTGAAAACCTTGATCAGAGGACTCCTTTGCTGTTCGCAAATGACAGTAAACTCATTTCCCTTATTTTAAAGTACTCTGGACAATTTCATTGAAACATTTGAAAACCATTTGGATCCAGAACAGACCCCAATTGAAACTGAAGACATACAGGAAAATCTTGATTTTTCGAACACTAAAATAACGTATTATTATCCATCTTTAAGACAGGTGGCAGCTTAATGTGTGGTGAAAGTCATGCAGAAAGCTCCTCTAGGAGCTTTCTGCATGACTTTCAACATGCATTCAGCAGCCACCTGCCTTAAAGGGTCTAAATTCTTCTAGTATTTTGGTTAAGGTTTTTATTAAAGTTCACTTAAATTTGAAACAGAAAATTATATACTGTTTTTCTCAAATAAACGCTCCCTTTTAGGAGGTTCTTGAATTTTTTACACAAGCGGTTGCTTATTGCAGAATGAAAGCAATGCAGAAAGCTTCCTAGGGGCTTCCTGAATTTGCTTTCTGTCTGCATTAACCCATTCCCGCATATTGACGCTTTTGTAAAAGTCACTTTGCGAAACCATTGTGATAAATAGAGCATTTGCTCCACAGGAGCAAATGCTCTATTTATCACAATGGTTTCAAAACTACACAATACTGAAAATTTCCTTTTCTCTAGTTAATACTCCTTTTTGGTAGATTTAATCAAAGAGGTTAGGTCTAAAAATAGCCTATTATAAAGTGGAAATGGGTTAAAACACATTTCTCATCTGGATTCAAATTGTTTGCAGAGGTCATCACACATTCACGTGCATTTAGTTTATTATTATGAACTTGTCTGATTGAAAACAAAGGAAAGTATGCTTGTGTTATTTCAACGTCTGTAGATGGTGTGAGAAGAATTGTACCTGACTGTGATCAACCACTCGTGCAGTATATCAGTTCAACATTTCTCATTCTGTACATACTGCATTGTCATAATAGAAATAAATTGTTATTTAAGTCCACAATGCCATGTTCTCTTTATTTGTCCTTTCTAACCATTTTTAGCCTCCAGGACCAATGTCCACAATGACATTGCTCTCTTTGCCGTTTCTGACCATAGTTTGGATCTAGTGGAGACGCTCTGGATCCAAACTTCTTCTAAGTGTGATTATTAAGAAAATTGGAGAAAATTGCGATAGACGACAATGTGTGGCAGAGGAAATGTTAGCAGTTTAAATTGCGGTAGACGACACTGTGTGGCAGCGGAATTGTTAATAGTTTAAATTGCGGTAGACGACAATGAGTGGCAGAGGGAATGTTAACAGTTTAAATTGCGGTAGACGACAATGTGTGGCAGAGGAAATGTTAACCGTTTAAATTGCGGTAGACGACAATGTGTGGCAGAGGAAATGTTAACAGTTTAAATTGCGGTAGACGACAATGTGTGGCAGCGGAATTGTTAACAGTTAACTCTATGAGTATTTATGACAGACTTCACCCATTATGAAGTAATTATTCTATATTATTATATGAAAGTGAATATAGCTCCTATAGGAGACGTCTGATCTGAGTCTGTTGTGATCGCAAAGGTTCATAAGTTAATAGTGAGAAACAGTTGAACCATTTGTATACGGCCGTTTGAAAAAAACGGGACGTATTATGGAATAGCGTTATCTGTCTGTCTGTAACATTTCTAACTGAAATTCTGCTTGGTGGATCCTTCTCAAATTTCACCACAATGTTTATCTGGACATGCTGCATTAGCATGGGTGTGTCCCGGTAGGATTATCCAAGGTAAAGATTGCACAATTGGACTTAAAATTTGGGTTTGGCAAATATGTTAAGCTCAATTTATGTTTATATAATTTATAAACATGGACCCTGGTCTGCTTTATATGCTCATGGAATTATATAGATCTGATCCTACAGGTTTTGTCAACATCAAATATGACCTTGAAATATCGACATGTTAAAAATTAAGTTTAATTATTCATGAAGTAATCAATTCACGCATACGTGTCCGCGAGTGAAATGGTTAACCCTTTCGCTGTCAAACTCTGTCGTCTGCTAACTTTGTCGTCTGCTACAATTTTTCATTTTATAGATTTTCTTCATTTTTGTTTCAAAAACATAGTAACAGTAACAAACAGTTTGGATCCTGATGAGACGCCGAGTTACTCGGCGTCTCATCTGGATCCAAACTGTTTGCATAGGTAATCACTGATCCGGCATTGACAGTGAAATGGTTAATACCATAAACGCTATTTTAAAGCGAAGTGGAAGACAGCTTATCGTTGATGAATCAGTTTGAATAAGGGAGGTAAATTTTGTATAACATGATATAGACTTGTAAGAGTTACTGATCTTATTTCAAAATACTCCCATTTTTAAACCAATCCTTTGACGATTTTGCCTTTGGAAACTACATTGATAACCGTACAATACATACTTTGATCCGATGGCTCCTAAAGAAGACTTCTGGACTGGGTCTGCACTGTTCTCATTTGTTAGGGACACAAGAAGACTTCTGGACTGGGTCTGCACTGTTTGCCCTTGTGAGGGACACAAGAATACTTCTGGACTGGGTCTGCACTGTTCACCCTTGTTAGGGACACAAGAATACTTCTGGACTGGGTCTGCACTGTTCACCCTTGTTAGGGACACTAGAAGACTTCTGGACTGGGTCTGCACTGGTCACCCTTGTTAGGGACACAAGAATACTTCTGGACTGGGTCTGCACTGTTCACCCTTGTTAGGGACACAAGAAGAATTCTGGACTGGGTCTGCACTGGTCACCCTTGTTAGGGACACAAGAAGACTTCTGGACTGGGTCTGCACTGGTCACCCTTGTTAGGGACACTAGAAGACTTCTGGACTGGGTCTGCACTGTTCACCCTTGTTAGGGACACAAGAAGACTTCTGGACTGGGTCTGCACTGGTCACCCTTGTTAGGGACACAAGAATACTTCTGGAATGGGGCTGCACTGTTCTCATTTGTTAGGGACACAAGAATACTTCTGAACTGGGTCTGCACTGGTCACCCTTGTTAGGGACACAAGAATACTTCTGGACTCGGTCTGCACTGGTCACCCTTGTTAGGGACACAAGAATACTTCTGGACTGGGTCTGCACTGTTCACCCTTGTTAGGGACACAATAATACTTCTGGACTGGGTCTGCACTGTTCACCCTTGTTAGGGACACAAGAATACTTCTGGACTGGGTCTGCACTGGTCACCCTTGTTAGGGACACAATAATACTTCTGGACTGGGTCTGCACTGTTCACCCTTGTTAGGGACACAAGAAGAATTCTGGACTGGGTCTGCACTGTTCACCCTTGTTAGGGACACAAGAAGAATTCTAGACTGGGTCTGCACTGTTCACCCTTGTTAGGGACACTAGACACACGTGGATTAATGTATACTACAGAAACAGTAGCACCCCTATAATGCAACCACTTGACCTTTAGCCTGCTGAGCAAATTAGTTTTACAAAAATGTTCCCCTACAACATTTTTCAAAATTCATGCTATAATCAATTTGTCTACCAAAATGTTATCAGGGTGTCAAACAGTTTGGATCCTGATGAGACGCCGAGTACGTCTCATCTGGATCCAAACTGTTTGCATAGGTATTCAGGTAGCAGGCTAAAGGTTAATGAATAAACATGGGTGTCGTTATAAGCAGGTGGTTGCTTAATGCATGACAAAAGTAATGCAGAAAGCTCCTCTGGGAGCTTTCTGCATTACCTTTGTCCTGCATTAAGCTACCACCCATAATTACATGTATACCTCTTTTAGGTGGCCACATTAGCGGTGTTTTGTTGTATACTATATTAATAATGGAAGACACCAGACTTTAATATTTCAAAATAACTCATTACATTATATTCACAAAACGTATGACCTGCTAAAACATTACTATTAACTCTTTGAAATTGTTTGTTAAACTTGTTAGATGTATAACCAGAATAGAATCTCGATTATTGGAACCAAAGTACGTAGATCTATCATTAAATATCTTTAAGATAATCGGCTTCTTAATTCAGGGTGAACGTCATACAGAAAGCTCCTTTAATTTCTATAATGCATTATCCTTTGGGAAAGATATATCCACATGAAAGGTTTGTGATATACAGTAGAAACCCTCTTAATTCGACGTTGAATTTAGTTCAAACGTTGGTCTTGGAGACAGGTGGCAGCTTTATGCAGGGTGAACGTCACACATAAAGCTCCTCTAGAAGCGTTCTGCACGACTTTCACCATGCATTAACTCTTTCGCTGCCAATGCCGGATCTGTGATTACCTATGCAAACAGTTTGGATCCAGATGAGATGCCGAGGAACTCGGCGTCTCATCATGATCCAAACTGTTTGTTACTGTTACTATGTTTTTGAAACAAAAATGAAGAAAATCAAAAGAATGAAAATTTGCAGCAGACGACAGAGTTAGCAGACGACAGAGTTTGGCAGCGAAAGGGCTAAGCAGCCATAAAATCATAATTACTAAAATGTCGAAGTATCGAGTTTTTACTGTATCTTCATACCAATATCTGACTCCTTATTTTTTTTGATTTGGACAAATATTCATAGGCGTGGACTGAATATGGCGGGAAACTAGTTCATAATATATATAGTAAACAGCGAGTTGTTCGCCAGATTTCCCCACCTTTGAATTTATTGCCGAGAAAAAAAATGAAAGAGTCAAACAGTCAAAAGTATGTATACTATAAAAACCTTACATTTTATCATATAAGTTCTAGTGGTCATAGTAATGAAAATGCATGCTTAGGTGTGTCGTGAAAACTTTGATATATGCCTGTAATCCTATACCTCTTGAATATCTGTTATTATATCTATGCATATTAACCCTTTCCCTGTTCTGTATTTAGGCCAAATTTCAATACCTACTGAATATTCATTAACAAAATAGTTATTAAGAAATATGGAAGTTGGATCATTGTAGACATTTTAGAAAGTAAAGAAACGGATCTATCAAATTTTATTAGCAAACAGAGCAGACCCTGATCAGACGGTTCCTCTAGGAGCCGTCTGATTTGAGTCTACTCTGTTTGCAAATGCGTGAAAACACGTTTATATGAGGGAAAGGGTTAATTAGAATATTTTGTATTCTTAAATATTTCCTTAGCAAGTTTTTATCATGACAGAAACAGTAGAATCAGATCTATACTAATTCAAAAGTAAACAAAGCATACCCTGATCAGACGGCTTGCATAGGAACCATCTGATCTGGATCTACTCTGTAGGTGGCGTTGGTCTAGTGGTAACGCGCTTGACTATCAGTCCGGAGGTCCGGGGTTCAAATCCCGGTCCCACCCGGAAATTTCAGAGACGCTTTTCCGTGTCTCCCACCCGCACATCCTCTCCACCCAGGGGTTAAAATGGGTACCTGTGAGGGTCACTCGCCGGTACTGCGGCTGCATGATTGCGCCATATGTTAGCAGTGCTCAATATTGTAGGCCAATGACTCAATGACCAGGGGAGTAAATGTACAGTCGGCTGAGCGGTCATTCGGACTGAAAGTAGACTATAACTAGGTAATTTACTTTACTTTTTACTTTACTTTTACTCTGTCTGAAGGGGCATCGAAATGCGTCTTTATGGGGGAAACGTTGCAGAATTGCGGATTACATCTGTAACTACATGTAAAACGTCTATGTACAGCGACCATTTAGAAAAAAAAGACTAATTTGAGAATCTTTTATGTAGGTGATAACTTAACTTTCCCTCATATAAACGTGCTTTCACGCATTTGCAAACAGAGAAGACCCAGATCAGACGGCACCTATAGGAGCTGTCTGATCAGGGTCTGTTCTATTTGCTAATGGAATTTGATAGACCTGTTTCTTTAGTTTCTAAATAGCTACAATGCTCCACCTTCCACATTTCATTTTGTCTATGAATATTCAGTAGGTATTGAAACTTGTAATAAACAGATCAGGGTCCACTCTTATAAATTGAGTCTGAGTTCGTTCTCAAGTTTTTGATCGGTCAGATTTGAGCCTTTGGCCTTTGGCTCAAATCTGACCAATCAAAAGCTTGAGAACTCAAATCTGACCAATCAAACGCTTTAGAACGAACTCAGACTCAATTAAAAAGCTTTATAAGCATGTACCCTGGGGAAGGGTTCATTCAGGATCAAAGTCATGCAGAACGCTCATCTAGTAGTTTTCTACATTATTTTCGTCCTGCATTAAGCATCTACCTACTAATATTGACCTTCAGGTTAATCATTATGTAGTTGCTATAGACAGATGCTCGTATACATTCTGAGGCTTTTCATTTTCACTATATGGTCGCTATAGACAGATGCTCGTGTAGACACCCAATTTTATCACACGTAGTCGCTATAGACAGGTGCTCGTATAGATACCCAAATTTATCACTATGTAGTCGCTATAGACAGGTGCCCGTGTAAATTCCCGGATTTTTCACTATGTGGCTACTATAGGCAGGTGCCCGTATACATTTCCGGGTTTTCAATTTGTTGCCACTGTAGACAGGCGCTCGTATAGATCCCCGGGTTTATTATTATGTGGTCGCTATAGACAGGTGCTCTTTTAGATTCCCATTTATATCACTAAGTGGTCGCTATAGACAGGTGCCCATGTAGAACCCGAGGTTTGTCACATGGTGACTACAGACAGATACTCTTTTAGACCCGATTTGGTCCCTATTATAGACAGGGGCTCGTTTAGGTCTTCATGGTTTTCACTATACTATGTGTGTCGTTATAGAAAGATGCTCGTATAGATCCCAATGTTTATCACTATGTTGTCACTATAAACAAGTGTGCGTATAATTCCTCAGGTTTACATTATGTGGTCGTAATAGACAGGTATATGTACTCGTATATATCCCTAGGTTGATCAGTATGTAGTCGCTCTAGACAGGTGCTCGTAAATATCGACATGTTTATCAGTAAGTGGTCGCTATGGACAGGTGTTCATATAGATCCCTAGGGTTTTATCAGTATATGTGGTCGATATGGACAGGTCCTCGTATCTAGATCCCTAGGTTTATCAGTATGTGGTCGCTATAGACAGGTACTCGTTTAGATCCCTAGGTTTATCAGTATGCGGTCGCTATAGACATGTACTTGTTTAGATCCCTAGGTTTATCAGTATGTGGTCACTATAGACAGGTACTCGTTTAGATCCCTAGGTTTATCAGTATGTGGTCACTATAGACAGGTACTCGTTTAGATCCCTAGGTTTATCAGTATATGGTCGCTATAGACAGGTACTCGTTTAGATCCCTAGGTTTATCAGTATGTGGTCGCTATTGACAGGTACTCGTTTAGATCCCTAGGTTTATCAGTATGTGGTCGCTATTGGCAGGTACTCGTTTAGATCCCTAGGTTTATCAGTATGTGGTCGCTATAGACAGGAACTCGTTTAGATCCCTAGGTTTATCAGTATGTGGTCGCTATAGACAGGTACTCGTTTAGATCCCTAGGTTTATCAGTATGTGGTCGCTATAGACAGGTACTCGTTTAGATCCCTAGGTTTATCAGTATGTGGTCGCTATAGACAGGTACTCGTTTAGATCCCTAGGTTTATCAGTATGTGGTCGCTATAGACAGGTACCCGTTTAGATCCCTAGGTTTATCAGTATGTGGTCGCTATAGACAGGTATTCGTTTAGATCCCTAGGTTTATCAGTATGTGGTCGCTATAGACTCGTATAAACCTGAACAACTTTTATTGAACCATTATTGTACACATTTTTAAGGGATTGTCTTTACAGTTTTGACCTAGACGAGGACGTGACTTTTGAAAGTCAAGTATTCAAAAAGAGACTGAGAAAGACGCTACCTAGAGAATAAATGAAAACAAGAAAGACGCTGCCTAGAGAATTAATGAAAACAAGAAAGACGTTACCTAAAGAATTGATGAAATTGAGAAGGACGTACGCTACCTAGAGAATTGATGAAAACAAGAAAGACGTTGCCTAGAGAATTTGATGAAAACAAGAAAGACGCTACCTAGAGAAATGATGAAAACAAGAAAGACACTACCTAAAGAATTGATGAAAGCAAGAAAGATGCTACCTAGAGAAGTGATGAAAACAATACTTTTGGCTCAACTGATAGCAGAAAATGTTAAAAGACTTTTTTCGTCGCAGTTAGGCAGTGCTTTGGGTTAAGCTGTGTGGTTGTTTCAGTTTGGGAACCTTGGCTACTTCGTAATACTTGAAGACGTACACATGCAGTGATGACTTAAACCAGATGAGACACCGAGCCATTCGGCACCTCATCAGGATCCAAACTGTTTGACACTTGATCAGTAATTTCACAAACAAATTTGATTGTATAAGAAGTATTTATTGTAGAGACTTCCACTTTAAGTACATGTACATAAGGATAACAAAGATCGAATGCATATGTATACATGTATCATATATCATAAAAGTAAACATGGCATAATTATTTTGTTCTGATAAATAGACAGGGCACAGTTCGTGCGATGATTTATGTTCGGATGGTTACATTATATATGCAAACCAGTTTGGATCCAGATGAGACGCCGAGTACTCGGCGTCTCATCAAGACCCGAACTGTTTGTTACTATGGTAACTTAAACAAACGAAATTTGTAGAAGACGTACGATAACTTTTGCAGACGACACTATTTGGCAGAGAAATATATCGGTAAATGTTTTATTTAAGTCTGTGTACATATTGATTAACTGTGTCAATTACTTTGGTAGTTGTTAACGTTTTATCTCATGAATACCAAATTCCCGGTTCCTCCCGGAAATTTCAGAGACGCTTTTCAGTGTCTCCCACCCGCGCCTCCTCTCCACCCAGGTGATAAAATGGGTACATGTGAGGGCCACTAGCTGGTACTGCGGCTGAATAATTGCGCCATATGTTAGCAGTGCTCAATATTGTAGGCGAATGACACAATGACTAGGAGAGTAGATGTACTGTCTAATGAGCGGTCCATCGGACTGAAAGTAGACTATAACTTATTAGGTACTTTACTTTTTTACTTTTTATAGTTTTGAATGCACATTTAATTAAATAAACCGAAACAGTATGCAATGTATACTCACTGCAGTAACTAGCCTTGGGGAAGGCTAAACCATGCACCGTCCTTTGCAAATACATGTAGTGAATACCCATACAAACATAGTTCGAGATAACAACAGTTCGAGTCATCCAATTTCTAATCTAAATAATTTCTAAAGGACACAGCTTAATACAAGTCTAAAGTAAAGCTGAAAGCTCCTGCAGGAGCTTTGTTAGACCACATTCGTAACGGATCACATTTGTAACAGGTATGTTGCGAATATGATCACATTCGTAACAGCTAAAATGTGTTATAAATGTGAGTGTCAGACATTGGGATTGACATTAGAATCCCATATGTAACAGGTTGAGTTCCTAGCTGAAATGTTCAATTAGTTAATAGTAGTTGGATTACCATTGTATATTTGTATCGTATCTCTACTTTTCACAACCTTAGTAGCACATTTTAAAGATATAATGTACACTGCTTGTAACATGTTTTAGGAAATATTTCATTTTTCACAGAACGTGTCGTCATATACATGCACATATGCAATACTGTTAATATGTGTGTATGATTAAATAAATATTACTTCTTAGTTCCTTTATTTGCTTTTAATTGAGTAATACACTATGCTAAATATTTGAGCAACTATAAATCTAAGATATACTTTTAGGACAGGAAACCGTAGTCATTTCTTTTGTTATTAGTTTTATTTAGTTGTTAGATTTGAACAATGTGTCATTTTTGCGATGAATGATGATGATGATGATGATGATGATGATGATGATGATGATGATGATGATTTGATGGTCATGGTTTCATTCCGATACTAATAACGAGCTGACTGGCAATAAAACATCATGTAATTGTTCACTCTTGTGAAAAATGTCTTTCAGTTGTACACATGCAATTTTTAGCTTCTTTTCTGTATGGAATTTGACGTGTACAAATGTGATTGTATGTCACGTCACAAATCGGCTTCGACCACATTCGTCACAAAATGTGACACATGTTTCGAAAGTGATCACATTCGTAACACGTGTTACTAATGTGATCCGTTACGAATGTTGTCTAACAGAGCTTTCAGCATTACGTTTCTAGATAGCTGTAGCGATACATTTTAGAGCATTT
The DNA here is from genome assembly GCA_963576725.1 of Azorinus chamasolen. Classification (NCBI taxonomy): domain Eukaryota; kingdom Metazoa; phylum Mollusca; class Bivalvia; order Cardiida; family Solecurtidae; genus Azorinus; species Azorinus chamasolen. Next base: position 41,860,610 of record OY755244.1, read on the forward strand.
CTGAATTGTAAAATTTGGAAGGACTTAACGTTTTGATCGACACTTATCACTACACGAAGTTCGAGTTATCTGAGTTCGAGATATCGAAAATCAGTAGTGCAGTGAATGCCCATCTCTAAAGGCTCCTAAAGGAGCCCATCTGATCAGCGCTTGTTCTATTTCTCATCCAACATCCATAGATAATTTCAGCCTGTGATACTGAGTGGACTCATTAAACACTGATGGACTATTTTACTCTGAAAAGTCAGCGCTTGAAGGTTGCTCAATTATCAGCCTGAATAAATCGTTCGCCACAACGGTGGATTTTCTCCACACATTTGTTCCAGAAGCCTGCAATGATATTTGATTGTGTCCCTGTAGGATACTCCAGATATGCATTAGCCTTGACAAGATCATACAGATCCACCAGCTTCTTATGTTCAGCAATGCAGTCTGGGATTCCATCCAGGAATATAGCAAAGTGTGCTCTTTTCCCGCGATTCAAAGACTCTTCCTGGCACATATGCATTGCGATTTCCCACCTGCTGTCACGTGTGGATTTATCCGTTACAATTAGGATGCTTATACGACTCACGTGGATTGCATTACAAATCATTCTGTAATCGCTCTGTCCTGGAACAAAGTCTCTGTCAGAGTCACACAGTCGCATGCCCTCCTTATTTTCCAAATATTCTATCATTTCCTTGACAAATTCAGTTTCCCTTTCTCCGTCAGCACAGGCAACATATGCATCATATTTCCAACGACCGTTCTCGCTGCCCACGAAATCCTGTAGTTCTCGATATCCATCGGATCTCACTTTGACCTTGACCCTAGACACATAATACCAATACCTCAGTTTCCATCTGTAGTAATGTACTGTTACTCCAACGATGATATTAGTGACTACAATTACTCCAAATGTTACCCCAATAATGAGTGGCAGGTGAGAAGCACACTCTTTTTCAAGACGGACAATGGCGTCATCCAAAGATGTCCGTTCACTTATATCTGCATGATTGTTGTCTTCGTATGTGCAATTAGTTACGTCTATCTGTATGTGCTTTTTGTTCGATACTTCACTTAACCATCTAAGGAAATCGATATTCACACAATAACAATGGATGGAATTCACAGACAAATCAACTTTCAATGGGTTGTTTGTAAGACTATATACGCTTGTGGCTATTTCTTCCAGATCTGTTCTTATTCCCCTAGACAATGTTGATATTGAATTATAGCTAAGATCAAGCATCGACAAGCCTTTCATGTGACTTAGCTCAACCTGAAATTCAGTCAGCTGATTAATTCTCAAATTCAAGGTTTTTAACCGGCTTTGTGATTTCAAGAAATTTGGTGGAATGTGTTGTAACCCGTTATGTTCAATGTCAAGAATTTCTAGCTTGTTAAGATTATGAAACAGTCTTCCGTGAATGTCATTTTTAATGTCGAATGAGAGAAAGTTATGTCCTAACAAGAGATGTTTGAGTTGTGTAAATTCCTGGAAGAAATACGGCCCCACTCTTTCACACATGTTATGTTGCAAGTCAATATATTCAAGCTTCTTAAGCCCATAAATTGGACCTTCCCAACATGTCAACATCGATTTGGAGGCGTTTAATATTTTCAGTGTATTGTTACTACTCACGGTAAAATTGTACATAGGGAAGTCTATCTTAGAATTACTAACGTCAATATAGATAAGTTTCGGAGGCAAGAACGGGATTATTGGGGGTATCTTGTATGGAGGCTTCGGACAAATGTCACTCTCCTGGTTATGCTGTATTTCTCTTAGATCGTCCGACTGTCTGAATTTTGGATCTAATATTTTCCGTTTAATTTGACCGTGACCTAGATTTATAGTTCTTTTAGTGATATGCTTAGCCGATTCGTTTCTGCATGTATATTTATTTCCACCGAGTCTAACAAACTTTTGAATATCATTTGGAATGTCTCTATTCTGAAACCAGATCTTGTTAGGAAAGAACTGATACGAGACATCAAATCCTTCCAGGTTTTCCATGTTTTTGGCATAAAACATGTACATGTCTGGTTCAAACTCATTATTTCTAGCACTTAGAAATGATAGGTTATTCGGTAGTGTGTCAATGGCCTTAATTGACACCTGTACTATAGCGTTATTGTCCAAATGCAGTCTCTTTAGTGGCAACTTTGTAATGCCAAGAATGTGTTTTTCCTCAAGCACAGTCCCACAGGTATGTTGAGTCGTATCATATATATGATTCAATACCAACTCAGTCAGTTTTGATGTTTCTGCATTAATATTTTGAAAAGCTTTTGAAACACCATCCATTTCCAAACACACATTCCCCGACAGGTCGACAAATTCAAGCTGCGTCAACGTCACAAACGCATTTTCCTCAATAACCTGCACACCGCACTGAACGATATACAGATGAGTTATGGTAGTAACGCTAACAAACATGCTATTATATATCGTGTCTATGTCACAAAACCCAAAGCCGAGCCGGTCACCAGGAAAGTATAGGTTGCTTAACTTTGTCAGGTTTGCTAGATGTGGGCCAAACGTCTTATTGTTCATTCCATCAATCCAGAGGCTGGTCAGTGAAGTAAGTGGACTCAGTGTCTTGTCTGGGTATGTATACATTAAATTTGCAGTGGTGGTCCCGTAAATCCTAAGCTCTTCCAAAGATGTAAGGTTCTCAAAAAGTCTAGTATTCGTGGTCTTGTTTGTGAATGGTATATTGTCGTTTCTGGAAATATTGAGATATTTAAGATTCCCGAGACCTCTGAATGTGTTTTCGTTTAAAGAAACGAGTGACGCATTGGTAAGATCAAGTACTTCAAGGTTAGATAAACGCGAAAGGCTTTGATTGCCAAAACGTTTGATATAGGTATTTGATAAATTCAGGACCACTGTTCCCTCAGGTATATATTGAATTACAGAAACGTTTACTGATGTGCCAGAGCAATTCACAATGCCTTCCGTGTCGTTGCAGATACATGGCGATGGACATATTGTGCGGTCTGTTACACGACTAGGTGTATCTGTGTATTCATCAGTCACAACCAACAAGCACAACGATGAAATCACGGTGCTTAACCTGAAATATAGTGCAAGTACTACACTACAGTTTCGCGAATATTGCTAATTAAATGTAATTATTTAGTATCAGGCTTAACTTATTAGGGGATTTTACCCTTTCCTACGCCTTACAAACAATAACTACTGAATATTGATAGACAACATAGTTATATTGAAATACCTAAGGTGGGACATTGTAGCCTTTTTAGTATCTAAACAAAACAGATCTATTAAATTCCATGAAGCAATGAAAGCAGACCCGGATCAGACGGCGCCTATAGATATCGTCTAATCTGGACCTACTCTGTTTGCAAATGCGTGAAATGCGTTTATATGAAAAGGAACGGGTTAAAATGCATCTAGAGAAGATAAGTGAAATAATTGTATCAGAATTGTAACAGAATCCTCAGAAACACTCGTTTCCTTTGTCATTGAAAAACTTATTTAATCCCAGAAGAATGTAATAAAATTCTGAAGTCCATTACACATTATTGAATATGTATTTTGTTTTCGGTTAAGCTCATTTTCAGTTATTATGAAATACAATATTTGTTCTCAAAGTGATAACTAAACAAACTATTGTTCGATTTCGAGTGCTGAGCCGTGA